>CANSZD010000130.1:282500-882500 GCA_947648045.1 Beta corolliflora
TTCAATTAAGTTGTTAATTCAGCTAAGTTTAACTAAAAGTCATAGACTCATAGGTGAGATGCATTTAACTGTCATATTATACCTGACAACGGTAATGATATGTAGAAGTTTATGAAAATAGAGAAAACTATTTCGATAATGGTGTGAGTTAGTGACTATTATTTATACCAGACAATGGTATTCAACTTATATTCTGTCAAAAAAATTAAGATTACATCATTTAATTTATGAAAGTATGTTTTACATGATCTACATATTATATTTTACAATTAGGAATATATTATATACTATTCGGACTTCGGAGTATTGAAGTAAAACTAAATAGATCTAATAATGAATTTATCTGCTTTTACGCTACGTGCTCCTCAACAAGAACAGTGATGAAGCTAGAGTTATTGCTTCCAATTTTCGAGTGAGATAGGAAGACAAATTTAGGCTATGTTTAGTTCACCTTATTTTTACTAATTTAAACTTATCTGATCTGATCTGAACTTATTTTTTCTGAACTGATCTGATCTGATCTGATCTGAACTTATCTTTTATAAAACATATTATTACTATTATTATTATTACTTTGTATTTCATTACTAGTATTACTATTACTATCATTTTATTACTATGTACAACTTTTAATAATAATAATAATAATAATAATAATAATAATAATAATAATAATAATAATAATAATAATAATAATAATAATAATAAGAATAAGAATAATAATAACAATAATAACAACAACAACAACAACAACAATAATAATAATAATAATAATAATAATAATAGCATAATTAGTTTTTTTTTTTTTGAAAAAGAACACATAGTATATGAACATACAATTAAAAATAAAGAACACATATTTTAGGTTAAAACATATTGTTTATGGTAAAAAGAACATATTGTTCATGTCTAAGGTCCGTTTATAATAAGAATTTAGGTAGTAATGAAAGAACATATATTGAAAGAACATAGAAAATCTATTTATAGGACACACTCTAAAAATAAAAGATAGATGTCCCCTCAAAAAAAAAAATTAAAGATAGATGTTATTTTTTTGGAAAAATTGTTTTAAATAAGTTAACCTTTGCGTGGTCTTCCAATTTCAAGTCTAACTTTTGATTATTCCTAGTCAAGTCAACTTTGTAGCACCATTAACTTTAATTAGGTTAAATGACCGGTAACCTGATAAACTGGTAAACAAAAAAGTTTGACTTTAAATAAACCCATTGACTCACCCTTCCACCACCCCCACCCCAGCGGCTCCCCCCCCCCCACCCCCCTCCCGCAGCCCCCCCCCACCCCCGTCGACCCTCCCACCACCCCCCCCCCCCGGCGGCTCCCCTCCCGTCGACCTCCCCGTAGCTCTCCCCCCCGTCGACCCTCCGCAGCTCCCCCACCCCGTCGAATCTCCCTACCCTCCCTCACCCGTATCGAATCCCCCCTCCCCGCTAATTGGAAAAACACCCACCAAGGAGAACAACGAAGATGAGAACGAGGGAGAAACTACAGCCGCCGACGAGGGGAGGGGGCCTGCGTGGGCGCGCGGATGGGGGGGGCCGTGCTGTGGGGGTGGGGGCTTCGAGGCTGCGTGGGCCGTGAGGGGGTGGGGAGGGTGGGGGCTTCGGGGCTACGTGGGCTACGAGGGGATGGGGGGGGGTTAGGGGCCGCCATGGTGGGGGATGCAAGAGCGGGGAGAGGAGGGGTTAGGGGCCGCCATGGTGGGGGATGCAAGAGCGGGGAGAGGAGGGGTGGGGGTGGGGATGCGAGGGGGTGGGGAGGGGGGGGGTGTCATGGTGGGGGATGCAAGGGCGGGGGGGGGGGGGGGGGGGGGGGGGGGGCTGCGAGGGGATGGGGAGGGGTGGGGGGGCCGCCATGGTGGGGGATGCAAAGGGGGGGGGGAGGGGAGGGGCGGGGGTGGGGCTGCGGTGGTATGGGTAGGAGGGGTGGATGTTGGGTTTGATGGGGTGGTAACCTGTGATAATGGGTAAAAAAAACCACTAACCTAAATTTGGCTTAAATGATGGTAAGGTTGGCTTATTTCTGAATTTTCAAAAGTTAGACTTGAAATTGGAAGACCACGTAAAGGTTGACTTATTTAAAACAATTTTTCCTATTTTTTTATATTGATGACATGTTTGGATTTAACTAACAAGATGCTTTTTTTGTTATATCAATCAATTGTTCTTTTTTCATTATAAATAAACCTATAAATATATATAATCATATGATCTTGAACAAAATTGTTAAATATTCTTCTTGTATCGTTGTTCTATCCTATCTAATCTGATCTGAAATGAACTTATCTGATCTTGTAACACCCGATAATACCCCTCATGATTGCCTTAAAATGATTTAACAGACTACTTATTCAAACAAGATGCATCTTTCTTTTAGAGAGCTCATTTCCTTAGTTACTCCATAGTTAAGCGTGCTTAGCTGGGAGTAGTCTTGGGATGGGTGACCTCCTGGGAAGTTTCTCAGGGTGCGCATGAGTGAGGACAAAATGCACCGGAAGAACTTGTGTTGGTTATTGAGGACATATCTTGTTGGATTGAGTAGTCTGTTAAATCTTTTTAAATTAGATCAGATCTTGTTGTTGTTGGTTGTGTTCAGTTCACCTTATTTTTACTTATTTCAGATCAGATCAGATCAGATAAGTTTAGATCATGCTTATATTTAAAAACTTATTATAATTGTTTTTATTATTATTGTTGTTATTATTGTTATTGGTATCATGATTATGATGATTATTAGTATTACTAATGCTATTATTATTATTATTATTATTATTATTATTATTATTATTATTATTATTATTATTATTATTATTATTATTATTATTATTATTATTATTATTGTTGTTGTTGTTGTTGTTGTTGTTGTTGTTGTTGTTGTTGTTGTTGTTGTTGTTATTATATTTATTATTATTATATTTATTATTATTATTATTATTATTATTATTATTATTATTATTATTATTATTATTATTATTATTATTATTATTATTATTATTATTATTACTATTGTTATTATTACTATTGTTATTAGTATTACTTTATACGATTACTGTTACTATTAATACAACTATTTACTAGTACATTTGTTCAAAAGGATTATTATTGTCATTGTTGTACTTATTAATTATTATATTGGTAATTATTATTAATGCCATTGGTATTATTATAAATGTCATTGATATCACTATTTCAAGCTATTTGTCTTCAAGAAGACGAACGTTCGTTTAGCATTTGTACGTGTTCTTTTTTATATTTGTTCTAATTAACAATTTTGATATGCGATGTTCTTTTTGATGTTGTACATGTAAAGAACATGACAATAGTATATGATATTTTTTAAAAAACAATTTTGGCAGAATAATATAAAGTATATGTTACTAGTTTATATAAAACATGAGTAGCACGGGATAACCTAATGGTGTTGACAGCCCCATCAAATTTCCCCCTAGAAGAGATTTCAACTTATCTTTAAAAACAAAGTTTATATAGAACATAACAACGATATAAGAAGAATATTTAACAATTTCGTTCAAGATCATATGATTATATATATTTATAGGTTTATTTATAATAAAAAAAGAACAATTGATTGATATAACAAAGAACATGTTGTTAGTTAAATCCAAACATGTCATCAATATAAAAATAACATCTATCTTTTATTTTTAGAATGTGTAGATTTTGTATGCTCTTTCAATAGATGTTCTTTTCATTACTACCTAAATTCTTATATTAAACGGACCTTAGACATGAAGAATATGTTCTTTTTACCATGAACAATATGTTTTTTTACCTAAAATTTGAGTTCTTTTATTTGTAATTGTATGTTCATATACTAAGTGTTCTTTTTCAAATAAAAAAAAATAATTATGCTATTATTATTATTACTATTGTTATTATTATTATTGTTATTATTATTATTATTATTATTATTATTATTATTATTATTATTATTATTATTATTATTATTATTATTATTAAAAGTTGTGCATAGTAATAAAATGATAGTAATATTAATACTAGTAATAAAATACAAAGTAATAATAATATTACTAATAATATGTTTTATAAAAGATAAGTTCATATCAGATCGGATAAGTTCAGATCAGATCAGAAAAAATAAAAAGTTCATATCGAATCAGTAAAAATAAGGTGAAATAAACATAGTCTTAGTTTACTCACATCACTTTGGGGGAATCAAGGAGGAAGTTCAAAAGTATGAGAGTGAACCTGAAAAGGTGGAGAATGAAACTGAAAAGTGAGAGAGAGAAATTAAAAAGTGAGTTAAAATATTAAAAAGTGGATAACAATGGGTGGAAAAAGTGGAGAGAATAGATGTGACATGTTACAAAGAATAGAAAAAACATCAGTGTGTAGATTAAAAAGAAACAGACCAAAAAGGAAAGTGTGTAGATTAAAAATAAGCAGAGGGAGTATATCTCAAAAAAAAAAATTAGCATGGACATATAATCTAGTTTGAATTAAACACAAGAAATTTAAATTTACGGTTTACAAAAATTTGTGATCTATTTTTATTTCCTTGAATGTTGATTTGATTTTCTTTTACTTTTACAGACGTCAAATTTTCCTTTAATCATTAATATCTTAATTATATATTCGTAAATAATATAAATATTGATATTTTTGAAACAGGATGATGTTTTTTTTCTTATAAAGTGTAATTTTATAATTAAAAGGTAAAATTAGTAACTTGTAAATTAAATGTTGCAATAATCTTGGGGTGCAAAAGAGTAATTTTCGTGCAAAGTAAATGTTGCAAACACTTTGGGACTAAAGAATGAATTCTAAAATTGAAAAATTACTAAAAAATACTAACTTGTAGTTGCTGACAGATTTTCTTGATATTGTACTGAACTCACAAAATGAATTGTGGGAGAACACTCCAATAACAACTAGAGAAGCAAAAAAAAGTACTCCATTTGTCAAGTATATTATTATTATTATTATATTGCTCACCTAATGTGGTTTCTGCATTAATTAAATCTCCACCATCAATAAACGATCCAACGGCTTACATTTCTAGATTCCAAAACTAATAGTACCATTATACTACCATGCTCATATTGGCTCCCTACTATAAATACATGGCTCCAAACTCCCAAAACTTACTTCCAAAACTTCATTCTTCACTACCAATTACTCCTAACACTTGGTAAGAAAAAAAAACTACTCTAATTCTTCCCAAACTTGAAAACCTAAAACAAAAAAATCCAGGTAAAATATTATGGGAGGTAGTAGCAGCAAGCAATCTAGGAAAGCTAATTCCAGGAATTATAGGGATGAACCACCAAGGAGAAAGGTGTTCCCTAGTGATGAAGATAGAGGTTATTGGGTGGCCGAACCCGGTATCGATCGTAAAGCTTCGGCTTTCATTGCTAAGTTTCATGAAGCTCGTAGATTTGAAGCTCAAACTATGGCGGTTCCTAACAACTGATCATCATCATCAACTTCATACTACACTGTTGAGTGTACTACTGTTCCTACAAGCTACTCTTGTCCCTCTTGAAAATAGAATTTTTCTTGTTTTACTTTTTATATGTTTAATTATTATACTAAATGTAGATGTTAGAGTGAAACATTATTCATGTTATTATATGTATGGATTCTGAATGTCAGTATATATTTTTTATTTTTTTATTAGGAAATTAAGTCAGCCCAAGGACTAACCCCTACAAAGCTACTAGCTTGTAGGAAACACCAACACATTGGCTGGTAAGGCATGCATAGCATGCTAAGGAAATACGGGTAAGGATCGATCCCCTGACCTCAGGGGCCAAGGGGGAGTGCTCTACCCACTTAAGCTAACTCCAATCCTTTAGTCTGTAGTATATATAAAATATCTCATATTAATGTACGTGTTGGAAAATGTCAGTACCAGTTAATAGTTTGAAGAAGATATCCTGTTTTTAATCAATGGTGTCGTGAGTTGGATTGTGTGAAAAGAGATTATTTGGTGGAAACTTTAGTATTTCGGGAAGCATTATCATATTCACTTATCATATTTAGAAATGCAATGCACTTGGGGTCCGTTCTGTTCAACTTATTTTGTCTTATCTTATCTTATCTTATCTTATCTTATCTTATAAAATCTTATCTGATCTTATCTTATCTTATCTTATCTTATCTGATCTAATCTTATCTTATCTTATCTTATAAGATGGTTTATTGTGTGTGTCTAACATCTTATTTATCTTATCTGATCTTATCTTATCTGATCTTATCTTATAAAATCTTTTATAAGTTGAACATAACGGACCCTTTGATAGTTGATAGTGGCAAGCAAAGCATACTATAAATTAATTTTAAAAAGTATTATCATACAAGTAATTTATACAAGTGTTGTTATTGTGAACCTTTTCAACGTGGATTATACGAAATTAGTAAATTATACTCACTAAATCTCACCAGCATTATGTTAATTCTATATTCATGAACACTTTTCTAGAAATAGAACATTTTTGACTAAAACTATCTAACATACTTCCTACTTTGATAGCAAGCAACCATCTAGATGTTACTTTTAGAGCAAAAACACATACTGCCTACTTCGGTTGTTTGATCTTGAGTTTGTCACTAGTCTATATACTTCCTCCGTTCTTTAAAAATTGCAACATGTAGGGGTTGCATATTTTTTAAGGAGATGAGAGATATAGAGAGAGATGGAAAAAAGGGACTCATGTAATAAGGAGAGAGATAGAGAAATTTAGTAATGTTGCAATTAATATGAAGCTTCCAAATAAGGAAAATAATGCAAATAAAAGGAACGGAGAAAATCTATATTCTTAAAGAATATAGATAAGAAGATATATAAATTTGGCAAACTCTCCTCTGGAGGATGAAGGGAATGCCTTAACTATCATTATCGAGAAAAGAAACAATCTAAGACCCTTCTTGGGGAAACAACATCAATTACACAAGAGGCACAATTTGCTATATAGTCTACTGACGACTTGTTTGCTTTCGGGTAGATATGGTTGAGCCGAAAATGCGTCAATTTGACGAGCAATATATTGATGTCAACTGCTAATCGATGCATATATTGCTATTTTTTTTTTGACATCGAGAAAACGTACTTTAATTAAACAATGAAGTACAACCTATTACTAATACATACAAACATAAAGGAAAGTTATAACTAAATGAGCTGTATGAGCTCTTACATGCCCTAAAAAACAAAAGCAAATAAAACGGATACAGAGTCGCTGATTAAGGAGGACGTCGCAGGTCGATGATTGGGTAAGTGGAACCAAAATTCTTATAACTGATGGAAGCGATAGAAGAAGCAAATGTCGTTCATAATCCGGACAACAGACAACCGAAGGTAAGATTCGCGTCTTGCCGCATGAGCAATCCCAACGAACTTCTGACGTTTGAGATTCTAGGCTCATGATCTGATGAAGAGTCACATTCCTAGGTGATTCATGACTCTCTCTCAAGAGTACTTCAGGTTTCTCCAGTAAGTAGGAGAAACGGGGCGTGCTGAAATCCACCAGTTGAAACTGGGGTGCCGCCTGCAGATTTTGATTTTTCAAGGCAAGGACCAATAAGATCGTTGCCAAGCTAAAAGGAAAGCTCAACAGTTTGAGCTCTCGAACACACTGCCGGCTTATGAAACCGGAATATACATGTCCAAACCAGAGAAACTTCTCATCACCTCGACCATACTCACACTTTGCATCCTCGTGAGTAACCTGATCATTAATCCACCAAATCTTAAGCAACTGGCAACCATGTTTGAGTTGCCACAACCAATAACGAACACCAACACTAACCACATAGAGTAGGAAAGAAAATAGCAGAACTAGATGTAACATATGTAGGGAAGGGAGCACCAACCACGAGGGGGTTAGGGAAAGCGATGCCCAATAACCTGAACGGAACCAACTAAGGGGAAAGGGGACACGACATAATACCATTAATAGGGGAAGGGGAAGGGGAAGCCCGACGCACAACCAGGGGAGGGGGAGGGGAGGCCCAACAAACTTAAACATAAACGAAAGGAGGGGAGGGGGTGCCCAACAACTGAAAACAGGGGAGGGGGAGAGGGGTGCCCAACAAAACTGAAAACAGGGGAGGGGAGGTGATACCCGACACAACCAGGGGAAGGAGAAGGAGGCGGAGAAGACTCGACGGAAACTGATTTGACTCGACCAGTAACGCAGCGACTCGACAAAGCTAAGAAAACGCGACGCGAAGCAAACCCACCGGAACTAGGGAAAACTAGGAAAGAAAACGAGAGAAAGCTATGAAAAAACAAGTGGGACTCGCCGGAGAACCCGCCGGAGACCTTCGCGGCGCCGGAACTCCGGCGAGTCCCTAGGGTTAGGGTTTTTTAGGGTAGTTTTTGAGGAGAGAGGGCAGAGCAGGTTTTTTTAGTGAGAGAAAGGTTTTTTCAGGAACCTACGCATTCATCTATGATGCATATATTATTGAAACATACTTAAAATACATGTATGACATTTATATATATGTTACTCCTCTCTCATACAACAGTATCCTGTTAGAAATAATAAGCTACTTAAAATTGTTAGAAAATGATTGTTGCAAACTCATGACCTTATGCAAGGTAACAAGTTACTAATCAAATGAGCCAAACTAATTTCTTGCTACTTTTGTTAGCTAGTAAAACCCTTATTTATTTTGGATGTAAGGGGAAAAGGACATTTAATTAATTGACAACACACAATTGCAAATTGCATAAATGCAACTTCTTTGGACCACTTTCCTTAGGATCCAACACCATGTCAACCAAGCCACATTTTACCACTCTAGCTAAGACTTTGCTCTTCTCAACCTATTGAAGGAGGCAAGATATCTACATAATTGAGGGTCTGTTTGTTATCGCTTTTTCCAGTAAAAAAACTAAAAAACAAAAATATCGAAACAAGATAATGTATATGGGCTGGCTCGTTATCGTTTTTTGTTTTCAGTTTTCATTTTTTTGGAAACAAAAATATGGAAACCAGAAAAAGTAATTAACAGTTTTTTATTGTCAATTTTCAAAATTGAAATGTTTAGTATAAGTATGACTAATTTTAAGATTATTATACTCCATATATCATATAAATTTTATATTTATAAAACCAAAAACCAAAACCTGAAAGTAATGCCGAACGTGCCCGTAGTTTTCTGTTGTCAGTGTTCATAATTGTCATGTTTAATATAAGTATGAATAATTTTAAGTTTATTATAAGCTTTATATTATATGACCTTTATACTCATAAAATTAAAATCTGGAAACACAGTGATCTCAAAGGAGATTATAGGAGATGAAAGGTGATTGGATATAACTCCCACTCTTAACCATTTTCTTATCTATTGGGCATATAAAATTAAAGAGTGATTTTGCAGGAACGACATATATTATTCGGTAATCGTTTTTAAATAAGATACATAGAAGTATCAAACAAAGCTTAACGTAACTGACCATAGAAAACCAAAAAAAGAAAACTGATATCTTTGAACATAGACCCATTAGTATCTTCTACTTCATTTTAGTTGTTTAAAAACCATATTATCTCCTACTAAGGAGTCAACAAATTAGGTTCTTAACCACTAATATCCAATTATATGCAACAATACTTTATAGCATGGCTAAAGGGGACAACGAGTTCTGAATTCTGATGATACTCAATTTTACAACGTCGGGATGTATCTCTGTTATACCTAGATCCCTAATCAAGTAGGGCGTATAATAATGAAAGAAGAATAATTATATGATAGTATAACCTCTTAAACTGGCTTTCACCTTGAATTGGCAGCAAAATTTGGCTAGGAAAGACCGAAAGAGAACAATGTTAGGTGTGAGTCTGTGAACTAATCCTTTTCCCCTAAAAAAAAAAGAACTATAAAGTTATCCTAAGTAACTACTCCCTCTTTGTTCCTAAATGTTTATCTTGTATGTCAAAAAGAATGTTTATCTTGAAGAGAATAAGGGAACAAACCATGATATAAACTCAACTAAAAGTATTCTATCTAAAAAAAATTTGGAATTTATCTCCTATTTTTTAGAATTTCTCTCTTTAATTTTTCTGAAAATAAGTTGAATCAAGCCAATTTTCAAAAAAAAAAAAAAGTTGAATCAGTGCGTTTTCTGAGTAGCCGGCTACACCGTATGGTCGCGCGCACGTCAGCTCCGTTATCTCATTTTCAAAATGGCATACATCACTCGTTCTTCAATGGAATTAAGCATTTGACTAACCGTTGGAAAGCTATCGAGCCAAATTTTCATCCCATTTGAATCTTCCCAAATTGTTGAGTGTTCTGTGAGATATGTCTATTTGAAGTTAACACTTTGTGCACATACCCTTCCCTTCTACACAAACCCTTCAAAATCATCTTGTTTTGCCCCTAGGCAACACCTAAAACATAAAAACACACAAGGATGCATTACTAAGTTCTAGAAAGATAGCTAAAATACTAATAAAAAAGGGGTTACTCATATGAACGAATGGAGTTACTCTCGTATGAATAAATTTTTGGTTACTCTGACGAATGAGGTTACTCTTAGCAATAAAAAGGGGTTATTGTACTCTTATAAACAAATGGGGTTACTTTATAAGAAAAAGAGATACTAATCAGTTTACCATTATGAACGAATGATTGAGTGAGGTTACTCATATGAATAAATGTTTTAGTGAACTACTGGGGTTACTCATAAATGGGATCGTTGTATAATTAAATGAGTTACTCGTATGATTAAATGTGGTACCCGTGATGGATGAGTTTACTTTTAACAATAAAACAAATTACTAGTTATTTTTATATAAAATTAAATACTAATCAGTTTTATAAACAAATATGTTACTAGTATGAATAAATGAAGTTACTTTTGTTAATATATAGGGTTACTCGTATGATTAATTGAAGATATTACTATGATTAAATGAGGTTTCTTTTATAATGAAATAGGGCTACCCTTAAGATTAATTGAGGTTACTCATGCGATTAAATGAGGTTACTTATATGATTAATCGAGGTTACTCTAAAAAATTATTGAGATTATTCATATGATATATTTAAGGTTACGCATAATTATTATAATGGGGTTACTCTTATAACAAAAATGGGTTACTTTTATAAATAAAAGGGGTACTAATGTGCTTACTCTTATGAATGAATGAAGTTACTCGTATGATTAAATGTGGTTACCTTTGACGGATGAGGTTATTCTTAGTAATAAAAGGGGTTACACTTGTAAACAAATTAATGAGGTTATATTTATAACAAAAGGAAATACTAATCAATATACATTTGTAAACAATTGGATCCCAACTTCAAATAGACATTTCTCACAGCATACTCCACATGTTGGGAAGATTTAAGTTGGAGATGAAAACTTGGGTCGATAGCTTTGCAACGGCTGGTCAAAAGCTCAATTCTGATGAAAAACGAGTGAGATATATATATATAGCCTTTTGAAAATAAACTGACGGAAGTGGCGCTCGTGCAACCACACCTTGTGGCTGACCACATATAATAGTTTGTATTTTTTACTGGGACATTTGAACCCTTTTTCTTATTAGGTTGGCTCACCATCTCTGATACCTTTACTCTCCCTTCTCTCTAGCTTTTTCACATTTTTCCCCACTTTTACTCTCTTTTGCTCTACCTTTGTCACTTTTTTCCATTACTTTTACTCTCTTTTGCTCTACCTTTTTCACTTTTTGCTTGATGACTTGATCCATATGCAAAATCAAATGTTTCAACTAAACATAAACAGATGGACTAGGATTTAGAGATACACTCAGGATCCCGTAATGGCATATGAATAGAGTAAGGGGTTCGCAACTTAGAGTATATTTTTTTTTATCAGTAAGTAAGCAGATATATTTCCAACCCAACCATTTGCAACCTACATCTCCAAAGACGAGACCAACGACAATAAACTAATTACATATTATCAATCCAATTCCTATCATTTGTGTTTGTCCTTCTAGATATGCAACTATAAACCTTTTGCTTTACAATTCTTCGTATACTTTGTACAGCCCCAATCAAGAATCCCCAAGGAATTCCAAGAATTCTTGTTATACGTTCGTTCCAACCATCAATCCTCTTTTCTAGATTCATCGATATTGAATTAATCGAACGAACTTCTAAGACTTGTTCCACTTTTGGAACTATACTCTCAACTTTATGCAACCAAAAAGCCTCATTTCTATTCCTCCAAATACAGTAAACAAGAGCTTCAATTGCAGCAATCTGCACAGCCCTCCTTAGCTTATTATTCCTTCTCCTCAATTCCAGCCAACTAATGAGCTGAGCAAAGTCGTTGATGCCACATATGATTTTAGTCCATTGCTTAATCTTAACTAAGCAACTTTGGCTTAAATGACAATTAAAAAACAAATGCTCATGCATTTCAGAATCTGAACCACAAATCAAGCACAAATCATCATCACATACACCTCATTTGAGCAGCTGTACCTTTGTTCTCAGCTTCTACTTAATGGCCAACCAACTACATAACTAATGCTTTGGAATACTTATTCTATTCCACACAATCCTGCTCCAATTCAAACAGTTATGCTCCCCTGTCAAAGTTTCACACACTTTTTTAACAGAGTAAAATTGCATCTGCTGTATTTGTGTCACACTGAAATGCTGCTTCAATTTATCTCTGACTAAACAGACTTGCTCCCAATACCAACTTGCTGAAGTTTTAGGCTGGTACTCCCACCAATTAGCATCCTGAACATACATTGAATGAACCCATATCACTCACATGTTATCCAACTTCTTTTCCACTGCCCAAACATATTTACCCATAGCTGCCAAGTTCCAAAGAGCATTATTCCTTATACCCAATCCCCATCTGATTTTGGTGTACACACCTCTTCCCATCTTACATAACCAACTTTATTACTATGATAATTCCCAGACCATAGGAAGGCTCTACAAACTTTCTCAATGTCATGAAGCACACTCCTAGGTAAGACAAAGACTTGAGCCCACTAAACATGCAAACTGAGCAATACTGAATTAATGAGTTGCAATCTCCCAGCAAAAGAAAGATTTTTAGAGCTCCAAACTTTAATTCTTGCAACCATTTTATCAACAAGACATTCACAATCCACCACTGAAATTCTTTTAGAACAAATAGGGACTCCTAAATATTTGAAAGGTAAGTACCCTCTCAGAAAAATATACATATGAAGAATTCTATCAATCTCTACCTCAGGCATACCACTACAATAAACAGCTGATTTTTGCACATTAGCTTGAAGACCTAAAGACTCAGAGAACAACTTAAACCCCTGAAGCAGTAAGAGCACATATTGAAAATTACCTCTACTGCATAGCAGCAGGTCATCTGCAAAATATAGATGAGTGAGCTGGACTGGAGCACATCCTAGATGATATCTGAACTCAGGCTTTGTGCTTATCTTCTTGAGTATTCTAGAAAGATACTCCATGCAAACAACAAATAACTGGGGATATAGTGGATCTCCCTGCCTAAGTCCTCTCTTGGAAGCAAAATACCCATGCAGTGAACCATCTAGCATAAGAGAGAACTTAGGAGAAGTTACACAAGTCATTATATGCTGAGTGAACCTTGTAGGGAATCCCAAACATAACAACATCTCTTCCAAGAACTCCCACTCAATAGTGTCATAAGCTTTCCTCATATCTATCTTCAACATACAACTAGGACTATTATTCCTCCTCCCACAGTGTCTCACAATGTCCCGACAAATAATTATATTGTGAGCTATGTATCTACTGTGAACAAAAGCCCCTTGAGTCTCCATTATAATCTCAGGCAACACCTCCCTCATTCTACTACAGATAAGCTTTGTAATACACTTGTATATGACATTGTAATTGGATATTGGTCTGAACTCACTAACACTCCCTGGACAGATTACCTTAGGGATTAAGGTGATATTAGTAGAGTTAATTTCAGTGAGTAATTGACCATGATTAAAAAAGTCAAGCACAACATCAATTATGTCTCTTCCCACCACAACCCACAGGCTATGTATCCTTGTAAAACTGGCTGTCATACTCATCTGGACCTGGAGCTTTGTCTCCAGGAATAGCCCAAACAGCATCCTTAACATCGTGTCCTGTAAAAGACTCTAACAACCTTGTTGCTTGCTCCTCACTTACCAAAGGACCAGTATCAACTATCCTGCGATTAATCTTCTTCCTTACTTCCATCTTTGTCCCCAACAAGTTCTGATAATATCTCAAGAAAGTATTATTAATCTCTTGAGGCTCCTCAACCCATACTCCTTCCTCTAAATGAATGCCAAACACTGCATTCTTTAATTGCCTCCTCTTTATAGCCCTATGAAAAGTTTTAGTGTTTAAGTCACCATCCCTAATCCATACATCCTTTGCTTTCTGCTGCAAAAAAACCATGTATGACTTATGAATACTCCTATACTCCTCACCTGTAATCCCCCGTAATTTTATGAATTTTATAAATATATTTTAATGTATATTTATATATATATTTTAGTATATTTTAGTATTTAAATGATTTATTCTATGAAAGGTTAACTAGTTGAAAGTCAAAGGAATTATTTAATGATTTAAAGTAGTCAAACATTTTATTTAGTCATACTTTGAAAATTATTTAAATAGCTTAAAACACCTTTTGGTTTAGCAAAAAGGATTTTAAATTGGGTTAACTACACAAATCACCCAACCATTAAATATTATTAAAACCCAAATATCTTTTCCTAAGCCCAAAAGGGGATAACTATATAAACCCCAAAACCCCAAAAATTCTCCCACACACTTATTTTCTCTCTCTTCCTCTCCCCTAATCTTTCGGCCTTCCTCTTTCTTTTTCTCTCTTTTTCTTCTCTATCTTCTCTCGGTTCTTCCTCCTCCTTCGGGCGACAGTCGACGCCACCGCGACCACAGCCGCCGTGCTGCGTCGCCTCTCCCCGCCGGCGTCCCTTTCCTTCCTCCTTTTCTTTGGTTATTTTCTTCCTCCTCAAGTTTTATTTAATGCAAAGTTTATATTTGTAAGGATTGTTTTAATATGTGTATGTTTAAAGTTATAGTTTGATAATTTAAATATAAATCTAAGATTATGTAGTTTATAAAATGAAGTAATTAAATTTCAGATTTATTGATTATGTTTAAATTAAGCTTTTAAGTATCAAAGCATGGATATTTAATGTTTTATGAGTTGGAAAACCACAGTAGTTATTATAGTTTATGAATTTGAGTATTCTTATGATTTTAATTGTGTTTAAGTATGTTTAAAAAGGGTTTTATTACATTAAAAGTTGCTGAAAAATTTATAACTATGCTTATAATGGAGTTTTCATGATCAAAGTATGAGTTTTTAAGGGTTTTTAACAACTAGTATAGTAGTACTATATACTAGGGAGTATTAATAATTGAAGTTTTAATGATGGGAAAGGTTTTTAAATACTTTTAAAGAGGGTTTAAAGTATTTTAATATTGCTGGATATTTTTAGAGTATTGATTTGTGGTTATGTTGATTATTGTTAGACGGAGAATTCCCTCTAGGCGACTTTCAAGCTTGTTAAAGTGGCCTCGAACTTTGTCTACACAAGGTACGTACATACCTATGTGTTGGTTGGATTAGTATCATGTCCTAAGGATGGGATTTATGTAGTATCATGTATAGGGAACTATTTTTAGTTCATATGTGATTTATATTCAATTGGATTTGCATGTTTTATGCCGTTGTGTGAAGCATGTTGATTATGATCATATTATGTTTGTATGGATGATTGATGCAAGCATATGGGATTTGGGAACTTTATTTATTAATTCACATGAGGGATTAATATTTATGTTGGTATTGGATCATGTTGTTCCCTTTGGATTATTTTATTACTTTATGAGGACCGATGGCCTTATTTGGTAAGTTGGTTATTTCACCTATGAAAGGTTGGTTGGTTGTTGACTTGGTTCAACAAATAAATAAAGGTTATGGATTTAATGTTGGAATTAATCTTGGGTTGTTAAGTTGATGATCACCTTATCTAATCCTAAGATAAAAACGGAAGTTTATGTATCTTTGATGATTATATTATTTGTCCTACTTGTGAGTCATAACAAGTGAATAAATTATTAATCATGTAAAGTGAAACATGAATAGCAATAGCTTTAGACTTGTACACGTCTGAAGTGTTGGACTAGTATGAGTTGGAGTACATGGTGGTAGACCACGAATTTTCTTGGGACCGGATTGATCACCGTGTCCTATTTTTATTTAAAAGGTTCCTCGATATCGTAGGTCAGGGGAGTACGGAGTCGCGCCCGTACTTCGTCTTCTAGATTGAAGACTGGTTTTGGTTTAGACAACTCGTTCCATTGACTATTCCATCTAAATTAAATTAACTTGTTAGTTGTGGAGTTTAGTTTAGTAAAAGTAGTCTGCAATGTTATTACATTATTATTTATCCCTGCTTAATATATATTAGTATCATGTTAGGTTTTATATTTATTGACTATGTAGTACTCAGCTTTGCTGATTACGTGCTTTGTGTGTATGTGTTGATCATGACTATGCCTTATTGATCCTGTGATGACCCATTTGGTGAGCAGTCTCTCGGGATCAATATAGCATCGTCGATTACAGGTTTGAAGATGATGCATCATGGGTTCGGGAAGTTGGAGAGCTTGTATTGACTTTATTATTATCATAGTTAACTTTTACTTTTATAATTGACTTTTGAATTTATGTTGGTTTGATTTTGGTTTGACTTTTGGAGTTGACTTTTGGTTGACTAAGTTTTACTTTCAAAGTTATTTATTATTATTTCCGCTGTAAAATTCTGAATAAGCCGATACGTTATCACATGGGCGATAATACTTTGATAATTCTCTAAGTTTTATATTAAAAAGATATTTTGGAAAATAGAGAATTGTCGGGGTGTTACATCACCAGCCTGCAACTCTTTACTTCTTAACTCCAAATCACCAGGCCTTTGATGAAGCTCTTCTTGACACCTTTTAAGCGCAGCAGCAACTTCACACTCTCTAATGTGGATTCGAGAGAAATCTTCCTTGTTCTGCTTCTTTAACTCACCTTTAAGATGCTTCAATTTCTGCACCACCTTGAACATTGGTGAGCCTCTAATCACCCTCTGCCAGCTACTTCTTACAACCTCATCAAATCTAGGACTTCCCTTCCATATAGGAAAATATTTGAAAGGATTTTTAACACCAAATTGCATCTGAAAAATAGTTAAAAACCATGGGACAATGATCAAAATCACCTTCAGGTAGAAAGTGAGCCTCAGCCCATTCATAGCAATCCAACCACTCTTCATTACACATCACTCTATCAATTTTAGAGAACATTCTGTGCTCCCCCTCTTGCTTGTCATTACATGTGAAGAAACAACCAGCAGATTTTGTATCCATCATCACACAATGATCCACACATTCCTTAAAATCCTTTATCTCACTCTGTCTAACTGGAGCTCCTATTCTTTCATCCATATTCAACACACAGTTAATGTCACCCATCCAAACTCAAGCCATCTCCCTACACTAATCTTTAATGCTTCTCAATTGACACTAGAGATCTTTCCTACTAGCTGCATCATTAAAACATAGATGAATGTACCCAAGAACCCAGGCTTGCCATTCCTTGGAGTAATGAAGTAATGTACAAGCTGACTGGTACAAAAAAGGATATTAAAAGTAAACATGTGAGGATTCCACATAACCACAACTCTCCCACCTTTATGAAATTGAGAATTATTGGTGAAGCACCACCCCGGACAAACACTAAGATAAAGATTACCCATATTTTGGACCTTTACCCTAGTCTCTAAGAGGCTGACAATCCCAGCATCACAGCTTTGAATGAAACTTCTAACTGTTCTTTGCTTTATGAGACTATTCAAACCTCTTATATTCCAACATAGAATGTTATTCATGAGGCAGTGGAGGGTCGTCACCCCTCCCTGCATTCTCAACATTTTCTCCACATTGTACTTCTCCCACAAAAAGACCTTCCTCAGCCAACACATCAACTGCAGCGCATCGAGGCATTTTGCCCGTATCTTCGCTATGTATACTAAAGCCCGGGGTTCAAGTGATTATCCATTTGAATTATGGCTTGGTCTGAGAGATCCTACATAACCGCTGCTAGGAGTTAGCACGAATCAACTGTCTTACGAAACGAGCCAATAAAGAGTGGAAATAGAGACGGATTAATTACCAATAGCAACTGGCACAACAGCTTGAGTTGACCTTTTATGAGCTGAGTTAACCCTCATGAAACCCTTTGCATCCATTTCAACTTCTCTCCTTTGAGTGACTAACGAATTATCCACCCTTGAAGTCTCTACTGCAACTGTAGTTTTTTTCCTCCAAACTTGCTTGTTATTCTTGCCAATCTGCTTCCTACAGTGACAACTAGTATGCCCAAATTGCTGACAACCATCACACACCACAAGCTTCCATTCATACTCAATGTTAATGTTCATCATCACATCTCTCTCATTGACAAAATTCACATGTTCAGGAAAATGTTGATCAATCTCAACTTCCACTTGCACTCTAGCAAATTGTAATCTCTCCCTCTTAGAAGTAGCCTGATCAGTCTTAATTTCCCAATTTGACCTGTTATTTTAAATAAGCTTCTATCACCCCAATACTTGATATCCAAGTTGTGAAGATTCACCCAAATTGGAACAGAACCAACTATCTCCTTTGTAATATCTACATCAGGTGTCTGGGCTTTCATGATTATTGGTTTCTTATCAAAAAACTGAAAACCACCATAAAGAATTTTATCTCTATTCTCCATTGTTGTAAATCTCACTATAAACACACCCTTGTTCACACTAGCAACCTTATCAATCCCCATATTTCTCCAAATCCTTCTAAAAAATCCTTCAATTACATATAATGGTGGATTCGCACCAACAACAAAACATATAATAGATGAATTCCAAAAATCTTCTTCATCTTGAATATCATCAAAAACAATTTTCACACAATTGGAATTAACATCCACATCAATCGCATCATTCAACATTATATCATCATTTCCAATTACTTCAGGACTACCATTCAGATTCAATCTACTAAGATGAGGAGATTGCTGATTACCTGGTGAATTCATTTGTAACACAGGGGTAGTTTGCAGCACATTCACCTCTCTACTCTTAATTGCAGTCATCCACTCCGAAAATGAAGATTTCGGGGACAAATGTTCTCCCATAACATCTAGAGGATTGATAGGCGTGTCGCGCACCTAAAAAAAATAAATAACCTAACTAATCCTCCTAACTATGTAGTAGGGTAAGTCAGGGTCGATCCCACAGAGAGAAAGTTGTTATATGATTACTTCTTAAACAATGGTAAGACTAAAGGAGATTGATATCAATGATGGTCGAATAAACTATACTAATCAATATCAAAATAAAAGACTCTAGAGTTAAGTATCCCCACTAGCATGAATTAATACAATAATACTTCCTACCCCAAACTAATTGATTAAATGATCACAAGGAAAAGTACAACCTATAAAATACCATAAACCTTTCCCGAATATATGTGGCTTCCCTAATATGTGCTCAAGCCTACTCCCGTGGAATCATGCAAATTAAAGACATTAAACGTGGCACTCTAATTTCCTAACAATCCATTCTACCTACTCCCGTGGAGAACTTTATGTCCTTAATTGAAATATTCAAATCCGTCAAAACCCAACTCCCGTTGTGATCAAGACAATAGAATCATAACAATACCAGTTATCCCTAATCTAGTATTGGAATATGCACAATCAATTAAGCAAGAACAATTAAGCAATTAATTTGAGAATGTAAAGAAATAATCATGAATTAAATCATAGTACTAGGGTTCAACTTAACCATAGATTATAAAACTATGAAAGCATAATTGAAATAAATAAATATATAGAAGAATAATTAAACATTATAATAGAAAACAAGGAGAAGAGAAAAAGAAAGAGATACTTGAATTATGGAAGAAAGGTGGAGTCTTGAAGAACTATGAAGATCTACAAGTTTCTCTCTCTAACTTCTCTCTCTAAAAACCCTAGGTATAAACTAATAATGATGATATAATATCTAAGCTACTCAAAATCATGTTTAAAGTCCTATTTATAAGTTAAGATTAATATAAACCGACATAAGTTAGGTCACGTGGAAGATACGACATTACAGCAGGTTGCACGGGCAAGCAACTACGCGCACGGGCGTGCAGGGTCGTGCACGGTCGAGCGAAATCTCGCTCGGTCGTGTGAGCAAGGCAGAACCATTCGTGGCTTTTGATTGCAGGTTGCACGGTCGAGCATAAATCCGCACGGGCGTGCGGGCGAGGCAGTGGCTTCAGCTCAACTTTGAACAGCAATAACTTTTGATCCAGAGCTTTGTTTTGCATATGTAATATATAGTTGGAAAGCTCTTGAAGTCTAGATTCCATCCCAGTTTGAATTACCTTATTATCATTCTTATGTCAAAAGTTATAGGTAAAATGGTGTAGAGGTATCATATTTCGCACAAGTACACAAAGTCGTGTGTATCTTCTTCATTTCCAATCCGTTTTGGGTACATGATATATCGTTTTGAAGGTCATCCAAGTGCCTTAATCATCATATCCACAAATAGGAGTCCAAAGTACCTGAGATTACATCAAAAGACCAAATAACCCGTGAAAGCATCGTACCTTATAAAAAGGGACCTAAATATGCATAAATGCAATGTAAAAATGCTCTAATGCTACTTGAAAATGCACCCTAATATGCAACTAATTGATGTTAGAATATGCACTTATCAAGGATCTTCATCCGAGCTCTCAAAGTCAATTGCCTAGGATCCCCATGATTTCATGCATAGTTCTCGTTTTCTTAGCATGAGAAGAAGACAAAACTTGCAATTTCAATAGTGTTTTATTCAATTTAGAGGTATTGGCATTACTCGAAGCTTTCGTTTTCCTTGCCATGACAGCTCAATGCTTAAAGCATAGAGAGAAAACTAGAAAGAGAAAATACCCGCCTCTAACTTGAGTTTATAAATTTTTAACTTAGAGTATATTCTTCCTCAACTTATTAAAATAAGTTTAAACAAACATCAGTTAAGTTTGGCTAAAATAAGTTAAATTAAGTTGATAATTCAGCTAAGTTTAACTAAAATTCATAGACTCATAGGTGAGATGCATTTAAGATTTTTTTATAACTGTCATATTATACCTGACAACGGTAATGATATGTAGAAGTTTATGAAAATAGAGAAAACTATTTCGATAATGGTGTGAGTTAGTGACTATTATTTATACCTGACAATGGTATTCAACTTACATTCTGTCAAAAAAAAAATTAAGATTACATCATTTAATTTATGAAAGTATGTTTTACATGATCTACATATTATATTTACAATTAGGAATATATTATATACTATTCGGACTTCGGAGTATTGAAGTAAAACTTAATAGATCTAATAATGAATTTATCTGCTTTTACGCTACGTGCTCCTCAACAAGAACAGTGATGAAGCTAGAGTTATTGCTTCCAATTTTCGAGTGAGATAGGAAGACAAATTTAGGCTATGTTTAGTTCATCTTATTTTTACTAATTTGAACTTATCTGATCTGATCTGAACTTATTTTTGTGAACTGATCTGATCTGATCTGAACTTATCTGATCTGATCTGAACTTATCTTTTATAAAACATATTATTACTATTATTATTATTACTTTGTATTTCATTACTAGTATTACTATTACTATCATTTTATTACTATGTACAACTTTTAATAATAATAATAATAATAATAATAATAATAATAATAATAATAATAATAATAATAATAATAATAATAATAATAATAATAATAATAATAATAATAATAATAATAATAATAATAATAATAATAATAATAATAATAATAATAATAATAATAATAATAATAATAATAATAATAATAGCATAATTAGTTTTTTTTTTTTAAAAGAACACATAGTATATGAACATACAATTAAAAATAAAGAACACATATTTTAGGTTAAAAAACATATGGTTTATGGCAAAAAGAACATATTGTTCATGTCTAAAGTCCGTTTATAATAAGAATTTAGGTAGTAATGAAAGAACATATAATGATAATTAAAAAAAAGAACATATATTGAAAGAACATACAAAATCTATTTATAGAACACATTCTAAAAATAAAAGATAGATGTCCACTAGTAGAATAAATGCTTATTGTTGCGATCATTAAGTGGCCTATTGCGGCGGTTTTGACCGCGCAGCAATTAAGGGCGCAACAATAGGTAATTAAACTATTGCTGCGGTTTTAAACCGCAGCAATATTATTACAACATATTGCTGCGGTTTTTCCCAGAAACCGCAGCAATATATATTTTTTATGATAAAAACTACAGTATACTGCTGCGGTTTCTGGGAAAAACAGCAGCAATATACTGCTTTTTTTATGAAAAATTATTTTATATTTACGTATGTTCCACCAACCTCCTCATGCAGCAAGCAGGATGCAGCAAGCAGAGTATTTTCTGCATAAATTTCGGCAGAGCTCCGTTTGTAAATTGGATAAACCCATAATTGGGAACTAACCTGTACAATATTATATGCAACAACCATCCATCCATCATCCAAAATTCATCCAACAACCAACATATAATCCAAAATTCATCCAACAACCAACAATCAACATCCATCATCCTTTAAGAACCAATTTTCCTCCAACTTCCACGCACAATCCAAATTCCAAGTTCAACAAGAAATAAATATGATTCAATCCAACATAGATATCTATATATATATATATATATATATATATATCATGAAATCCAAGTCAATACGATAATGTTGGTTGGTACAAGTTGCACTAAATTATATTCGTTGTAAGGATAAGAGAAACAAAGAAAAATAACATTAACTAACCTACGCAATGCAATTCTCAATAAAGTATCTTGCCCAGTTATTTTTCACCTCATTGATTTGATCTTCCGTATAAGGATCGCGGGTAAAGGTACGAGCAACCTGAAAACAATTCACCAAAGTTAGTCTTAAATAGTTAAATATATAAAATATGAAATGAATAATAAGTGAACAAAAACTTACTTCATCGAAATCCTCCGAACCAGAATATAAAGTGAGTACGTCAAAAATATTGCGCGTGACAAAATAACCGCACTCCGTGCCTCCTTGTTGTTGTGGGCACTTTATCAAAAGTTTTAAGAAAATGAGGAAATTTATCGTATAATGAGAATGACATAGGCTTTTAATTGAATAAAATAAGTCTATTATACCTAAACACAGTTCCAAAGAAGCTTGTTCCAACGAACTTCGTTGCCGCTCATCCGAAACCTCCTAAAAGCACTACATAAAACAACATCAAATGATTTACACTTTATTTGCTTTATATTATAATTTAAATTCATTTAAAATATATCAAACCGATCAACTTACGCTATCATAGGCGTTCTAATCTTTAACTTCTGCTCCTTGTGAAAGCTAGCGGAATCAAAGACATAAATTATCCCGAGCATGGGACGTATGACAAGGAGCATCCAATGACGGCTATTGCAAGATTGAATAACAATAATTACTTAAAAAATTCACATGTCATGCAACAATCAATATTTGTAAAACTATTAAGATAGAATATTACTCTTGAAAGATTGGCGCGAAGATGATACTAGCACCAGCAACGACGGATCCAATCAAAGCACACTAAATGTAAGTCGTTACATTCTCCAATGCATTCACATCTGCGGTACTCTCCGGGCACATCCAACAAACTCAAACAGCAGCCCCAAATCCATCCAAGTCAGACTGCGTTGCCCTAAAAAAAATAGACAAATTATGGTAATAAATTACCCTCAGGAAACATATCTTGTAAAGCTTCTAAGAGTTCTGTGAAGCCTACATTAGTCAAATTATGTTTCGCTTTGATGTTGAAAATGGTTAAAACCCCACTCAATTGAGTGTATTTTGTACACCCTGGATAAAGGGGTTTCCCAGCAGCTTCAGACAAACTATCAAACACTCGTGGCCGCTCATTAAAATGGTCACGGGCCCCTTCCAACATCTCACCTAATCGATCATCACCAAACTCTTCATCCTTAGTGTCACTATTATCTCCGTGGTCATTTTCATTACCTACTACATCATCACCTTCAATCCTAACATGATCCTTAATCACAACTTCATTCTCAACCCCAACATTCGACATATCAATCTCTAATGAGTTACTAGTGCCAACATCAACAATAACCCTATTTTGAGTATATTTTCCCTTCTCACCATGCCATAACCAAATATAATACTCAGCCCTAAATCCTCGACGAATAATATGATCTCTTATGGTCCTAATATCAGAAATCGTATTCACATTGTAGCAATCAACACATGGACAATAAATCTCATCCTCGCAAGTAAGTTGTTGATGCTCTACAACACGTTTACAAAACTCATTCACACCTTATACGAACTCCAACGTATTCCGCTTTCCATACATCCAACTTCGATCTATTTCTAAAAACCCCCACACATACATAAAAAATTATTATCAATTAAAAAATTCACATAAATATAACGCAACAAGCTAATATTCAATGCATGCTTCCATTGAGTCCTTATCACTCCAACCTAACCCATCCTTAAACGTCCAATCCCACTAGTGAATGCATGTATCATCTTTGATTCTAAGTAAAATTCGGCAGCATTTCCCTTCAGTTCTCCAAGTACACGATGAAGATAATTGCTTATCTTATATGCACCCGGAGAACAAATTAGGGAAATGATTAACCGTATTTCACTTAGAATCAAATAATCAACACACATTCACTACCTAAGTGAGATGTGACGTTTAAGAACAGTCCCAAGACGGGGACTATTCAAGACTTACTCCTAATAAGTAAGTCTTGAACGGGTATCTAAGCATTATGATGTACATAAAAACAATCACATTCAAGCGATTCCAAGTCATCACCAAACAACAATCGCATTCAAGCGATTTCAAGTTATCACCAAACAACAAGTACCAAACCATTCCTTAGATTTCCCTTCCCCTCCTATTGGTGAGTCTTTCAATATGAAAGCATATCACTTGAAATATAACAAGAACTTATTAAGCAAAAACAATCCCATATAACATTTTAGGGCATACAAAAACTTAAGCAAAATTATCACAAAATCAGTTTTTAATCCTCAAATCTTATAACTAATCATATATATACTTTATACTAAGCATTTTAAACTACTATTTAAGCCAAATTATCCATTAAAACACTATTAATTAAGAAAACAACAAAATTAAAAAATATTATGAAAAACTAACCTAATATGACAAGGAGAGGGTGGCGCCGGCGGTGAAGTACGAAAGTGGCGGAGTAGAGCGGCGAAAAACCGAACCAACCAAGCAAGAAGCGGAGGAGGGGGGCGAAAAACCGAACCAACCAAGCAAGAAGCGCAGGAGAGGGGCGGAAAACCGAACCAAAAACCCTTGTCGCCGGAAAAACGCGAGTAATGTGAACCCTTGTCGCCGGAAAATGGAACCTTTTCGCCGGAAAATAGAACCTTTTCGCCAGAAAGTGAGAGAGTGTGAGGGTAGAGAGAGAGAGAGTGTGAGAATAGAGAGAGAGAGTCGAGAGAAACAGTGAAGCAAAACAAAACAAACCCGTGTTTTTTTTTAGATCTGGCGCACAGATATTGCTGCGGTTTCTGTCAGAAACCGCAGCAATATCTGCGCGCCAGATCTGGTCAAAAATATTCCACTTTTTTCAAAAAATATCCGTTGGAAATATATTGATGCGGTTTGCTGTAGAAAATGCAGCAATATGGTTGGTCAAATGGTCAACTATTTGCAAAAAGTTTCCGTTGGAACAATGTTGTTGCGGTTTTTTTTAAAAACCGCAGCAATATGCTTATTTTATATTTTACCTTTTCTTTTGTCGTGATATATTGCTGCGTATGGGTAAAACCGCAGCAATAAGCATTTATTCTACTAGTGGTCCCCTCAAAAAAAATTAAAGATAGATGTTATTTTTTTATATTGATGACATGTTTGGATTTAACTAACAAGATGTTTTTTTGTTATATTAATCAATTGTTCTTTTTTCATTATAAATAAACCTATAAATATATATAATCATATGATCTTGAACAAAATTGTTAAATATTCTTCTTGTATCGTTGTTCTGTTCTATCTAATCTGATCTGAAATGAACATATCTGATCTTGTAACACCCGATAATACCCCTCATGATTGCCTTAAAATGATTTAACAGACTACTCATTCAAACAAGATGCATCTTTCTTTTAGAGAGCTCATTTCCTTAGTTACTCCATAGTTAAGCGTGCTTAGCTGGGAGTAGTCTTGGGATAGGTGACCTCCTGGGAAGTTTCTCAGGGTGCGCATGAGTGAGGACAAAATGCACCAGAAGAACTTGTGTTGGTTATTGAGGACATATCTTGTTGGATTGAGTAGTCTGTTAAATCCTTTTAAATTAGATCAGATCTTGTTGTTGTTGGTTGTGTTCAGTTCACCTTATTTTTACTTATTTCAGATCAGGTCAGATCAGATAAGTTTAGATCATGCTTATATTTAAAAACTTATTATAATTGTTTTTATTATTATTGTTGTTATTATTGTTCTTGGTATCATGATTATTATGATTATTAGTATTACTAATGCTATTATTATTATTATTATTATTATTATTATTATTATTATTATTATTATTATTATTATTATTATTATTATTATTATTATTATTATTATTATTATTATTATTATTATTATTATTATTATTATTATTATTATTATTGTTGTTGTTGTTGTTGTTGTTGTTGTTATTATATTTATTATTATATTTATTATTATTATTATTATTATTACTATTGTTATTAGTATTACTTTATACGATTACTGTTACTATTAATACTACTATTTACTAGTACATTTGTTCAAAAGGATTATTATTGTCGTTGTTGTACTTATTAATTATTAATATTGGTAATTATTATTAATGTCATTGCTATTATTATAAATGTCATTGATATCACTATTTCAAGCTATTTGTCTTCAAGAAGACGAATGTTCGTTTAGCATTTGTACGTGTTCTTTTTTATATTTGTTCTAATTAACAATTTTGATATGCGATGTTCTTTTTGATGTTGTACATGTAAAGAACATGACAATAGTATATGATATTTTTTTTAAAACAATTTTGGCAGAATAATATAAAGTATATGTTACTAGTTTATATAAAACCTGAGTAGCACGGGATAACCTAATGGTGTTGACAGCCCCATTAAATTTTCCCCTAGAAGAGATTTCAACTTATCTTTAAAAACAAAGTTTATATAGAACATAACAACGATATAAGAAGAATATTTAACAATTTCGTTCAAGATCATATGATTATATATATTTATAGGTTTATTTATAATAAAAAAAGAACAATTGATTGATATAACAAAGAACATGTTGTTAGTTAAATCCAAACATGTCATCAATATAAAAATAACATCTATCTTTTATTTTTAGAATGTGTAGATTTTGTATGCTCTTTCAATAGATGTTCTTTTCATTACTACCTAAATTCTTATATTAAACGGACCTTAGACATTAAGGATATGTTCTTTTTACCATGAACAATATGTTTTTTTACCTAAAATTTGTGTTCTTTTATTTGTAATTGTATGTTCATATACTAAGTGTTCTTTTTCAAATAAAAAAAATAATTATGCTATTATTATTATTACTATTGTTATTATTATTATTGTTATTATTATTATTATTATTATTATTATTATTATTATTATTATTATTATTATTATTATTATTATTATTATTATTATTATTATTTTTATTGTTATTATTATTATTATTATTATTATTAAAAGTTGTGCATAGTAATAAAATGATAGTAATATTAATACTAGTAATAAAATACAAAGTAATAATAATATTACTAATAATATGTTTTATAAAAGATAAGTTCATATCAGATCGGATAAGTTCAGATCAGATCAGAAAAAATAAAAAAATCATATCGAATCAGTAAAAATAAGGTGAACTAAACATAGTCTTAGTTTACTCACATCACTTTGGGGGAATCAAGGAGGAAGTACAAAAGTATGAGAGTGAACCTGAAAAGGTGGAGAATGAAACTGAAAAGTGAGAGAGAGAAATTAAAAAGTGAGTTAAAATATTAAAAAGTGGATAACAATGGGTGGAAAAAGAGGAGAGAGTAGATGTGACATGTTACAAAGAATAGAAAAAACATCAGTGTGTAGATTAAAAAGAAACAGACAAAAAAGGAAAGTGTGTAGCTTAAAAATAAGCAGAGGGAGTATATCTCAAAAAAAAAAAAAATAGCATGGACATATAATCTAGTTTGAATTAAACACAAGAAATTTAAATTTACGGTTTACAAAAATTTGTGATCTATTTTTATTTCCTTGAATGTTGATTTGATTTTCTTTTACTTTTACAGACGTCAAATTTTCATTTAATCATTAATATCTTAATTATATATTCGTAAATAACATAAATATTGATATTTTTGAAACAGGATGATGTTTTTTTCTTATAAAGTGTAATTTTATAATTAAAAGGTAAAATTAGTAACTTGTAAATTAAATGTTGCAATAATCTTGGGGTGCAAAAGAGTAATTGTCGTGCAAAGTAAATGTTGCAAACACTTTGGGACTAAAGAATGAATTCTAAAATTGAAAAATTACTAAAAAATACTAACTTGTAGTTGCTGACAGATTTTCTTGATATTGTACTGAACTCACAAAATGAATTGTGGGAGAACACTCCAATAAAAACTAGAGAAGCAAAAAAAAGTACTCCATTTGTCAAGTATATTATTATTATTATTATTATTATATTGCTCACCTAATGTGGTTTCTGCATTAATTAAATCTCCACCATCAATAAACGATCCAACGGCTTATATTTCTAGATTCCAAAACTAATAGTACCATTATACTACCATGCTCATATTGGCTCCCTACTATAAATACATGGCTCCAAACTCCCAAAACTTCATTCTTCACTACCAATTACTCCCAACACTTGGTAAGGAAAAAAAACTACTCTAATTCTTCCCAAACTTGAAAACCTAAAACAAAAAAATCCAGGTAAAATATTATGGGAGGTAGTAGCAGCAAGCAATCTAGGAAAGCTAATTCCAGGAATTATAGGGATGAACCACCAAGGAGAAAGGTGTTCCCTAGTGATGAAGATAGAGGTTATTGGGTGGCCGAACCCGGTATCGATCGTAAAGCTTCGGCTTTCATTGCTAAGTTTCATGAAGCTCGTAGATTTGAAGCTCAAACTATGGCGGTTCCTAACAACTGATCATCATCATCAACTTCATACTACACTGTTGAGTGTACTACTGTTCCTACAAGCTACTCTTGTCCCTCTTGAAAATAGAATTTTTCTTGTTTTACTTTTTATATGTTTAATTATTATACTAAATGTAGATGTTAGAGTGAAATATTATTAATAACATTATTCATGTTATTATATGTATGGATTCTGAATGTCATTTGTAAATTATTTAAGATTTTCTCTTTTTATATTAGATCCTTTTTTTTTCTAATTTGTTCGAATAATATTGCACACATGTGATACTATACAGGTGGTGTTAGTGTAACTATAGTCGTGAAATATATTTATGATATTTATCTTATATAAAACTCATATGTATGTGTTTGAAAATGTCAGTACCAGTTAATAGTTTGAAGATAATAAGAGACTATTCAAAGTGCTATTTAAGCTAAGCCTAAAATGAGGAGTGAATGATGATCTAAATTATTTTTACAATTTAGTGATATTGTAAAACTGTTTCCGCAACATATATACCTAAAGTCTCATAATAAAAAACTCATCTATACGTGTTGGCGGAAAATATCAATACCAGTTAAGAAGACTAGCTAAGAGACAAAATAAAGTGTTATTTTTAATTTAAGCTAAGGTGATTAGTTTTGAAACGTAATTAGCTGTAGATTTAGATTATTATAGTAAAAAGAAAAGCTTCATTCTTATGCTAAATAGGAGAACAAAGTAGCTTTTTAGGTCATAGAATCTTAAAGACATATGTTGGAGAGGTGTTACGTTGTTTCCTTTGAACATTATATTTGATAGTGTACCCAAAGTACGTACAATTCTTTGTTGACACCTTTTACTTGGGATGTTGAACTTCAAGTGTTAGCTACAACAATCCATTTTCCTCTGTGTTTCTTTCACTATTTCACTTTTTGAAATTTCCTTTCTGTTACCACTTTGCCTAGACCACTTTAATGGAATTAAAATGATGATTTTATGGATACATGCCATATTTTGAAGAAGATTTCGAACCAAAATTAAACTATGCATATCTTTGAGATAAAGGAGCTCAAGTTGTAATAACTAATTAAATGATAGTATAAGATTATAATCATGAAAAGTTGATGTTGAGTGACTTGAGATTGCATATCATCTAAAGTAATATCAATCCATATATTATTGAGGGAATTATCTATTTGCATCCTCATCATTATTTTTCGTCAAATTTATTTTTTCAATCGAGAATTGTTGTTGTTTATTGCTCACTAACTTAATGTCCTATCATTGAGTAGATTATTAAGTTTACCAACTACAATAAATTAATCTTAGCTAGAGTTTAGTTTTTAACCATAATACTACTTCATGTAGAAATCAAATAGTCCTTTCTTCCACATTTTGGATCCATCATATGTATACAAACAAACTGTATGCATGCCATAAATTGCAATTATTCTAATATCTAAGTCCATTGTGTCAATTCTAAAATTCTAGTTTTACCTTATATTTTTCCCATATGAATTCATGCATTGTACAAACAAAGAACCGGTACTCTTTATTTTGAGGGTACAAAGAACTTGTACTTTTTTTTAATCTCTGGATAATAAGCTACATATTGAATTAAGAAATTTTAAAATATATTTAAGATCATATATATAATCACTATCCTTCATTTTTGAACAATTACATCGCCATCATAAAAATGTAGTCTTTATTTTGAATTCGTTATTATAAGAAAGTTCAAATTATACTTACTAAACTTAGAAAACTAATTCAGACTCTATTTAGTGGTTACCCAAGATGATCATCATCAACTTAAGAAAGAATGCAATTTTAAAAGAATTTGTCATAGGTGCAATCGAAATGACGCATGAGATTATTTGGGTGGTTAAATCTTACATGTTTTTTATCAACCATCAACTTCATCAAGTCTAGCTACCTTCATAGTAAACCCTAGTATACAGTATACACACACAATAATGCATGATCAGCCAATCATGCAGATTTATTAAGAATTTTGCATCTCATATTTAGAACACTACTCCAAAGTACAAAATTTTTAATGTCTACTAAAGATACTTCACTACCACTTCCCCTTGCCCCCTTGTTCTTAGCTTCTTTTACTTCTTTAGTACTCTCCTTCAAAATACATTTATATTCTCAAGTATAATAAAAGGCAAAAAAAGAAAAAAAGGAAGTAACAACTACACTTTTCCAGGCTGTATATGTTTGCTTTATGATACCTCCATGGAGGAGAGCCATCCAAATAATGCAGCACACAAACCTTTTCAGTGATCCCCTTTGCGGTCCTTTTGTTTTGTTGCTTCCTGAATTTGTATACCCTATTGTGGCTTGTGCTAGCTAGCTCGATGTTTTAAGCTCCCTAATATATCCTATTATGTATCTTATGTAGCCAGTGGTTTTGCTCTATTATATTCTAATTCTAAAAAGAGTGGTATGTATTAACCTTTCCTTCTATATAAATTAATTGAATTTACAAAGTGATCACATTATACTGCAGCATATCATTGTCATACTGTTGTCATTATTATTTGTCTTATTTGGTCTTGCATAGATGTTCCAAATTGTCTCTAATACGTCTACGTAAGAGTATACTACAAAAAAGAATACACAAATTATACACGACAATCAAATTGGGATGTTTGGGCTCAATTGATCAGCAGCCCAATAAAGAGCATGAAAGCCTCCTGAAGCATGGGACAGGTGGAAACGGTGGGTCCCACCCGAAAGTTGACCTAATCACCAGCCTGTGGGGAATCCCTAAAAGAATGAAATGATCATTGCCTGAAAAGGTAGCATGCCCATTGCTACCAAAAAGGGCCCATCCAAGCAATGTTTCCTGTCTGGGAAATCCCCAACACTATAAAAACCAATTGTCTCATCAATGAACAGGTATTCAATTCTGACCTAACAAACTAGAGCATCTCTCTCTAGACTTTATCTCTCTACCTCAATCTCAACTGACTTGAGCGTCGGAGGGGCGATCCCGGAAACACCCCCGGGGTAGTCTAACATCATTTTTGCGGGATTCAGGTGTACGGACATCGGAGCTCAGGCGTACGCTCTTGGGGCCCACATCAAATCACCCAACCGATTACAATCCCTAATTTCTTAGCAGAATCAGTTTGGCGCCGTTTGTGGGGAAGTTAAAATCAAAGTCGCTTTAAGAACCACTTCACAATGGCCCCAGCCAAGAGCACTCGCACCAGACAGCCCTCAGCACAGGCTCAGAGGTCCGAAAGGGATCCTTCACCATCCCACTAGAGGAGGTCTGAACGGCCCAGGACGCCGACCGTTCAAACCCTCGACCATGAAGAGGAGCAGTCCATCGAGAATAAACAAGAACCCTCACAGCAGCTACAGCACGCTGACCCCCATCCTATATCCACGGCGGACATAAATTTGATAGCCGCTCAGCTCCAGCAGACCCTGCAACAAAGCCTGAGGGACATGGTAGCCAGCCTACAGCAGGGACGCTTTCTTCAACCCCCTAAAGACCAGACTCTGGTCCCTTCCCTTCGGGCAGAGAACCAAGGCCAGCCTAGCCGGCAGCGGTCGGGCCCGAGGGAGCATAGTCAGCACGATCGGCAACGATCCAGACAGGGGGAGGAAGAGCGGCATGGGTCTAAGGGAAGATCCACGTTCCGGGGTGAGGAGACGCACGTGTCAAAATCGCCCAGGGGCAACGTTGGGAATAAATCCCACGACGCTCGGCATTTCCTGAACGAGAAGCGGCTCAGCAAGGGCCTAGATGCTCGACACATTCTTAATAAGAAAGTCGCTCAGCGGGAAGGGCGCGGCGACTCCGCCCAATCGAGGCCCATTCGGATCAGCAGCGGGGCGCTCAAGTTCATGGTCCCGTTCAGCCAAGACATACTTGAGGCGCCCAGCCCTGGAAAAATCAAAACGCCTTCGATCGAACCATTCGCGGGCCTGACCGACCCGGACGATCACATGGCCACATACAAAGCACAAATGAGCGTTCAAACTGGCTGCGAGGGACTTGGTGCCGTTTCTTTCCCACGACTCTGAAAGGACTGGCCCTAAACTGGTTCCAAGAGCTTCCCGCAGGGATCATAACGGATTTCTCAGTGCTCGAGGACCTATTACTTCACCAGTTTATCGCCGGAAGGAGACAAAAGAAAACAAGTCTCCACTTGATGGGAGTCAGGCAGGAGAAAAACGAAAGCCTGGTCGACTACATCAAAAGGTTCAATGAGGAGTCATTAAAAATCTCCGATCTACAGGATGCTGTGGCGTTCACCGCCTTAATGTCTGGCCTTCAACCTGGTCGGCTCAGATGGTCCTTGGCTGAGAACGAAGTGAAAACCTTCTCCGAAGCAATGACTCGAGCTCAAAGATTCATCCAAGCAACAGACATATGTCGTCACTCTGACGACGGGAGCAAGAAGAGGAAAGAAGAAGGAAATCACAAGGACCAGTCGAAGCATCAGAAAACAGGTGGTCGGTCAGATAGGTTTAACGACCATGGCATCGACCCCCGATTCAACAAGAGCAGAAGAGAAATCTACTTAGACATCAAGGACAAGTCCATGATGCCCCGCCCACCTCCCATCAGGACATCGGTCGCTCGGCGAGACAAAAGCCAATGGTGCGAATTCCACAAAGAGTGCGGTCACACCACCAAGGATTGCAGGGAACTTAAGAAATCCCTGGACAACCTAGCTGACCAGGGGAAGCTGAACCAATACCTCAAGCACTCTAGGGAGGAAAAGGGCAAACAAAAGGTTGGTCAATCCAACAGCGGGGACACAGAGGGATTCATCGAGGTCATAGCGGGTGGCTTCGCGTCGGGCGGCCTAACCGGTCGCTCGCGCAAAGCCCACCTCCAGAGTCTAAAGCACCAGGTACTCGATGTACACCACCCCCGACCCGACTGCCCCATCATGACATTCGGCGAGTCCAGCCGGCCTCTGCACACGCCCCACGACGACCCTTTGGTCATCGAACTCAAAGTGGCTAATGCCAGAGTCAAACGGGTGTTGGTGGATAGTGGATCTTCAGCAGATATAATCACACTGGAGTGCCTCAGGAAACTGAAGTACAGTGAGAAGGATGTAACCCCGCTCAATCAGCCACTCATAGGCTTCGGGGGAAATTCGGTACATCCAGTCGGATCCATAAAATTGCCTGCTCGGATGGGAGAGAAAGGCAAAGGAAGAAGCCTACCGATTGACTTCCTAGTGGTGGACATCCCTCTACCATACAACATCATAATGGGAAGGCCGACTCTGAACAAGGTCAAGGCAGCAATTTCAATTTACCAGCTCCTCATGCAATTTGAAACCGACGAGGGTAAGGTCGGAAAAATCCAAGGGGATCAGCAGGCAGCCAGGGAATGTTACGTGAATAGCCTCAAAAACAAGAACGACGTCCCAGAGGACTCGAAGAAAAGAAAACGGGAAGACGATCAGCCCTCAAACGGGCTCAGGGTATACCTTACCGAGAACCCCAAGCAATACGAGCGCCCTCAGCCAGCCGAGGACGACGAAGAAGTCATCGTCGACGAGAGGCATGGTCGGACCTTAAGAGTAGGCAAGGCCATGGATCCTCAGACGAGAAAGGAGATCATCCAAGTGTTAACAGAATACAGAGACGTCTTCGCCAACGAAGCCACCGAAATGCCCGGGCTCGACCCTAAAGTGATGCGCCACGAGCTGAACATCAAAGAGGGATTCAGGCCTGTCAAGCAAAAACTGAGGCATCAAGGCCCCGAAAGGAACACTGCGGCCGCCGCCGAAGTTAAGAAATTGCTCGAGGCAGGGTTCATTGAAGAATGCCAGTACTCGGAATGGTTGGCCAACATAGTCCTGGTCAAAAAGTCGAGTGGGGCATGGAGAATGTGCGTGGACTTTACAGACCTGAACAAGGCCTGTCCAAAAGATAACTACCCCCTGCCCAAAATCGACAGGCTGGTCGACTCAACGGCAGGGCACGCTCTCCTAAGCTTCATGGACGCAAACGCGGGGTATCACCAAATCCCGATGGCAGAGCATGATCGAGTTCATACCGCCTTTGTAACCAATCAAGGGGTGTACTGCTACAAAATGATGCCCTTCGGGCTCAAGAATGCAGGGGCTACGTATCAGCGCACAGTCAATAAGATATTCAGCGACCAACTGGGTCGGAATATCGAAGTATACGTTGACGACATGATCGTCAAAAGCAAAGCTCAGGGTGATCACCCCTCTGACTTAAAAGAGACTCTCAGTACCTTGAGGAAATACCGCATGATGCTGAACCCGAAAAAATGCGTATTCAGGGTGAAGGGAGGAAAGTGCCTCGGGTTCCTGGTCGATGAGAGGGGAATCGAAGCCAACCCAGACAAAGTAAAGGCAGTGGTAGAAATGAAGTCCCCTCGGAATGTGAGAGAGGTACAACGCCTAACAGGCTGTCTAGCTGCCCTCGGCCGCTTCTTATCCCGGTCGGCAGATAAGAGCTTATGCTTCTTCAAAGCCCTAAAAAGAAAAGAGTTCACTTGGGATGACGAAGCCGAACAGGCTTTCACCTCCCTCAAGGCGCATCTATCAACCCTCCCAAAGTTGATCTCCCCTTTGCCGGGGGAAACGATGTTCGTTTACTTAGCTGTTTCAAAATACGCGCTCAGCGCCGTCTTGGTGGCCGAGAGGGAAGAAAAACAGCACCCAGTCTACTTCATCAGCCATGCCTTCCGAGGGGCTGAGGCCAAGTACAGCGAGGTCAAGAAAATGGTCTTCGCCTTGGTAATGGCCAGCCGGAAACTCAAGCCTTATTTTCAGGCCCACCCAATCAAGGTTCTCACAGGTCAACCGCTCAGAAAACTCATCGAAAGCAGGAATCATTCTAGCCGGATGACCGACTGGGCGGATCAGCTAGCAGATTTCGGGTTGGAATATGAACCCAGGAGGGCAATCAAAGCCCGGGCCTTAGCTAACTTCATAACCGAGTGCACGTCAAGGCCCCCAGCCAGTCAGCAGGACGTTTGGGAATTGCAAGTAGACGGCTCGTCCACCAAAACAGAGTGCGGAGCTGGGTTGGTTATCAAGCCCCCAGTCGGGGAAAAAATGGAATACGCCATCAAATTCGAATTCTTAAGCTCAAACAACGAAGCCGAATACGAGGCTCTAATCCTCGGACTGGAGTTGTGCATCCTAGCCGGAGCCACCACGATCAATGCTAAATCCGACTCACAGCTGATTGTGGGGCAGATATCAAGCGAGCATGAGGCCAAGGAAGACAACATGAGAATGTATCTGGCCAAAGCCCAAAGCATCATCAAACAACTATCGCAGTTCAATATCACCCATGTACCCCGATCCGAAAATCAGCAAGCTGACACTTTAGCCCGAATGGCCAGTTCAGCAGAAGGGTCGGCTCCTCGTACAATCATGTGGGAAGTCCTTCGGCAGCCCAGCATCAATGCTAAGGAACAGCTTGTACTGAATCGGACATCTGAGTGGATGGATGAGGTAGTCGGATATTTGTGAGACGGGAGACTACCTGAGGACCATAAGGAGGCTGACCGGGTCAAGCACAAATCCGGATGGTTTCTATGGCACGAGAATCAACTCTACAAAAAGTCCTTCACCCATCCCTTGCTAAAATGTGTCACCCACGGGGAAGGAAATTACATCCTCAGGGAAATCCACCAAGGGGCTTGTGGAAGCCATCAAGGGGGAAGAACCATAGCTGGAAAAGCTCTCCGAGCCGGATACTACTGGCCTACTCTAAGAACAGACGCTCAGGAGTTGGTAAAGAGATGTCCGTCCTGTCAAATCCATTCAGACATCCCTCGAGCGCCAACCACCCCCTTGACCACGATTCAAGCAGTCTTGCCGTTTGACAAGTGGGGCATGGACCTACTCGGACCATTCCCCCCAGCCTCTGGTCAAAGAAAGTTCCTGATAGTCGCCATTGACTACTTCACCAAATGGACTGAAGCCGAGCCACTCTCCTCCATAACGGATAAGCAGGTTTAGGCGTTCATTTGGAGAAACATCATCACCAGATTCGGAGTCCCTCGAGTACTGATTTCCGACAATAGACGCCAATTTAATAGCGGTCCAACTCGGGAATACTGTGCTCGGTTCGGAATATGCACCAAATTCTCCGCGGTCTCAAGGCCGCAAACGAACGGACAAGCTGAGTCGGCCAATAAAATAGTACTCAAGGGAATAAAGAAATCTCTGGAGGCTGCGAAAGGGGCATGGGTCGACGACCTACCAGGGGTTCTCTGGTCGGCCAGAACTACTACCAAGGAAGCCACAGGGCACTCGCCGTTCAACCTGGTATATGGTAGCGAGGCGGTCTTACCAGTGGAGACTGGCATCCCATCTCCTCGAATGACATTCTATGAATTCGAGAAAAACGAGGAAGAGAAGCCGGTCAATTTGGACTTGCTTCCGGAAACAAGGGGCAACGCGCTGCTGAAATCCATCCTGTACAAGCAAAGAGTTACTCGGATGTTTAATCGCCGAGTGAGATCAAGGCCAATTCAGCTCGGCGATTGGGTCGTTCGGAAAGTCGAGGCCACTGGGCTCTCACACCTGAAGGGAAAGCTAGGACCTAACTGGGACGGTCCGTACAGAGTAACGGAGGTTATCAAGCCCGGCACATACCGACTAGAATCTGTCGAGGGCGTCCCTTTGGCCCGACCCTGGAACGCAGACAACCTTAAAAAATACTATGTGTAAAGTTTGTTACTCGCAATAGGGGCATATATTGTAACAGCTTAATCATAGCCGATCGGCATTTTCATAGCTATTTCCGCAGTAATTAAATGCAGCCAGTCGGCATATTTTGTACTATGAACAATCTGTTAGACTTAACCAGTCACAATAGTTGGTCGGAATTCTTACAAAGGCAGAAAATTGATTAGCCATCAAGTTAGCCGGTTCAACGAAGTTAATCGGAAAATATTGCAACCAACAAACGAGCAAGTTGAGACAATAACTAATTTCATTAAACGGGTCGAACATCATTACAGAGAAGTCATTACAAAACGGGAAAACGACTAAGTACAAGGAAAGCACATCCTAAGAGCTAGGAGGGGGCGGAAGGTCAGTAACGCTTCCGGCGTTCGCTTCAGAGTTGTCCCCGACTAGCTCCTCCCCCTGACCGGCCTCATCGTCCGCGTCAGCATCACCGTCGACATCATCGTCACCATCAATAATGTTGACATCAACGTGGCCCTCCTCATCATCATCTTCCTCATCTGTGCCCCCCTCGGCCTTTAGCCGAGCCATGATAGCGGCGTTGTCGGCATCAATTGACTCCTGATAGCCCGACCAAACTTCGGCCCAAATCAGATCGGGATAGGATGTGGCCAGGACCTTTTTCAGCCGGTCGAGAGTCTCGTCCTCACTCATTTTGTGAGCAGCACTCCCGACCTCGTTGGCATAGACCTCCGCAGCGTCGGTTTTCTCCCACTCAGTAAACCACTGCTCATCGGTCTTAACCTTGCCCTCCAGCTCGGCCAAATTGGCCTCAAGTTCGGTCACCTTCAGCTGGGCCTCTGCCAGCTTGGCGAGGGCATCATCCTTGGCAGTCAGTGCCGAGTCCCGGGCAAGAGTAAGGTCGGCTCTCTCTTTCGCCCATTTTTCCCGCTCCTCGGCGAAGCTTTCCTGATCCTTCTTAATGGCGATTTCAGCATCCTCGAGCTTGGACTCGGCAATCCGCTTGTCCTCATTGGCTTGATAAACCTCGTCGAAATGTTTCTTGGCCTTCTCTTTGAGATCGGCCACCTCTTCGGTCAAGCTCACTCGGTTCTGAGCCACGTTAGCCATCCGAGCGGAGAACTGAAACACAACAAAGTCAAAAGTTAGAAGATAAAAAGCAAACTCATGCAAAACTTGGCGTGAGGAGAGGCGCACATACATCAAGCCAAGAGCGGAACAGCTCATTGGTCTCGTTCTGACCATGTGTAGCCTGTATGTACTCACGGTCGGCCGGGGTGTATATGTAGTCCAGGGCCTTAGTCCACCGGCCGTCCTTTTCTGCCCGACTCAACCCGGTGAACGGGACGTTCGGGGCCACAACATCCCTCGGACTTCCCCCGAGTCCATCATATGGGGGCGACATCGGAGTATACTGAGGGCTCTGAATCGAATTAAAATCCGAGGAATGTAAGGAGAGCGCTCCTCCGTCAGTCTGCTGCCGAGAGGCCCCTCTCGGGCTGATCACCTCCACAGATTTGGACCTCTTAGCAGCTTTGTCTCTTTCAAGCTTGTCAGCCTTCTCACGCTCGGCCTTTGCCCGAGCGACTGCCTTTTCAGTTTGAGCGACTTTATCCGAGGAGCGCTCCTTCCTCTTCTTCTGTTTGGGCTTCGCCGGATCCTGAAGCAAAACACAACAGTTAGCAAGAATACCAAAAAGCAAATAAATAATCGGTCGGCTTGGAGTAGAAGTCGCAAGCAGGCGAAATTCTCACCTTAGGGGGAGCGGGAACTTTCATGGCCTTCACCGCAATCTCAGCCTTCAGTCGGGCCGCCCTCATTGCAGCTACGTTCAACCTGTCGGCCATTGTAGGGTCGGTTTCGTCGATATACGCTCGGGCGGGTTCTGTAACAAGGCAAAACAACGAGTTAGTCGAAAAAGGCAAAAGACTAATGAGGTGACCATACCAACCACCTAAGCCAACCCCCCGGCAGATTACCCTTCGGGAAGGTCGAGCTGAGACCCATTGCCGAAAGGAAATGCTCATCCTTGAACAATTTGCAGTCGGGAAGCCACTGTCCGGGTACAAATATTTCGCCCCCGTTCACAATTTTGGATTCGGTCTGCATATAGCAGGCCGCGGCACCCTCCTCATCATTAAGTTCACCCACTCGGCAATTTAGGGCGATAACGGGCTCGGTCGGAGGAGAAACGAGAGGAATCCCCCATTCACCGCCGAAGTACACAAATGCGAACTCCCTCCGAAATCCCTTCTGTGAAGTCGGTAGGTTAAGGACAGTACGGTACCCTGGTCGGACTTGGAAGCTCCACCAACCCGGACCGTTCGTCGCGGCCATAACCTCGACCAGCTTATAAAGGTGCCTCCATAACTTGAGGGTCGGCCGAACTTGGATCAGGTCACAGAGTGCCTGAAAGGCATTGATTCCGCCCCAGGAGTTTGGAGAAACTTGGCAGATCGCCAGGTTATACGCGTTTAGTAGCCCCTTGACAAAGTCGGTCAGCGGGAACCGGAGCCCTATCTCCATCGACTTATAATAAACGGCAATGCACCCGGACGGCGGAGATAATACGGTATGGTGGGCCTCCGGTCGGACGAGGTAGTACGGATCCTTTATTTGGAGCCTTGTCGCAGTACCCCTGAGGTCCTCGGTCAGGGATTTTATCACGCCGGGCTCGGGAAAGAAAGCCCCTGGCCCTCCTTTTGGATCAGGGTCGGGATACTCCAATTCCCGACCCGAAGTAGACGCCTCTCCTGCTCCCCTCGGCATATCAACCCTTACTACATCACAAGACACATACTTGTCTAAGTAACTCCGTGAAGGAGGACAAGCCAATGACACCTCCCAAGGATAGGGAATGACACCCTCGGCTTCCTCCTCCACCGAAGAAGACGGACTCGGGAGAACAACCGCTTCAGGCACAGCCGAGGGGTCGGGGCAGCTTATTACCGTCGACACCAGAGTTATTCCCATCCCCCTCACCTCCTCGGACAATTTATAAGGAGGTGAGGTCGGAGGTGTCGACGACTCGGACGAATCTCCCATTATTTATACACAGGGGAGTCGGTCGAGATTATTCAAAGGAAAAGAAAATATAAATAACAAGAGCGTACCTGGTCGGACGAGGAAACTGGAAGAAGAACTTCGAGAAGTTGAGAGGATTTGAAGTTTTTGAGAGAGAGAAAGAGAAGGAGGAAATGAGCAAATGACCCTCAACCTCTCTCTCCCACCATGCATATATAGAGGTGCCTTGGGGGATGTGCAACGCAAACCCCCCCGCGTCGCTCTAATGGGCCTCAAATAGCGGCCCAACTGGACCTACTCAGTCCATTCAGTGAAGCCCAAAGCGTCAAAATCCCTTAGGGCGCCCCTCCAGCTCGGCCTAGAACAAGGGTCCCAACATCCCAAGTATCAGGAGTGGCCATGTGGCATCTCAAGTCGGAACATACCCGGTCGGGCTACGACCGAGGCGACCCCTTCATCCGAAATGCAAAACCCACTCGGACCATCTTGGGGCTCATTAGCCCCTCATCCGAGTGGCTCAATATCCTACTCGGCCAACAGGAGCCCCCCTCCTTTGCCGAGTCGCTTCTATACTTGGTCAAGTATAACCAAGTATCAGCTAGCACCCACTCGGGCCATCTTGGGGCTCATTAGCCCCTCATCCGAGTGGCTCAATATCCTACTCAGCCAACAGGAGCCCCCCTCCTTTGCCGAGTCGCTTCTATACTTGGTCAAGTATGGCCAAGTATCAGCTAGCACCCACTCGGACAATCTTGGGGCTCATTAGCCCCTCATCCGAGTGGTTCAATATCCTACTCGGCCAACAGGAGTCCCCCCTCCTTTGCCGAGTCGCTTCTATACTTGGTCAAGTATGGCCAAGTATCAGCTAGCACCCACTCGGGCCATCTTAGGGCTCATTAGCCCCTCATCCGAGTGGCTCAATGTCCTGGCTCAATGTCCTACTCGGCCAACAGGAGCCCCCCTCCTATTGTCGAGTCGCTTCTATACTTGGTCAAGTATGGCCAAGTATCAGCTAGCACCCACTCGGGCCATCTTGGGGCTCATTAGCCCCTCATCCGAGTGGCTCAATGTCCTACTCGGCCAACAGAAGCCCCCCTCCTATTGCCGAGCCGCTTCTATATTTGGTCGAATGTGGCCAAGTATCAGCTAGCACCCACTCGGACCATCTTGGGGCTCATTAGCCCCTCATCCGAGTGGTTCAATATCCTACTCGGCCAAAAGGGGGCTTCCTGCCCTCACTCGGTCCAAGCATCAACCAACGGTGCCCCGGTCGGCATTATCCCCTCACCAGGGAGTGACCCGGTCGGCCTTATCCCCATTCAATGGGAGATGACCGGGTCGGCGCTCTCCCTTCACTAGGGAGTAACCCGGTCGGCATTCTCCCCTCACCAGGGAGTGACCCGGTCGGCCTTGTCCCCATTCAATGGGAGATGACCGGGTCGCCGCTCTCCCCTTCACTAGGGATTAACCCGGTCGGCACTCTCCCCTCACCAGGGAGGGACCCGGTCGGCCTCATCCCCATTCAATGGGAGTTGACCGGGTCGGCGCTCTCCCTTCACTAGGGAGTAACCCGGTCGGCATTCTCCCCTCACCGGGGAGTGATCCGGTCGGCCTCATCTTATCCCATGGGAGATGACCGGGTCGGCGCTCTCCCTTCACCAGGGGGCAACCTGGTCGGCCTCCTCCCATTCAATATGAGATGACCGGGTCGGCGCCCTTCCTTTACTAAGGAATGACCCGGTCGGTCCTCTTCCCACTGAGAAGACCGGGTCGGCATCTACCCCTCCACAATGAGGAAACCCGGTCGGCGTCCCTCTTGGCAGAGGGTAGGTTGGCCTGCATAAGCCTCCTCGGCTGGAATGAGCTCGGTCGGCATCGTGGTCTACTCCGTCTGCCTCCTCAAGCCGGTCACCAATCGACCCAGAATAAGATGGTTGTTATTCCGCCACAGACGGGCATCCCTCCAGTCAGGTCCCCGTGACCCCCATCTCTGGCGTGGGGCTAATTGTTTGGGCTCAATTGATCAGCAGCCCAATAAAGAGCATGAAAGCCTCCTGAAGCATGGGACAGGTGGAAACGGTGGGTCCCACCCGAAAGTTGACCTAATCACCAGCCTGTGGGGAATCCTTAAAAGAATGAAATGATCATTGCCTGAAAAGGTAGCATGCCCATTGCTACCAAAAAGGGCCCATCCAAGCAATGTTTCCTGTCTGGGAAATCCCCAACACTATAAAAACCAATTGTCTCATCAATGAACAGGTATTCAATTCTGACCTAACAAACTAGAGCATCTCTCTCTAGACTTTATCTCTCTACCTCAATCTCAACTGACTTGAGCGTCGGAGGGGCGATCCCGAAAACACCCCCGGGGTAGTCTAACATCATTTTTGCAGGATTCAGGTGTACGGACATCGGAGCTCAGGCGTACGCTCTTGGGGCCCACATCAAATCACCCAACCGATTACAATCCCTAATTTCTTAGCAGAAACATGGGACAACACAATAAGTAAGATAATATCAAGAGTATTATCATGTATATCCTTAACATAGAATTATATTAGAGAGGAGAAGACATAGTTAATGTTGGAATGCCTTGAATCTGCTATGATAGTTGACTAAGTCACAAATTACTTTTCAATATGTTTTACATATTACTTTAGATATGACAAAATTGTACTTAATCTGATGTTTTGAGTGTTGACACTTAGACTAGGGCTTGTTTCATTTCCACTAATAAATGGGTACATATTTAATTGTAGAACATTTTTATTATCTGTTTTTGAACATATGTGTTGGCGGATTTTTTTTCTCACTTCAACAATTGCAAAATATGAAATGTTTGATGTACACATTCATAGGTAACATAGTCTTATAGTGAATTTTAGCGTTGATGCTATTTTTTGGAAAAGCTAAAGAAGTAGCTTTTGGAGGTATTAATAGTTACGTTTTTATTCTAATTCAAGAATAAATTAATATTTTTCCTTATTTTACCAAAATGCTACTTTTGTGACAACTAACTTTAACTGCAATTATGAATTAACGTACAATCCTTATACTAACAATAGTAACAACTAATTTTGTCGAACATAACCATGCTAAAATTTTGGAAAAGGTGCCAAAACTTAAGTTCTACACAATATGATATCTAAACCTCTTGGTGTAAATATCTTTTAAAAAACTTCCCATATAGTAGTAGATGTAAAGGTACTAAAATTATTAGCTTAAAACTTTGTACAATTATTTATACTACTAGATAGAAACTACGTACTATGGTATTGGATGGAACTCCTAAATGCTTCCTCCCTAGCAATAGTTACATTTATAGGTCTTCTACATTCTCCACTACGAAAAGAGATATTCCTTTTTCACAATCGAGCAACCCCAAACCTATTATTGTAAGAAAAGCAACCCCGAGGTTCTCTTAAATTTGACACTTTATACTCTTTACACCATCCACTGAGCAACAAATTAATTAATACTTAGTTAATTTTATATTTGAGATTTTCCATATTATTCCTTCCTAATTTCAAAAGTTCTACATTCTTGACGCGTGATTCACGTTCTGAATTTATATATTTAGTAAAGAGATTATAGAAAAGAGATAATCTTTTCTAGGTCATAAAAATGATATAATGTAACTTGGTTCTAGATGTATTCTTCTTGATTGTGGAGTATGTGCTTGTGTGTATGTACACTTTTTGGTTTAATATTGTTATTGTTAATTAACTTAATCCATAAGAAATAATCCAAATATCAGAGGAGTATATATAGAGACAGAGAAATTAGCAATCAATATTCAATCTGTAAAATGTACAGATGCTTATGTGTGGAACAAAAAGTATACTTACCATTTGTATATTTTGAAGAATTAATAATAGAGCTTGTCGCGCGGTGAAAAATAATAAATGCATAAGCCTCGCATCATTAGATTATAATCTAGTATTTAACTTTAATTTAACTATTGAGATGTAAACCTAACCTTATATTAGCAAGCCATATATATTGAGAACTTAGATAAAAGAGGCCTCCAATATTTTCTTTGTTCTAGTGTCACAAATTGCAAAATTGAACATTCTCGCAGAGATGTCTGGTTATTGGCAATCAAAAATTTTACCAGATAATAAAATACAAATTACCAAAAGAAATCTTAACCCAACCCAACTCATACCTGGATCGTTGGGCGTACGACTTGATCATTTGGTCCATTTCATATTTTTTAATTGGGTTACCTTTTACATTATTTACATATTTGAATATTTTATTTGAATTAATTTGAATATGAAACATTCATCCGAATTCTTTATCGAGAGGTATAGATGATAGAAGACACTTCTTATAGTAACTACATATGTTGCTAACTAAACTTGAATCCTTCTCTCCCTTAATTACTTGGGTCATAAATCATAACTTAGAATTCTTTCTTATGTGGGATGGTAGTTTACACAAGTGAGCAAAAACATTAAATTAGGCTACCCCAAATTAGGAAATTACTTAATTTTATTTTACATTCTATTAAAGGTAAAACTTTGGTTACTTCACAGCTCATAAGTAATACATCTTCATCAACGTTCACATCCTTTCGAATGGTATGTGTCTCATCTTTCATGTTCTAGATACTTAGAGTTCTAGAATAAATGAAATGGTCGTATAAAAATATTCAGTCAACATAGTACTGGTAAACAAAAGAGGTTCAGATTTTCTGTCTTGCTTTTTTTCGTGTGTTATATACTTGGTTTGATCTTCCGAGTGATATGAACCATTTGCTACCTCTGAAGTCAAATTAAACCAAGATTGAAGGGTCAAGTCTAAACCAAAAAAAAAGTCTAAACCAAAAAAAAGTATAAACCACTCAGCTACTAATCCTACTTTCTCATTGATGGACTGAAATAATTAGAATCTTAATTTTTATGCTGAAATGACCATAATGCAATTCTTATGGATTCTTTTTTTTTACCAAACAACGCAGTATAAAAGTCTTTGAAACTTTTTTCAATTGAAATTTGTAAGACTTGTGGTTGAAAGGAATAAATCTTAATAGCCATGAGGTTATAGTAAAAATTTTTTTTTTTGATACTAAATTGAGTTGGCAGAAGCACGACACGACCCAGGGGATTGTTAAATATCGCCCCCAAACTACTTAAAATCGCCCCAATTATTATATGCTTGGACCATTATGTTAGATATGAGAACAAACAAGGGAACCGGATATCCACTCCAAGGCACGGAAACTACGCTTTCCTATTAGTTTAATTTCGCCCCTCTAGGATCACCGGGTTAACACGAAATAACTAATGAGATACAATGGAGAAAACAATTCACTAGATGATCTTCTAAGTGAATCAACAAGAACTTTGTGTTTGATGTTTGTGAAGAACACTCAAGAGAAAGTAGCAAGTTTTCTCTCAAGCAAAGCAAGAAGATTAGAATGTGGAAAAATCTGATTTTTTTCTTCTCTCTCTTCACTCATATACATCATAAGGGTGATGAATAATCTTCCCTCTTGATTAGAGCTGTTACAGCATTCATCCTTCTTTAAACCCCTGATTAAGAGTACTTAATCATCTTAAAACGGATAACAAATGCATTACAACGGTTATAAACCGTCCACGCAAAATTACACGCCTCAAAACAGACTCCACGTCGCGACTCGCGATACAGATCGCGAGTCGCGACGGCCTCCTGATCGCGACCCGCGACGATTGTCGCGACCCGCGACCAGCCCTCTGTCTTGCTTGATTTACTCCACGTGATTTTGCGCATTCTAATCTTAACATACTAGACCTCCTCCTCTTCTAGTATATACCCATATGAGCTAACAAAACCCATTACCCTATAAATGTTCCAACAATCCTCCTCCCATTTATAGGGTAATGTTGAAAAGTTTTCAACTTGCTATAAATCACAAACAATACATGCTCATGCATCATGGAAATATCTTACGATTGAATTTCCACTTAGTAAAAGTAACTTTACAATAATTTCGATCATAATGATAGACAAAGCTTTGAATCATATAACCACCACAAATCATTGAAGATACAAATACACATAAGCATAAAACATAATTCTTAACCTCCGACACCTATGAAGCCTTGGTGTCCATATCCATTCATAAGCGTTCCAAGTCAAGCCTTAGACTTGGTGAAGCGGCCAAACTTCTAGCTTATATAGGTAAATCTTTACGAACATGCTCCTACAATTGAGCACTTATCAAAGATTTATTAAGATATAAAATCAACCTCTTAACATTGTAGTAACAAGCACTAACCTCGGGATGTGTTAAACAAGTGCTCCCAACCTTCTAGAGAAGTACTTTCCTCATTGAATTTGAGATCTAATGTTGTATTAGACATCAAATTGAGTTTTCCTTCACCATAGGTTGTTCAATAGGCTTAAGACCCATCCCTTTATTCATTTTGTTCACTAGTTCCCTTGACAACGGTTTAGTAAACGTATCCGCCAAGTTCAAACTAGACCGAACAAAATTAATAGTTATACAACTATTCCTTATCATTTCACGCACATAGCTATGTCTAACTCCAATGTGCCTTGACTTGCCATTGTAGACTTCACTATAAGCTTTAGCTATGGTTGATGCACTATCACAATGAATAGCAAGAGGTGACATAGGTTTGACCCACAAGTCAACCTCACTCAACACATTCCTTAGCCATTCCGCTTCTTGGCAACAAGATGCCAATGCAATGAATTCCGATGCCATAGTGGAATCCGTTATACATGTTTGCTTCTTGGATGCCCATGAAATAGCACCTCCTCCAAGAAGAAACACCCATCCACTTGTGGATGAATAATCTTCCTTGTTGGAAATCCAACTAGCATCCGAGTAACCTTCTAGAATAGAAGGTTCTCCTTTGTAAGTTATGACATAATCCAAGGTTTTATTCAAATACCTTAACACTCTTCTCAATGCTTGCCAATGCAACATACTAGGATTACTAGTATACCTACCGAGTTTACCAATAGCAAAAGCTATATCCGGTCGAGTGCTAGTCATAGCATACATCAAGCTTCCAATTAAGCTTGCATACTCCAATTGAGAAATAGGAGTACCACTACTCGGAACCAAGTGAACACTAGGATCCATCGGAGTAGCAAAATGAGTCGAATTCGATTCATTAAACCTCTTAATCACTTTCTCAATATAATGAGATTGTGATAAAGAAATTGACCCTTTACCTCTCATTATTCTAATACCTAGAATAACATCCGCTTCACCCAAATCTTTCATGGAGAAGCTAGAAGAGAGAAAGACTTTGGTTTTTTCCACTTGTTCCAAATCAGTCCCAAAGATGAGCATATCATCAACATATAAGCAAATTATAACTCCATTACCGTTATTATCAAATTTACTATATACACACTTATCGGACTCGATTTATTTTGAACCCACTAGACAAAATGACCTCATCAAATTTTTGATGCCATTGCTTAGGTGCTTGTTTAAGACCATACAAAGATCGAACTAATTTGCAAACCTTAGTCTCTTGACCTTTAACCACAAAACCTTCAGGGTTGATTCATGTACACTTCCTCCTCCAATTCACCATTAAGGAAAGCGGTTTTAACATCCATTTGGTGAATTACTAGACCATGAATCGCAAGCTAATGCTATCAAAAGTCTAATGGTAGCTATTCTAGCAACCTGGAGCATAAGTGTCAAAATAATCGATACCATATCTTTGCCTAAAACCTTGGACCACTAACCGGGCCTTATGTTTTAGTATGGTTCCATCGATCTTCCTTTTCCTTACGAAAATCCACTTACAACCTAAAGGTTTGCATCCGGGGGTAAATTAGCTAAAATCCAAGTATGATTGCCCATTATCGAATCCATTTCATCATTCACCGCCTCTTTCCGAAAGCGTAATCATGAGACTTCATAGCCTCATCAAAGGTCCTAGGATCCTCCTCCATATTGTAACAATATGAAATTTGAGTCACAACAGACTCCTTGACCCTTCAACTAAATATAGTTGAAAATCCGGTCCAAAAGATTTCTCTTTTCTAATTCTTTTACTTTTCCTAATTTCCGGTGTTGTAGTATCATGATCATTGTTAATGTCATCCACAACATTGGAACTAGTACTAGGTATCATGTCCTTTGGTCTAGGAATCGATGAGAATCTAGTCTCATCAAATATTGCATCCCTTGACTCTATCACGGTATGAATAGAGACAACATCATTTGGCTCAATGACATAAAACCTATAGGCTTTGCTATGTACCGCATAGCCTATAAAAATGCAATCAATTCCTTTTTCACCTAAAGTTTTCCTTTTAGGTTCCGTCAATTTGACAATTGCCCTACAACCCCATACCTTAAGGTAATTGAGATTAGGCTTTTTGTTACACCAAAGTTCATAAGGGGTAGTCTTATTCCTTTTATTAGGAACTCGATTTAAAATATAACATGCGAGTTAAAATTGCATCACCCCAAAAACCGTCATTTAGACCCGAATTAGAAAGCATGGTGTTAACCATTTCTTTTAGAACCCTATTTTTCCTTTCCGCTATACCATTACTTTGAGGTGAGTATGGAGCGGTTGTTTCATGAATTACACCAATGGAACTAAAATAGCTAGGATTATAGTATTCACCACCCCTATCCGTCCGAAGTCTTTTAATTTTTCCATTAAGTTGAAGTTCCACTTCGGTCTTAAAGATCTTAAACTTTTCTAGAGCTTCATCTTTAGTAAATAATAAATATATGTAACAAAACCTTGAATAATCATCAATAAAAGTTACAATATATTTTTTATTTCCCAAAGAAGGTGAACTATGAAAATCACACAAGTCACTATGCACCAATTCAAGCAATACCGTTTGTCTAGTCACACTAGGATAAGGATTTTTTGTAATCTTATTTAGCATGCATGTCTTACACTTCTCTAACTTTAAATCGAAAGAAGGTATTAAACCTAGCTTAGACATGTCATATAATCTACGATAGTTTACATGACATAAACGATTGTGCCATAGAGAAGAAACATCAAGCATGTAAATAGAACTAGTATCAATTTTATTATTAATACTAAATTTAAACATTCCATTACAATAATATCCTTGTCCAACAAAAATACCACCCTTGGAAACTATAAACTTATCCGATTCAAATACAACTTTAAAACCAAACTTATTCAAAAGACCCCCCGACACAAGATTCTTCCTAACTTCCGGTACATAAACAACATCCCGGGAGAGTTAAAGTCTTTCCCGAGGTTAACAACAATTCTACTTGGCCTATACCCTTGGCCTTTACCGTAGAATCATTCCCCATATACAAGATTGGACCATCATCCAATTCTTCCAAAGACTTGAAGAAGTGCTTATTATTGCACACATGTCTAGAGGCCCCCGAATCTATCCACCAAGAATCATCAACCCTGCACAAACATAATTTCGAAATCATAGCCACAAAATTCATTTCTTCAATTACATGTTCATGTGCAATTTTACCTTGGTTTTGAACAACACTAGGTTGTCCATTTTTTGTCTTCTTCTTCTTAGAAGGACAATCCCTCTTGAGATGAGGTCCATTGCATACCCAACAAGTGAGGGTCTTCCTCTTCTTGTTTGCAAAGTTGGTTTTAGAGTTGTTATTGTTGGATTTCTTGGTCCCACTAGACCCACCAACCTCTACCATATTCACGGTAGACTTAGGAATACTAGGAGTAGTATCCTTAACCCCATCTTGAGCCCGGATACCCTCTTCAATACGAAGATGAGTTCCTAATTGCTCCATGGAAATATCTTCCTTCCTATGTTTCAAGGAATGCTTAGTTTCTTTCCAAGAATTTGGTAATTTATCAATGATTGAGGCTACGGCAATAGCCTCATCCATCACCATACCATGTGATCTAATTTGGTTCAAAATATGATGAACTTCATGAAATTGCTCTATAATAGGCCGATCATTAGTCATTTTAAATGAATTTAAAATTACTAACAAGAAATTTCTTACTTGAAGCATCTTCAGAAATATACTTGGCCTCAAGAGTATCCCAAAGTTCCTTTGCACTCTCCACATTTTGATAGAGATCGAACAAAGGGTCGGTAAGAGAGTTGAGGATGTGACCCCGGCAAATGTAGTCATCATTCTCCCACTTTGTCCTCTTCCTTGTAGTCTCCACGGACTCTTCCTCTCCATCTTTCGGGAATGGTGGCATGGGTGTTGATAGAACATACACCACATTCAAAGTTGTCAACAAGAAGTGCATCTTCTTTTGCCATCTTCGATAACCCACCCCCTCAAACTTGTCCAACTTTTGGAAGTTCATAGTCATGTCCTTGAGTGATTGAGCCATATCCGAAATAAAAAGGAAAATTAAACTAATAGATTGTTAGATATGAGAACAAACAAGGGAACCGGATATCCACTCCAAGGCACGGAAACTACGCTTTCCTATTAGTTTAATTTCGCCCCTCTAGGATCACCGGGTTAACACGAAATAACTAATGAGATACAATGGAGAAAACAATTCACTAGATGATCTTCTAAGTGAATCAACAAGAACTTTGTGTTTGATGTTTGTGAAGAACACTCAAGAGAAAGTAGCAAGTTTTCTCTCAAGCAAAGCAAGAAGATTAGAATGTGGAAAAATCTGATTTTTTTCTTCTCTCTCTTCACTCATATACATCATAAGGGTGATGAATAATCTTCCCTCTTGATTAGAGCTGTTACAGCATTCATCCTTCTTTAAACCCCTGATTAAGAGTACTTAATCATCTTAAAACGGATAACAAATGCATTACAACGGTTATAAACCGTCCACGCAAAATTACACGCCTCAAAACAGACTCCACGTCGCGACTCACGATACAGATCGCGAGTCGCGACGGCCTCCTGATCGCGACCCGCGACGATTGTCGCGACCCGCGACCAGCCCTCTGTCTTGCTTGATTTACTCCACGTGATTTTGCGCATTCTAATCTTAACATACTAGACCTCCTCCTCTTCTAGTATATACCCATATGAGCTAACAAAACCCATTACCCTATAAATGTTCCAACACATTATACCCTTATTTTACTTTTTTGATTTTTACTTAATTTACTTCACCTACCATCTTCTCTCTCATCTCACCATTTTTCATCCTTCATCAGATTCTTCACCATCCCTCTCATCCTTCTTCACAAAAACATCACCACCACCACTACAGCCACCATCACCACCATCTAAACCAAAAAAATGTCAGAAAATCCAAGGCCACGAAAGAAAATTGTACTCAAGCGTCAAACGGAGGATGCAGTTGCTAGGGCTATAGAGGCAAGACGCCGGCAATAAGCTGTAGAGGAGGCGGCGGCAGCGGCGAAGATGGCGGTAGCAGAGGCGGAAGCATCGCAGGTAATTTTTTTTTTTTTAAAAAAAAGCCAACGTCTGGCTTGCCCGTTGCTTCCATAGAAGCAACGTTTCAGCCAAACGTTGCTTCCATAGAAGCAACGTTACAGCCAAACGTTGCTTCCATAGAAGCAACGTTATGCCAAACGTTTTACGTGGGAAGCGCGAATTTTCTTTTTTTCTTTTAAATTTCTGTTATTATTAATTTTGTTATTTATGTTATATTTTCATATTTAAAATGTTATTATTTTATTAATTCATGAAATGTAAGTGATATTTTTTTTGAATATTTTATAAAAATAATTCATATAATATTATTTAGTATGTTTTAATTTAATTATTATTATTGTAGGTTGTAGAAAATTAGAAATAGTAAGTTTTGATTATAAATAATTAATATTGTAGGTTGTAGAATGTTATATGTTTTGATTATAAATAATTATTATTATAGGTAGTAAACAATTATAAATAATATGTTTTGATTATTAATAATTATTGTTGTATGGTTAATATATTGAATTATGAATTATTAATAATTATTTTATTAAATAATATTGTTGTATTGAATAGCCATCTGGGTTTCGACAATTTGCCGGGAAGACACTTCCCGGGTTTCGCATACAACGAGAATTCAGGTCCGCGACATCCCCACTCACGTGGTGTTTCAGCTTCAGTGAGGAGGGCGCGGATGAAGCCGACTGGTCCGCGACGTCAGCTTCAGTTACACGATGAGGGGGTTGGTGGATCGTACGATGCAAGGGAGCATCAGGAGATGGATGAGGGGGATGAGGATGATAGGGATGCATATGAGGCGGGTTCTGATGTTCTTTACGATGATGATGTTCAGGATGCAATTATGCGGGAATTTGAGAGAGATCCAGCTGTAGAGCCTACAGCCGGTGATCGTTGGAATGTACGTAAGGGTAGGGGTGGGCGGTTTCTAAGCGGCGAGGGGAGTTCATCGACTGTTGAGAGTCGAAAGGGGAAGGGGAAGGATGCTGATGACCTTAGGCCGGAAGGTCACGAGTCCGATTGCAGGGAGGACCTATTGTTGGGTCTGTTATCCCTAGTTTTGGTGGACATGTAGCTATGGAGATTTGGGAGGGGGGGATAGAATTCTCCTGAAGTGTCAGACACGAGAGAGGATTTGTGCACGTTTGAGGACGTGGGCTAGGGCGTTGCCTCCACCGATACAGGATCGTCTTCGTAGAACGTCCCTGTACCATATCCCCTTTACTATGTTCACGCACATTGATGCGCCCTTGATTTCAGCATTTGTCGAGCGGTGGCAGCCTGATACGAGTTCTTTTCACCTACCGTTTGGGGAGATGACAATCATGATGCATGATGTGTGGCATATATTGCATATTCCAGTTGAGGGGTGCACGGTGAATGACACCACTCCGAGTGTTGCTCTTAGGGGTTTGGTTGCAGACTCGATCGGTAGGACAGTTGCAGAGCTCGGGAGTCCACTTTGGGAGAATGGTGCTATTGCTGTACAAGGGGTTGCTGATATTCTATCAGATGGGGAGACACCTGCTTCATTGGAGAAACAGCTGACATGTATTATATGGTTGATTCTAGGATGCTGTTTGTTCCCAGATAAGAGTGGATCGAGGTTGAGACCCTTTGACATTGTTGAGACCAGGTCTCCAGATATTGTTCACACGTTCTCCTGGGGGTCGGCTACACTTGCGTACTTGTATCGTCAGTTGGGTGAGGCTAGTCGTACCTCCACAGTCGGGATTAGCGGCTGTTTGACTTTACTCCAGGCATGGATTTATGAGTATTTTCCATGCTTCAGGCCGCGCGCACAGCATATTATTGGTGGGGAAGCTCCACGAGCGCAGAGTTGGACTGCGTACCCAGAGCCGAGGTCTCATGACCGTCTTTGTTCTATCAGGAGACAGTTAGACACACTGACAGCAGAGGATGTAAGTGACTATTTATGTACTATTATTAACAGTTTGTTTTTTTACTTGTATTTCATTAAATAAAATCACTTTTTTTGTAATAATTGCAGGTGGATTGGTTGCCTTATGGTCATCATTTTGATCCGAACACTATTCGGAGAACATTATATAGGGGCACCATTCGTTATCGGGGAGTTATCGAGCCATATATGGCTGATCGATGTGTGCGACAGTTAGGCCGTATGCAGACTGTACCTGTTCCTATTATTGCTCCAGAGTCTGCATCTAGGCCTAGCAAGGGAAAGTATTCTGTGAAATCTTCTGCTGTCCATTGTGAATCGGGCTGGTTCTCGTTCCCGACAGGTAATTATATTAATATAATATTAATATGTTGTTTATTATTATTGTTAGTATATTACACTTGTTATTTTGTTTACAAACAGGTAATTGTGTAAACATTGAGATGTTTGAGAAGGGTTCTGCACCGGCCACTTGCGCCACTGACTACTTGTCTTGGTATCAGCGACATTCACATCCATATTTGTTGAATGATGGAGGTAGTAGTGCTCGACCCATACCAGATCGTACCGCAACCGAGCAGGTAAATGTATTTTAATGGATTCATAATTTGTATCAATGTACCAAAATTAAATATATTGACGATCTAGTATTTATTTATGCAACTGTGGATGAATAGGTGGATAAATGCAACTCGTCCATTCATGCAACATCGGGACGAATCTGAATAGGATGATGCACGTGCGAATGTTGAGCAACTCATTGAGGATTGGAACGTTCTGGCCAAACGTTGGATCCAAGGAATCAACGTCCTGGCCAGACGTTGGTTCCAAAGATCCAACGTTCTGGCCAAACGTTGGCGATGTTTACAGACTTTAAAAAAAAAATTTACCTCTTCGTCTGAAGAAGACATCCTTGCCGGCGATGATAGCATTGGGTTGCTGGCGATGATGGCGTTGGGTGATGAGTTGCGATTGGTTGTTGGTGATTTTAGAGAGAATTGTATATTGGTAAAATTCAGATTTCAAATGAAGGATAAATTTCAATGCTCAAGTAAAGTAAAATGGTAAAAAGGAGTTAAGGGCATAATGGTACATTCACAAGGTTGTTGGGGCGATTTTAAGTACTTTAGGGGCGCCGAATAGAAGTTCAGTTTTTGAATTTAGCTTATCTCCACGACCCGATGTAAAAAAAGCATAGCACGACATGAGCATGAGGCAAGTACGATATTGTTTATGTTGTGTAAAGGATATTTGTCGTACCTAAACTGCTTCATTGGATGGGAAAACCTGACACAAGGCACAAATTTCGACACAAAAAAACACAGTATAATTACGCTTTTTAGGCCTTGGCAAGAATTTACAATAGACCCTTAGTTATTATGAACCATCTTTGATAGCATGCATTGTAACACAATTATCACTTTCATCTTGAATATCACCGTAGCAGTAATTAGACTTGCACTATTCGCAAAAAAGACATAACATGTCCATTTTTTTGGTACTAACACTTATTGATGGTACCAAATAATTAGCTTTCTGAGTACCGATATGAGATATTGAAGTAGCAATAAACGATAATATAATACCATTGCAAATTTTATAGTATGATATCTAAAGTTTCAAAAATACCAAAACCTTTTACAGTATCAATATACATGATTGGTGACCAGCGGCGCGCTACTTAATAGGCGACTCTTTATCGGCTTTGCTTATTTTTGTTTTTTAGGAAATGTAAGAGCTCATAAAGCTCCTGTAGGTTTTTCTTTGTTTTCTGTGTGGTTGTATTAGTAATAGGTTGTGCTTCGTTATTTAATGAATGCACGTTTTCTCGATGTCAAAAAAAAGATTTCAATAATACATGATTGGTGCTAATCGGTATTACAAGATGTTTCAATAATACTTATTTCAATGGCGTAAAAATGTGTAACAAGCATTACCAACATTATGTGTTAGTGTGGAAAGTGGGTAGTCATTATCTTGACCTCTCCCCATCAAGAATCAACGTCCTATTCCATTCCATGTGATTTATATGACTAACTCCTTGTCTAGTGAAATCAATGGATTGTTCTAGATTTTCTTACCCTTCTTTTCACGAGGAATGATAAACCTCTTTTTGCTAAATGTTTGCAAACATCTAACAGGCAATAAAAAATAATAAAAGGCTGAAAAGGTGGTGATATGGGTCCCATGAAATAGAAGAGGAATAAAACACTATTTATATTTCATGAACACTATTTGTTAGTTGCATGAACACTATTTTTAGTTACACGAACACTAGTTTTAGTAGCATGAACACTATTTTTTAGCATCGGAATTTTCGAGACTACTTTTTTGGTTTGACCGACACTTTGCAATTTTCGAGATAACTTTTTTGTTTGACCGACAACCTGTTTCCCATATATATTGACAGTTTTTACCCTTGTTAGATGTTTGCAAACATCTAGCAAAAAGAGGTTTATCATTCCTCTCTTTTCACATATGAAACCTAGCAAAGTCATGCTCAAGGCATTTTGAAATCTATGCGGACTTATTAACAATGGATAATTAATTATTTTGATCTAGACTACAAAGGAAAAGAGGCGACTAGAGTCCGATCATCCAATTCAAGGGGTTTAGGACATCCTTAACAAATTACCAAAAACCTAAATTTTTTTCATCGGTCAACCATCTTTCATTTTAAGGAGTTATAACAATTATTATTTGAGGTGGAACTAGGAGCTCATGGTAATTTGTAAGCAACTAGTAACACGTTAAGGGCAGAAAATAATGTAAGCCAAAATTGTCGAAGTAAAAAAATTGTATTATTTTTATAAGAACACGATTACACGAACGTGCCCCAACTCAGTCAGACGGCAGCAATGCCCGGGGATGCCCACACTCAAAGTGAATCCATATAGGGTGAACACTATACATTATACAACACCACTTCTTATACAAATTAAGAAGCAAAAATATTCCAATTTATATATTTTCATGTGAGGAGGTTGAGAATTGAGATGGTGGAGTAATAGCATCACTTGACACCTTGTGGGATCATATCCCTGAGGTCTAGGGATTAAATCTCATGCGACTCATTGAGGAATTTCTATTATCTCCCCTCAAGTATGCGCCCTCTATCTTAAATGTTAGCAATAAATGCAATTTAAGAGGATATAGGTTTTGCTAGTTAACTTCAAATCAACAACAAATGCAAAGTTCAAAGCTTTAAATTAGAAGTAAAAGCAATCAGAGAGACAATTAACGTGGTTCGGTCAACCTTGACCTACACCCAATCATCCACAAAGCAATGAACCTTGGAGTTTTCTTTAGCCTCTCTAATGGAGGGATTACAATAGAGAAGAAGAGAGAGAGTGAGGAGAGAGAGAGAGAATTACTTTTGGGGGCTAATTTGAATCTTAGGGGTTCTCAAATGACTTTAGGATGCATTATATATGGCTTCCTAAAGTTTACAAAATGACCCAATACAAAACCAAATAAATCCAGAGAAGGCGATAAAATCACGCAACCACGCAAAAAAAGGTAAAAGACCCGCCCGCATAAGCAAGACCACCTGCTCGGGTTAAACACACACCCACCCGGGTCCAAGAATCCTCAAACTTCCTGCCTCGAAGTTTCACGTGCAACCACGGGACAGGGGGTGAGATCCCGAGCGGGCTGGGCCACCCGCCGAGCCGGCTCCACGCCTGTCCGGGCTTCTGGGTTGCACAATACTTCTTCGTCTCTCTCCTTCTTCTTCCTCAAGCAATCAAACCTTCTTCTTCCTCAAAAAATCAAGGCACCATATAACATTATATATATATATATATATATATATATATATATATATATATATATATATATATATATATATATATATATATATATATATACATACATATAGAGGTAGGATCCGCTAAAAACCAATGTTAAGCTGAAAACTGAAAACTTGCTCATTTTATAAACTTTCTGCTCATTTTACAAATTTTTGCTCATTTTACAAATCTTTGCTCATTTTTCAAATTCTTGCTCATTTTACAAATTTTTGCTCATTTTACAAATTCTTGCTCATTTTACAAATTTTTGCTCATTTTAAGAAATTTTTGCTCATTTTACATAATTTTTGCTCATTTTTTAAATTTTTGCTCATTTTACAATTTCTTGCTCATTTTTCAAATTTTTGCTCATTTTATATTTTTGTTCATTTTAAGAAACTTTTGCTCATTTCAATCCCCCCGAGTTATCAACTCTTTTTTCGCAATTCTCTCTCCTAATCAACAATTCCAATCCAAATGAAAACACAAATCTAAGCCAAATAGAAGAGAGTTTAAATCAAAATTATACCAGAGAACAAGTGATGGTTGGTAGATAATCTCCAATTACATCACATTGTGTGCAACAAAAAACCTAAATCTTCAAATTTTCGTGAAAATCTGTTCGAAGTAGTATGCTCATAGCAAAAAATCAGACGAAAATAGCATATTCGAAGGATCGAAAGTAGCTGAAAAATTTATTAAGAGGTTGCTTCTCTTTTGATTGTGGTTGAATTCTTCATCTTCCTAATTTGAAAATATCGCCATTGTTGTGATTTGGAGAGAGAAAAAGAGTTTTTTTTTTTAATTGAGGAAGGTGAAACGAGAAAGAAGAGTTGAGAAGAAGTTGAGAGTGAGATGATGACAATGGTGAAATCCAGTTGAAGAAGAGTGAGGAGAGAGACTGAGAAACTCAGGGTGAATCTATGAAAGAAGGGAGGAGAGAGAAAAGAGTGTGATTTTTACCCAAAAAATGCAGCATTAATACTGGCCATGCGATCAAAAATCAACGGTGTGGATCTTTTGTTTTCAGTTTTCAGCCTAAGAGTGGTTTTCACAAGATCCAATTCCTATATATATATATATATATATATATATATATATATATATATACTCCTTTCGTTTTTTTAATCTACACACTTTTCGTTTTGATATGTTTCTTTTTAATCTACACGATGTTGATTTTTCTATTTTTGGCGGTAACATGTGCTATCTATTTTCTCCGCTTCTGCCACCCATGTGGTCCACCTTTTAGTATAATAACCAACCTTATAATATCTCTCTCTACCTTTTTAGTTTCTTTCTCTCACTTTTCAGATTCTCTCTCTTACTTTTGGACTTATTCCTTGGTTCTCTCTCAAAAGTGAAGTGAGTAAATTAAAAAGAAATTGAGGAAGTATATATATTTCCATGTAAGACAAAGTCTTTCCTACTTCTTACAACACTAATACTACCTTCGTTTCACAATACATGCACTATTTCTATATGACACACAAACTAAGGGTGAGGAGAGAGAGGGTAGTGATTGCATACAAACCCATGTGATATGCTTAAAAAGGAGGGGATAATGGATTGTGAAACATCCAAAAGAGGAAATAATGGTGCATGTATTGTGAAACACACAAAAGAGAAAAATGTTGCATGTATTGTGAAACAGATGTAGTACAAGTTTACTAATGAAACCAAATTTTAGGTCTCATTTCCTCTACATTACAAAGGCACTGAACCCTCTACCTATAAAAAAAATTATATGGACATGCTCCACACAAATTTAGTGTGGACCTAATCACCAAATAGTAGCACATGTATTATTTTATTTTACTTGCAACATAACATTGACATTTTTGACAATATATTATCTCTTTATCTCTCCAAACACACGCATGAGGTCCTTTTTTTTATCTCTCTTGGTCTATATCTCTTTCCTGCTTTCTTGAATTCTTATTCTATACTTCAATGTTCCAAGTACAAAAAAATTGAAGAATTCTTATTTTTATTGACGGTGTATATTAACATTTGGTTTAATGACTTTTATTTATGAAGTGGAAACCTTGATATTTTTGGTAGAGTAACACTATTGAAGGAGGATATACTAAAGTTAAAAAATAAAGAAATGAGAATATAGGAGGCACCTTTTTTTAAGAAGGGCTCTCCTTTCCCCTTGGACAATATACCAGGAGTATAAATCAACAAAGTAGAAAATATCCTTTTTCTTTCCTGCAATCACTGCAGCTGCTAATCACTTTTTCATTCTTTTGGTATCTTTACTTTCTAAGCTTTCCCAGCAGCAATTTGGGTAGTTGAGATTATTACATTTACATTATATTAGAATGGACATAATTATATACTAATATTCACTATGATTATATATTTATAATATGATGGTCCACAGGCCAGATCTACCTTATAAAATAAATCAAGGAACATTGATAATTATGTCTAATTACGCCCTTATTAAGTTGGGAACTAGCTGTCTTGATTCTTTAGCTACATATCTATATGTACGTAAATTGTCTTAATCAAGCTAAAACGTACACTACCAGATAAAACCATCCATATATGTCTAGGCTTTAAAAGATAGAAACAATCCTATATAAATGGCTATTTTAGATTGGTTGCATCTTTTGCTAATTTTAATTAGTTTTAGACAAAATGAAGTTGAGTGAAAGGAACACCATCAAATCAGCTGAGTCTGCTTTTGGTAGTCTCCACTCTCCACAACGGCACAAGCACATGTTATGTGTCCAACAAATTAAACAACATCCCTATAACCATCCAATGAGAGAGCCAAATATTCTTGTTTCTCATTCGAACTTGTAATCTGTCATTTAAATTAGCTAATTAGAGTAATTGTTTTCTCTGACTGATACTCCATCTGTCCTACAAATTTTATCATACATCCAGGTGTACCGTAAACATCATACATCCAAGGGTATCTTTTTGCTCATTACTCATTTGAAACATCCAAATGAGCAAAACATACTAAAAAAGAGAGTTCTAAATGAACAATTGAGCAAAAATTAGTCTTGGGTGTACCATGCACATGGTACACCCGAGCCCCGGGTGCATGATAGATAAATGAACTCCCACCGTCCTGCATTAAAGGTTGATCTATTTTATCATTTTATTTAGAGTTGTGAATTGAGTTGATAGATCGTGATGATAATTTTAGTGTGCAGGATAAAAAAAAGATAAAAAAGAGATTGCAGAATTCATGTCACCTAAATAGAAAATGATGTAATACTTTACGGACAAAGTAAAAAAGGAAAATAGGGCATTCTTTTATGACAAATGGAGTAGTAGGAGACTATTACTTATGTTGAGTTGATTGCTTTAGGGGTTTTGATAAATGATAAATCTATTTACCTAAATTGGTTTATTATTATACAATATTTTCTTATGAGTTGCAATAATCTGCATTGTTCTTTGACTTGAAGTTGAGCTTTCTCAAAGTCTCCCCCAAATCGCCCAACCCTAGCCACCCTCAGAATTCGCCCGCCGCCCCGCAGGCTCGCTAGTGGCCGCAGGGTTGCCGTCGAGCCTGCGTCGGGTCTCCTTAGTTCCGCGTCGTCCCCCTCCCCGTTTCCCCGTCGAGTCGTCCCCCTCCCTATTTCCCAGTCGCTTCGTCCCCCTTCCTCCGTTGCGTCGGACTTCCCATCCCTTCCCCCCAAGTGCGCCTCCCCTCCGCTTACCGCAATCGCGTCGCACCGTCGTCCCCCGTCGCTCTCCTTGACGCTTTCCCCTTCCCCACGTTTTCACTTTCCCTGTTTCGTCGTTCCCCCAACCCTTCCCCGTGTTTCGCGTCGTCTTTCACCCTGGTAAGTTTTCGGTTAGTCTCCACCCCCTTCCCCCCTCCCCGTTAGTTCCCCCCCCCACCGGTCCTCCCTTGCTAGTTGCGTCCCCCCCCCCTCCCCGTCCCCCTGTTATTTTTGTGTGTCGAGTCTTCCCCCCCCCCTTCCCCCTGTGGTGTTTGTTAGCATTAGGTTTTCCCCTTCCCCGGTTATGTGAATTAAGCTTAGTTCCCATTCCCCTCCCCGGTTTACGCGTTTATCATTCTGTTTTAGTGCGTATTCCCCCTCCCCGTCCCCTGTTTAGTGCCTAAGTGTGTATCCCCTTCCCCTTCCCCCACTCGTGTTCGTAGGCCTCCCCTTCCCCTTTCCCGTTGTCGAGTTGTTATACTTGCTGCCGCCTGAGTGTCGGCCCTCGTTGCTTGTTTCTGTAAGTTAGGTCGTTTAGTTCTTAGTTGTGTTTGTATGAGTAAGTTGTCTGCTTACTCAATCTGCTTGATCAGTTTGTTAATTGTTGGAGGTAGTACCTGTCTTCAAGGTGTTGGGTCTGGTCTGTGTGGTTGGTTAGGGTTTCTGTTTTTGATTTATGGATTTGAGCGTGGAAGTGTGTGGCAACAGGTTTCATGGTTGGAGTTTGTTTTCTCCGATTTTGGTAATCGGATGATTGTTCGAGATCTAACAGTGGTTAGATTTCAGTTTAGCTTGGTAATGATCTTCTCAATCATTGCCTTGACAAAAAGATATCTGAAGGCGGCTCCCCAATTTGTCAATTGGGTTTAGCGCGTCAACTAAGTTGAGCTTCTCCTTTGAAAAGGAGAAGCCTGTAATACCCACTCAAAAGGTTATTGAGTCACAAAGAAAGGTGACTTTTTCAGGAATCCCGATCCAAGAATCCCATGTGATAGACGGTCACGGGGATTGGTTATGTTGCGAGCTTCAAATCTCGCTTGTTCTTCGTTCCTCCGATTGTGAAATCAATCCACTCCTCCCCCAGCTTCCATCATTGTTATGGCGTTTGTCAACCACCAACAGAAGAGCTACAACACAGTTGTCTAACAACACAAACCTCCAGATCAAGCAGTTTTATCCATGTTTAAGTTATTTATGTTATTGTAATTGTTTTGTAAGAGCGAGTAAAGCTCAATTTAGTTTCTTTGTTTTAATTTGTTTGGTTGTATTAGTATTAGGCTATACTTCCGCTTTTACTTAATGTAAATTTTCTCCGTTGTCTCAAAAAAAAAAAAGTTGAGCTTTCTTTTACGGAGCTCAAGAGATATTTTTCAGGATCTCAACAAAGTTTCAAGATTTAAATACATGGAGACTAGTAGATTATAATTGTTTTTTATAATATATTTTATGTCATTTTTCAAGCATTATATGTCATTATTGTTACGAGGCGTTTATGTTGTTTTTCAAGTTTTTCGACATTAGTATGAGATCTCTTTTTTTTCCCGAGCATTATGACATCTCGGTGTCATATTTATAAGATGTTGTTGTTTATCTAGGCTAAACCCATGCAAGTATTTACAAATATATTTAGTGACACAAGATGAATCACAATTATTATATTTTGACAACCTTTAGCTCCATAATGCATTTCACCCTATATAGAATTGGGGGAAGATTTGTATATTTTTGAAATATATACCATAAATGACACAAGGAATAATTATAATTTGTATGATAACAAAGGGCTGCTACACTTTGAGGGAGAGGTGGTAGCTCAGTGGAGTACCACCCCCAAATTCCAAGGCATTGCCCAGGGTTCGAATCCTCATCCCAACAATATGTTGGAAATTTCACTTGTGGTGGCAGTGCCTGTTATTTTATGGGTTGTTTAGCCTTATACCCAACCTATGTGCTGGTTTGCCATGCAGGCTAGTAGCCTAGCAGAGGTTGTATTCGGACCAATTATCTTCCCTAATAAAAAAAGGTTGTTGCACTATAATGAAAGGACATTAGTGAACTATTATGTATACTGTATAGTGTTGCAACTAATAGACAGTAGAGATATTATCATTTAATTTTTTATTCCCACCTCTCTAAGATATTATATCACTAGTAGAATAAATGCTTATTGCTGTGGTGGTATTGCTGCGGTTTTACCCATACGCATCAATATATCACGATAAAAGAAAAGGTAAAATATAAAAAAACCATATTGCTGCGGTTTTTTAAAAAAACCGCAGCAATATTGTTCCAACGGAAACTTTTTGCAAATAGTTGACCATTTGACCAACCATACTGCTGCGTTTTCTACAGCAAACCGCAGCAATATATTTCCAACGGATATTTTTTGAAAAAAGTGGAATATTTTTTTTACCGGATTCGGCGCGAGATATTGCTGCGGTTTTACGTCGAAACCGCAAGGCAATATCTGCGCTGCATCTAAAAAAACACGGGTTTGTTTTATTTTGCTTCACTGTTTCTCTCGACTCTCTCTCTCTACTCACACACTCTCTCTCTCCACTCTCACACTCTCTCACTCTCTTACAATTTCCGGCGAAAAGGTTCCATTTTCCGGCGAAAAGGTTCCGGTTTCCGGCGACAAGCGTTCACATTACTCGCGTTTTTCCGGCGACAAGGGTTTTTGGTTTGGTTTTTCGCTCCTCTCCTCCACTTCTTGCTTGGTTGGTTCGGTTTTTCGCCCCTCTCCTTCGCTTCTTGCTTGGTTGGTTCGGTTTTTTGCCGCTCTCCTCCGCCACTTTCGTACTTCACCGCCGGCGCCACCCTCTCCTTGTCATATTAGGTTAGTTTTTCATAATTTTTTTTTAATTTTGTTGTTTTCTTAATTAATAGTGTTTTAATGGATAATTTGGCTTAAATAGTAGTTTAAAATGCTTAGTATAAAGTATATGATTAGTTATAAGATTTGAGGATTAAAAACTGATTTTGTGATGATTTTGCTTAAGTTTCTGTATGCCCTAAAATGTTATACGGGATTGTTTTTGCTTAATAAGTTCTTGTTGTATTTCAAGTGATATGCCTTCATATTGATAGACTCACCAATGGGAGGGGAAGGGAAATCTAAGGAATGGTTTGGTACTTGTTGTTTGGTGATAACTTGAAATCGCTTGAATGCGATTGTTGTTTGGTGATGACTTGGAATAGCTTGAATGCGATTGTTTTTATGTACATCATAATGCCTAGATACCCGTTCAAGACTTACTCATTAGGAGTAAGTCTTGAATAGTCCCCGTTTTGGGACTGTTCTTGAACGTCACATCTCACTTAGGTAGTGAATGTGTGTTGGTTCTTTGATTCTAAGTGAAATACGGTTAATCATTTCCCTAATTTGTTCTCCGGGTGCATATAAGATAAGCAATTATCTTCATCGTGTACTTGGAGAACTGAAGGGAAATGCTGCCGAATTTTACTTAGAATCAAAGATGATACATGCATTCACTAGTGGGATTGGACGTTTAAGGATGGGTTAGGTTGGAGTGATAAGGACTCAATAGAAGCATGCATTGAATATTAGTTTGTTGTGTTATATTTATGTGAATTTTTTAATTGATAATAATTTTTTATGTATGTATGTATGTATGTATGTATGTATGTATGTATGTATGTATGTATGTGTGGGGGTTTTTAGAAATGGATCGAAGTTGGATGTATGGAAAGCGGAATACGTTGGAGTTCGTACAAGGTGTGAATGAGTTTTGTAAATGTGCTGTAGAGCATCAACAACTTACTTGCGAGGATGAGATTTATTGTCCATGTGTTGATTGCTACAATGTGAATACGATTTCTGATATTAGGTTAATAAGAGATCATATTATTCGTCGAGGATTTAGGGCTGAGTATTATATTTGGTTATGGCATGGTGAGAAGGGAAAATATACTCAGAATAGGGTTATTGTTGATGTTAGCACTAGTATCTCATTAGAGATTGATATGTCGAATGTTGGGGTTGAGAATGAAGTTGTGATTGAAGATCATGTTAGGATTGAAGGTGATGATGTAGTAGATAATGAAAATGACCACGGAGATAATAGTGACATTGAGGATGAAGAGTCTGGTGATGATCGATTAGGTGAGATGTTGGAAGGGGCCCGTGACCATTTTAATGAGCGGCCACGAGTGTTTGACGGTTTGTCCAAGTCTGGCTGGGAAACCCCTTTATCCAGGGTGTACAAAATACACTCAATTGAGTGGGGTTTTAACCTTTTTCAACATCAAAGCGAAACATAATTTGACTGATGTAGGCTTCACAGAACTCTTAGAAGCTTTACAAGATATGTTTCCTGAGGGTAATTTATTACCAAAATCCACCTACTATGCCAAAAAATTAATGTGTCCTTTGGGTTTAGAATATGAGCGGATTGATGCATGTCCGAATGATTGCGTGTTGTATCGAAATGAGTATGCATGTCCGAATATTTTTAGGGCAACGCAGTCTGACTTGGATGGATTTGGGGCTGCTGTTCGAGTTTGTTGGATGTGGCCGGAGAGTACCGCGGATGTGCATGCATTGGAGAATATAACGACTTACATTGAGTGTGCTTTGACTAGATCCGTCGTTGCTGGTGCTAGTATCATCTTCGCGCCAATCTTTCAAGAGTAATATTCTATCTTAATAGTTTTACAAATATTGATTGTTGCATGACATGTGAATTTTTTAAGTAAGTATTATTATTCAATCTTGCAATAGCCGTCATTGGATGCTCCTTGTCATACATCCCAACCTCGGGACAATTATGTCTTCGATTCCGCTAGCTATCACAAGGAGCGGAAGTTAAAGATTAGACCGCCTATGATAGCGTAAGTTGATCGTTTTGATATATTTTAAATGAATTTAAATTATAATATAAAGCAAATAAAGTGTAAATCATTTGATTTTGTTTTATGTAGTGCTTTTAGGAGGTTTCGGATGAGTGGAAACGAAGTTCGTCGGGACAAGCTTCTTTGGAGCTGTGTTCAGGTATAATAGACTTATTTTATTCAATTAAAAGCATATGTCATTCTCATTATACGATAAATTTCCTCATTTTCTTAAAACTTTTGATAAAGTGCCCACAACAACAAGGAGGCACGAAGTGCGGTTATATATTTTGTCATGCGCAACATTTTTGACGTACTCACTTTATATTCTGGTTCGGAGGATTTCGATGAAGTAAGTTTTTGTTCACTTATTATTCATTTCTTATTTTATATATTTAACTATTTAATGTTAACTTTGGTGAATTATTTTCAGGTTGCTCGTACCTTTACCCGCGATCCTTATGCGGAAGATCAAATCAATGAGGTGAAAAATGAGTGGGCAAGATACTTTATTGACAATTGCATTGCGTAGGTTAGTTAATGTTATTTTTCTTTGTTTCTCTTATCCTTACAACGAATATAATTTAGTGCAACTTGTACTAACTAACATTATCGTATTGACATGGATTTCATATATATATATATATATATATATATATATATATATATATATATATATATATATACACACACACATATGTATATATATATATATATATACATATGTGTGTGTGTATATATATATATATATATATACATATACATATACATATATATATGTATATATATATATATACACATATGTATATATATATATATATATATATATATATATATATATATATATATATATATATATATATATATATATATATATATATATATATATGTTGGATTCGCATGATATCTATGTTGGATTGAATCGTATTTATTTTTTGTTGAACTTGGAATTTGGATTGTGCGTGGAAGTTGGAGGAAAATTGGTTCTTAGAGGATGATGGATATTGGTTGTTGGTTGTTGGTTGTTGGATGCATTTTGGATTATATGTTGGTTGTTGGATGAATTTTGGATGATGGATGGATGTTGGATGAATTTTGGATGATGGATGGATGATTGTTGCATATAATATTGTACAGGTTAATTCCCAATTATGGGTTTATCCAATTTACAAACGGAGCTCTGTCGAAATTTATGCAGAAAATATTCTGCTTGCTGCATTCTGCTTCTTGCAAGAGGAGGTTGGTGGAACATACGTAAATATAAAATAAATTTTTTTTAAAAAAAAATCGGTATATTCTTTGCGGTTTTTCTCAAAAATCGCAAGCAATATACTTGTATTTTTATAATAAAAAATAGATATTCTTCGCGGTTTCGGGGAAAAACCGCAGCAATATTCTTTTTTTTTTATTATAAAAATAAAGTATATTGCTGCGGTTTTTTCCAGAAACCGCTGCAATATACTTTATTTTTATAATTAAAAAAATATTGCTGCGGTTTTTCCCTGAAACCGCAGCAATATGTTGTAATATTGCTGCGGTTTAAAATCGCAGCAACAGTTTAATTACCTATTGCTGCGCCGTTAATTGTTTTTTGGTCAAAACCGCCGCAATAAGCCACTTAATGACCGCATCAATAAGCATTTATTCTACTAGTGTATATATGTACTTGATGCTCTACTAAAAATAGTTTCATCAACTGGTGTACACCTAAACACGCTAGTATATTTGTTCTTTTTGGTAAAAGCTAATACTTCTTGTTTTCTTGAAATTGCAGCAATTTAAGATTTAACTTGCATGATTGGCAACCCACAAGTTTAATGATTCATATTTTCATTTACTTATTATTTAAAATTATAAAAGGTTAATATTTTGAAAATTAACTAACTTTCTTTTTTTACATATTTTCCCTACCATTTACTTTTATTTAATAATTATGATGTATAATTAACATGAATATGTAAGCAGTACAAAAATCAAACTGCCGCGATCCTTCAAAAGCAAGGAAATGTCTTTTTTTTGGCCCATGTAAGAGACTCAATCAAATTTCTTGCCACTCATAAAGTAAAATAACAAAGTGCGGCTAATTCTAGATTTTGGCACGTTGGTTGTCGAAAAATTCTACTTTCTTCTTGGTTTAGTCATCGCTGGTTCCTGGAGATTTACGATGCTTGCTCACCGTTCACTCTTCTGCTTCATAATTGTGGTATGGTACTCCTTAATTATGAATATATGCCCTAATTCATGTTTAAATGTGTAATTAATTGGAATCTTGATAAGAACTTGTGTAAGTTTTGGGTATGAAATGTGCCTAGTTTTGGGTATGAAATGTGCCCTAATTTATTATGAATGTCTGAATTTTGAGCTTTGAGTGTGCTCATGCATTTATGCCGATAGGTTATGATATTAATTTGGTAATGGTGTTTGTTTGGTTATCAATTTGCTTATTGGATTTGAAATATTTCGTAGTATGCCCTAATTTTGATATGATTGTGGTTTAATTTTTTTGTTCAATGGCATAATAAGATTTTTTTTTGGAAAGGGTGTATTAAGAAATTTTAGCATGAGGGTTCAAGTATGAACCATATGAAATGTGTGTTTTTCATAACAATGTTTTCTAAAAGCTTATCCACCACCATCAATGTTACAAACTATGGAGATTGAAGAAATATTATGCAATAACAAAATGAGAATATTACATAATAATATTATGTAATATTGCATCAAGTGTAAAAAAAATGTTATTTTAAACTATACATAGTGATATTTTTCTAACAAATAAAATCAACATAGGAAAAATATTTTACATTAATATAAATTTGTTTTTTTTTGGATTTTTTTATTGTATACCCTTGAGTAATAATTTTATTCACCATATACCCTCTTTTTTTTTAAAAGTTCACCATATATTCCCTAAGTATGTCATCACATCTAATTGTCGTTAATGACTGAAGGGCGCTAAGTCTGTCAAACATTATGTTACTTCCTCTCTTCCACATTAACACTTTTTTTTTCTTTCACCTTTAACTATCATGCCTTTTTAATGGAAGTTGTCATCTCAAAATCCCAAATTTGACTCTGAATTTTTTTCAGTGCAAAGAGTGATCATAAATCACTTAAAAATAAATACTTCATCCGTTCCATAATAAGTGAAACATAGAGATTGGGCACAGGATTTAATAAACATCACTTTCAAAAGTCAAAAAGTCATAAAATACCCTTTTCATTATCAAAAGGAGGAGAGAGAAAAGCAAACCACACAAGTTTGTGATGGGTACTCTTGTCATTTTATCACTTTCTTTTTTCCATTTAAGGTATGTTTCACTTATTTTGAAACGTTCTAAAATAGTAAGTGTTTCACTTATTATGGAACGGAGGAAGTATAAGATATTAAGAAGGAGCTAAACTTGGCATAACCACACCATTAACATCGTTATCTAGAGTAGCATCTAACTTTGTTAGGATATGTTGGACGATGGTAAGTTTTTTTTTACTTGTCCGATAGCACGATCAATAACACGAGTATAATATTTAATATACCATGAAATATAATGACTACAAACAAAAGTTTGAGTATCAACCTATCTAATTAACATCTATTTTTTGTTTGACAAAATTATTCATTCCAGTTTATTTAAAATTTAATATTTAAGAGTTCAAAGGAATGCTAAATAAAAATAAAGATTAATATCTCATAGAAAACTTTATGCCTCTACTTCTCTTTAAAAAAAAAAAAAAAACTTTATGCCTCTACTATCTACTCCGGGTCTCCGGCAACCCCGTTTTTTTCTAGGGAAGGCATAGAGAGAGAGAAAAAAAGAAGAATAAGGAAAGAAGAAGTTTGTAACCCTAAAATTTGCTGCGATTACAAGGGAAATTCCATTTCTCTCTACAATTTACAGTCTACATTCATATTCATCCATTCATTCCAGTTTTCAATTCTATCTAAAAAGCTCGATTTTCGAATTTCGTAGTTCCAGCATCAATTTTCGAGGAAAGAAATTGAAGACGATTCAAACAATTGAAGGTTTGTTCAAGATTTATTACTATACATTGTATGTTTTAAGATTCGAAGTTTGTAGTTTAGCATTAAATATTTTATTAAGAATCTTTAAATTTTATTCAGTATTGTGCTAGCTCAAATAAAAAATTCCATATTTTGGGGGTTCCATATGTTATTAAGGGTGAAAAGCTTGTGGAAGGCAATGGACTATGGAGTAATGAATTATGTTGGGAGTGATTGATGTTTTGTTTGAGCGAGTAGTGTGAGTTTGGCTGAAACAATGTGGAGTTGAACTTGAAAATTAAATTTCCAACTTTATGATCTTTGGCGATGATGCTGCTTTCTAGTGGTGGAGATAAGACTGCATTATGAGCAAGTGTACGTTAAACATCGGCGCCTTCAGTCGATGTATATTTGAACATGATATCAATTACTTCATCAGATTGAGTGAATAAGGCTCTCTTCTTTTGGACTGGACTGAACTAAACTGAACTTGTTTGAACTGAACTGAATAAAAACTGTGAGAGGAAACTAACTGAACTCAATTGAACTGAACTGAACTGAACTTCCATTAATTCAGTCCAAAAGAATAGAGCCTTAGTACATATACCTTTTGATGTGCACTGCAACTCCACTAACTAGTTCATTTACTAGGATGCTCAACGATGGTCAATACGACTTTGATCAAATGAACACCCCAATGCGACTCCACATAGTGTTTAATGCTGAAACAATGATCAATACTAGGATGGCCAACAATGATCAATACTAGGATGATCAACAATAAATGCTATTATAAAGTAGCTGGGATTTTGAGCAACTTGTGCTTCTAAACTTCACGTCCTCGAACTGAGCCTATGTGGGAACTGGGAACCATTTCATCAAATTAGTTTTAGGCAACCAACGGTTTGGGGATTATCTTTTGCACCCCGTTTTAGGAAGTTGTTCTGAAAATTGAAAATAAATAAATGCAAAGTAGTTAACTTATGATGAGAACACCACTCCATGTTGCTCGACCTTTTCGAAAATTGTCACTGCCTCTCATAGTCTCACACCTATTCCCGTTCCTGCCCAAGACCACTCCACCCTGAAATGTATTGGTCTCATAAAATGACCTCTATGGTAGTTCCTCCCTATCAGTTAGGTTTTATTTATTTATAGACATAGAAAAAGTATCTAACCATATTTTATATTAAATCTTCATTTTTTGATTTCTATTAATATGGAGTTCTTTTTCGTTTTTTTTTTTGTTACAGCTCAAATAATGACTTCTATTAATGTCAATGGCTACCATGTCCATTAGTGGTCTAATTGTAAGCCAATGATGGGTGTTAGAAAAGCATTATATTGGTGTGGAGGTGGCTTTGGTAAATTTGTCAAGACTCAAGAGCTTCATGACTTTGGCTTTTAGTGAAGCTATGAAGACACCTCATTTGCATCGTCTAATCTGTCGAGATTTGTTTCTAAGGCATTGTCTTTGTCATTTCGCTAGACTAAATGGAGGGTCTAGAATGGGTTAAGGTTGAAAAACTTGCCCTTTATTGTTTTGGTCGTGGTGAAGCATTCCACCATAGAGATGCTTTCATTTCCATCTCTTCTTCCTTTTTCTTTTCTTCTTTTCGTTGGAGGGTAGGGGTTAGTGAGGACCGGGGCTAACTGCTAAGACACTGGCTTTTTTATAGTGACAAAGTTGTGTCAATAATTTGAGCCTTGAGGCTCATCACGGGCAGAGTTGGGGTGGTTGACAGGAGTCACATAATTGGATCGAAACCTTGGCTTAGACTAGGGTGTGAAATCATCCCCTTAGCCAAATGTTATACTTGTATGGACTAGCCGCAATTGGTATAAATTTGATGTATAGTTAGGACTTAAGTGTTAAGTCTAGAAAGCAATGTGACAGCATTGCAGGTGACATCGTCGTTGATGTCAATCTGACTCAATCCTCTTTGTTATTGGGTCTTGGGATCAAGTAATAGTTGTGTCCAGGCTTCATGCTGGTTAAAGTGTAGTGTGTGCTGAAAAATAATTTTCTTTTGCTACCTTACCTGTAACCTAAGAAATGTAAGATCTTTTAATAACTGCTTGTAATAGAAAAGTTCTTGTCTATGTGAATGATTTTGTTTGATCTTTATCGTAATAAGTAATAACTGCCTGGTTATCTTACTCTTTGTTTCAACTGTTTTTGTTCAGAATGTGACTTGATCCAAGTATCTATATCCATCTACACATGATTTGAATTCTACCAAGATACAACAACCCATGGGAGATAGAAAAACCTGTAACTTCGGAAGGGGGGAGTTTGTAGCCTGGTTATCTTTTTTTGTACTTTTTTCTTAATTTTTGGGAAGAGGGGAGTTTGTTGGAAATGAAGACGGTAGAAGTAGATTCAACCACTGTTGAATTACCATTCAATTGTGCTACTTTTAGCTTCTCATTCAATATATTTGTTCTCCAAGTTTGCTTTTGCATCAATGGGTTATCCGTTATTCTCATAGTGTGTGTATAAATATCTGATTCGGTTGATCCGATCCGAAATTTCGGGTATCCGATTCGGCTGACAATTTTCAGATAATTTGGATCGGATATCCAGAAAAAAATCATATATCCAGACTGTTTTTGTGATTCCCTTTCTCCACATTTGGTTTTAGAATTCCCCCATACGGCTGTATTATCATTTCCTACACCCCCTTGGGACTTGAATTCCTCAACTTAGGGTCTTGACTCTTGACATCTCAATCCTATCACTACCTACTTGCACCCATGAGTCATGACCTGACTTCAGCCCAACTCTCATCCATAATACCACCCCTCTAGGGCCGCAGCCCCCCCTCTGTCGCCACCACCAGACCCCAATCCTGCCACCACTCAACTTCATCCCCCCTCAACAATTGGACCCCAACCTTTAGCCCACTAACCACCAGCAACCCAAAGCCCCACCACAAGCGATGAGCAACCATCTGCCACACCCATCGTGTTCCTCAGACTACGCGAAATCCACGAGCAATCTGGAATAGAAAAAATTCCAGATTTGATGAGAGAAAAAAATCCCGGAATTCAAAATCGTTGGTGTTTAGGACTGGTGAGAGAGAGGAAAAAATAAAACTTCAAGGTACTAGAATTGTTGGTTGCCAGAGATGATAGAACTCAAACAGTATATGCAATTCAGTAGATAGTGGAAGTGCGTATTTATTGAGGATGAAGATAGGGAAGAATACATTTTTTTTTATATTTTGAGGTGAGTGGAGGCTGTCAGATTCGTTCTCTTACTTTAATTGAAGATACCAAACAATATGAAGGTAAATTGGTTTTGATTCCCCACTCAAACCAAACATTTCTATTAAGTTCTTTTTCTTGTTTCGTTTCCCCTCATTTCCCTTTCCCTTGTTTGAACCGAATGACCTCTAAATTCATCTTATAGAATTAATGTCAATTTCCATGGAATTCTCAAGAAATAAGAAATCTTGAATGAAACAAGTCCAGAGATAAGATGTCTACCTTTCTATGAAAGACATCCCATTAACTTGATGGGAGGTAGAAATTTTGTTGATGTTTTTTTTTACTAATTGTGTATCTTATCGTCATGCCTGAACATGTCAATATCACACTATGCTCATTATTTTGAGTTTTTGCTTCTTCTCAGAGAAAGAGGATGAAAGTTAACATTTTACAATGGCATGCTGTAGCTTCATGGACCTGGGATGCCCAGGACGAAACATGCGGAATATGCAGAATGGCCTTTGATGGTTGTTGTCCAGATTGCAAATTACCTGGTGATGACTGCCCATTAAGTATGTGACATCTTCTAATTGTTTTTTGTGTTGGTAAAAATAAAGAGATTTGATTTATTGGGTTTATATATTGAGCATGGTTGTTGGCGCAAATATATTAAGCACGTGATATGCTAAGTTGATATATTAAGCATGGTTGTTACTTGTTAGTGTTGTAGACTAGTTGAGGAGTTAATTATTTTCTGGCATTAGGACATGATGTCTTTTCGCCAGGCAGGTAGTGCAAGTGGGCAATTTACTGTTCAACAGAGATGAAATAGTCATTATTGACCAAAATTTTCACCTATAGGCTGTGATACGCTATCTATTGAGTCAAATGAAATTAAAAAATTTCTTTCTAGAGCAGGCATTCTGAAGGGTTATAACTTAAATGGACTCTTTTCAAATCCTAGGGTCAGTGTATGTTCTTTTCAGACCCTTACCATGCCTTGTAATAGGACAGAAGCCTCGTGGATTAAGGGCTTTAGGCTATGCTTACTATTGTATGATGTCAATTGTGCATCTTGCTGTAGTGTTGAGATTTCATTTTCTACGGTGATGGCTTCTTATAGTTACCAGGAAAATTTAGTGATCTAATGTTTTCCTTCTAGATCTTTGATGATGTTTCTCATTTCAATTACCCAAATGCTGCTGGCAGTCATTATCGTCTCAGCACTAGTTTATTGGGGGGACGGGTTTGGGGGAGCCCAGTCTACTAAGGTTTCTGAATCACATGGCCTGACATCTAACTACATCCCAGTGGGATGAATAGCTTTTTCTAGATGAGATTTATGAGAATGGAGGTTCTTTTTCATTGCTGGCTGTTTTCAAGGTGTGATGGTCAATAGGTCATCTCTATGTTCTCACTAGGAAATTTGTTAAGAGATACACATAGGATCTAACACTCGAGGTGCTTTGCCTTTTGAATTATCTACAGTACATCCTTGTGGCAATATGAATTTTAGAATTTGCAAGATTGAGAAATAGTGTGAAACCATTTGTTGGTCGAATAGATTTGAAGTAATACATCAAGGAAACTGTTATTTGGTAATGTTGGTCAGAATAGTTCAATTTTTTATTGGGATAATGTGTACTGAGGAATGAAGCTGAATCGTGGTAACATTGCTGGTTTGGGGACCTTGGAAAATAGCATATTGATGGTTAATTAGTGGTAAAGAAAAAAAAAAGAAAAAAAAATGCGACTTAAAAGCAGGGTGCAGGGTCGTGCATGGGAGAGCGAAAATCGCTCGGTCGTGTGGTAGAGGCAGAACCTTTTGTTCCTTCTGTCTTCAGAATTGCGCGGGTGAGGAAAGTATGAGTCTTTTCAGTCCAGCTTTGGTGATGTTACACAGTACGACTCTTTTCAGTCCAGCTTTGGTGATGTTACACAGTTGTTACGAGAGATCTTCGAGCTTGGCGCATCTCACAAGTCACAAGGATGGACATCGGGCAGTCTAGTGATCATTTCATGTACGATGCCCCTTGAGACCCCTGGGTCTCCTTTTCTCCCTTCTCCTTGCGTGCTCTTACATTACGCTTTGAGGACACTGTGCATTATAGCTTGGGGGAGGGATATAAATCATCATTTGTACATATTAGTCATTTTAGGCATAATTAGTAGGCTTATTTTATTCAACTTTAGCATATAGTTTAATATTTAGGATGCATTTAGAAGATAACTTTCATACTTAATTCATTCATTTAGGAACCGATGAGGACAATGAATTATGCGTGTGCTTTTGAAAAAAATTAAATAAAAAGTAAATAAATAAAAAAAATCTACTCAAATTCTTCAAAAGTCATCATTCTTTTTTGTTCCATTGAGCCCGAACTCAACTTCTCGCCTCCGGGATCCGCTATCTGAGCCTTTTATGAACCATCTTGGGCTTCCTTAGTCAAAACCGGCCCCAAGGAAAATCACACTAAGACAATGGTTCCGAAACTACTCAACTTATGGTCAAATAAACCAAAAATGCTCTAAAAGTATAAACTATATGATAATGAGACTTAAATGCTACTAAAATGAAGACTAAAACCCACTTATCAGGGACCTTAAAAGGTAGCATATTAATGATTGATTGGAGACCGATTTCTCTCAAGTTAATGGCTGCACCCTTTTACCCCATCCACGTACTGTGCTTGTATTACATGGTCACTTGTCACTACATGATGTTTTGTCGTGATGATATGCTGAAGTGTTAATCAGAATACAATGATACTTATGTCGAAAGATGAATACAGTATAAATTTGTGGTGATGGTAGGCGTAGCACAGTGCCGTGAAGAGTGAATCGTACAAGTTTAGTGCAAATATAGAAGCAGAAGAACCAATATTGTACCGGCAAGGATCATGTCCTTGATCAACGTCTCCTCTGGATGAAACCAGTTCCACAGCTCTAGCGCAGCATGCCATCATCATCAGGGAGAGAGAGAGAGGGCTCTGAGTAGGAATCTGTGCCCAGATCAGCCGCGACAAATTTTGTTGTTTTCACTGAGAAGTCCGTGGGACCACTTCCCTTGTTTGTGGTTTGGCACTCAAAATCCAAACACATAGGAAAGCGTATAGGGAATATGAGAAGAGAACCAAGCTTTTGTAAAAAGGCAGAAATTCTTCCGTACCTGTCAATAAGTGGCTTTGCCTTAATAAAGAGCTAGATTATCTTTCTTGTTATGAATGCAAACAAGGGAGAGGTCTCTGTGAACCCAGCTGTACATTTTCATGATTGTTTGTATTCTGTTGAGTATTCCATAGTAAATCAGTGTAGAGAATATGTCGTGCAATCTTTTAGGGACCTTAGAGGATGAGAGAAGTGTCCTACCTAGAGGCGTAGATAATTGGAGGAAGCTATGAGCCATCTCTAGAGTATTCCATACTGTTTTGAACACATAATTGAAGGAAGGATGTAAGTTGATAAATGCAGCAGTTCAATTTGCCCCTCCAGTTTAATTTGATGATATATTTTTGGATTCCACTTGGAATGCTTTCATCTAACATCCTATATTCTAATGCTTTCTTCAAATTTCTTATCTTATTTATAAAAGAAAAGAAATTGCTTCGTTTTCATTGGTTCACTACTTCATAGCTCCTCAATTCTGAAGTCCTTTCATTATTCTGCTCTTTCTTTTCTGGATGTTTGCTTAGTTTAGATCAAAAGAGTAGACCTTTAAATCATTTTTTTCTTCTTCTTTTTTTGTTCTAGCGTGTGTGTTTATATCTCATAATAGTACATGTATCATGAGTTCAGGTCAATACTGACGTTATCTTCTGCTACAGTTTGGGGGCAATGCAACCATGCTTTCCATCTACACTGCATCTTGAAGTGGGTGAATTCACAAACCTCTCAAGCTCATTGTCCTATGTGCCGTCGAGAATGGCATTTCAAGGACTAAAACCCATCTTCACCAAATCCCTTGTCACTACCTGCGAAATTGGCATATTATGTCCAAATCATGGTACAACTCTCATTCTGCCTTCCATGGCGATATCATTTTTCAAGTCAAATGCCTGACGATATCATTCATGAATCATCTATGTGATTGTGTGGTTAGTTTACAATATCTTATTTGGAGGAACAACTCACAAAAATTGCTACAGCTTGTTACTCCAAAACTTCCTTGTAAGTTGATGTTATGACATGTTCAATTCTAGTTAGATGATCAAGTTTACAGGTCATCATTTTGTTTTGTATAGATTTTAAAAAATTTAGGTGCTAATTGATTGACAATGATAGAAGTTTGAAATATGATTCACGAGGAAACAAGTGGGCATAATGGAGAGTGACCTACCAATACTAGCCATATTTGCTACTAATCGTCAAAAATTTGGAGTGAAGTCTCTTTCAATCCAACGAGACAAAGGAAGTGGACCTGTAATTGCTATGGTGCCATTATTCTATTAGTGTTGGATATTTTTTGGGTTTTCCTTTCTCTTTCTGTCTTCCTGGCATTTGGTACAGGGAGAGAATTTGGGATTAGAAGTGTTAGATTTTTTTTGGGATAAGATCACGTCATTGGCTCATTGCATAATTATATCTTTGGTAATGGATGATGAATCTGATTCATGGGTGTAAGAAATATTCTTGTTTGTTGATCTTTATTTTTGCTCATACATGTAGAGCAGAGAATTCGAATGGTAAAAAAATTAGTCGTATACGGACAGTGCATTTGAGTGAGGGAGTTTGGGAGAAGCCGAAGGCAAGGATGGTGAGGTATAAATTTTCATTATGGGGATATGGAATGGTAAATAGGATGGGAAGAGAATTGAAGCGACCTATTGTCTTTTTTTATTCAAAAAATAAAAATAAAAATAAAATAAATGAGTACTAAAGTTCTAATATTGGAAAGATTTGGTTGGACATACAAGTCCATATTGTGGCTCTATTATGGATCATTATTAGGTTATCCTACTAACTAGGAGTCTAGGACCATGGAGAATTGTATGGTCCATGATGATTTCGGAACTTAAAAAGCATGTTTGAAATCATTTTAAACCGCTAGATTAAACAGATTTGGATAGATATATACCACAGAATCATCCCCTCCATTATAAAGAGAAACTACTTAGTTCCATTGGAAATAAGAGAGCATGACTAGTTTTATTCCCTCTTATATTATGTACTAATAATGCTTTTAGGTAGGATAAAACTCTTGTCCGCTTTGAGAGTGACAAAGCAGAACTCTGAAGAGGGAAGTGGACAAAATGGTCCCTTTCTTAGTTTGGAACTCCAAAATACTCATCTTATACTCTCTTTTTTTGGTACAAAACCTATTCCGTACAAAGGAGCAATGAAATAGTCTTGAGTGTATGGTACTTTTGAGTGTATAATATAAACTGTACTTTATATTTGCTTATCTTTTTGTCTTTTTAATGTGCCTAAAGGTCTAACAGTAGATGACATGGGGGTGGGGGGTATCACTTTACTAACACTAATTCCTCCTATTAGTTTTATCTTTCAATGGAGCAAACTGTTGGAGAATGAAGGAGTATAAGTCAAGGTAAGCCCTCAAATACACTAATGGCTCTTTCGATAGGTGGGTAATAAATAGTAGTAATAGTAATGAATTTTAGTGTAAATTTGTAAGAGTTTCTCATGTTCCATATTCATGGCAATGATACTTCATCTCAAAGTCAGGTGATTTTTTTATAAATTTCTATTATCTTTCCCAAGTAATTACGGATGGACGGATGGTAATGAAATTTTAGGATGAAAATTTTTTTTTTTTTTGGAATAAAATGGGATTACCATGGATATTGACGTATAAATTTCATTTACTAATCTATACTAATATATTAAAAGGCGTACATAATAAAGTTTATGTGCCACGTGGCACCTCCTCTAAGGTGCTAAAGCAAATGCTCTATTTCCACGTCAAACCTCTCAATTTAAAAAATAACATTATGTAGTTACAAGGTATCGAACACATGACCTTTGAAATGAAAAGTAAGAGTTTAACCACAAATCCAACACTACATCCATGTTTACTATTTCAAAACAAAATACAATAAGGTCTTGTATTTATATCTTATTATATTAACACTTTAATGGTAATAACAAGAGCCTAAGACATAAACTCTTAGTCCGGCCAATTTCTTGTAGAAAGTTAAGTTATTGTTTTCATATTCAAACTTTAAGGGTTTGTTTTTTAAAATACCATGCAATTACTTATCACGTCAATTTTTCCTCACTAGACAAAAAATTACGAAAAGTAATAACTCGGGGCATCGCCCGGGATACTCACTAGTTTACTCTAAAATGCATGACCATCATTTATGACCATCAATCAAACGAGCTGTAAAATTTATTGTCGATTATTGGAGTTTGTTTGAAGATCCTTTGAAATACTCACGTGAGCTATCATATTGCAAAAGAAATAGTAAATAATCATTTTATAAATTTGAGTAAATACTCTTTTTTATTCTTAACTAGTTGTTGGGCCTATGTAATGCCCCCAAGTAATTTAATACAACAAAAAAGATTTATTGTTGGGGGTTGATATTTTGTTACAAGCGCAAGCCATAACTTGGTTGTTGGATAATCAATTATAAAGTGAAAAGTTAAGTGTTTTAGACCTCTTACAATCATTTTTCTTCATTTTATGAGTAACAAAAGCTTATCGTAAGAAATGTCATGTCACCTATGACATGGCACCATGTCAGCAACTCAACATTTGAGAAAAAGGACGACGATATATGGTGGCCTTTAATTCTTGCCGCCACACGTTTTAATGATGTATATTGATTAGTTTTAAGATGAATTATTAGGCTTATAAGTGATTTGAATTATCCTATATTGATGGGAGTACATAGATCATTTGAAGATCTGTTATCGCTTGGCAAGTTACTCAGTGATAATATGTATTTTCATATACGACATCAAATTAATTATAAATACTTCATTTTTTTTACTTGCAACATTTTTTTTTTCATCAACTCCAATGCAAAATTTGGGTAGGAGAGAGGTAGAGAGGAAAAAAAGAGAGGGCCCTATGATTGGAGAGAGATAGAGAGAAAGGAAAAGTAAAAGTAGAAAGTGTTGCAAGTAATTAATTATTTCCCTTTTAGGAAAGTGTTGCAAGTAAAAAAAACGGAGGAAGTATAGTAATCCTAATAAAGTAATAACATTCTAAAATTACAAAAATCCATCTTGGCTTTCCCGACACAAGTAATTACAAAAATGATGAGATTATTATTACAATGACATTTTAGGTGGCCACTACTCACATGACATGAGTTTGCTTTTATATGGCACAACATATGGTGTTAAAAAAGGGGATCGTTAAGTACCGCCATATTTTTACCAAGCATACCCACCCCTCTTCCACTTCCCTTCATTCGTACTCACTTCCATATCTCTATCTCTCATCAACCTCCACCATCAACACCATACTACCATCAGGCCCGTTCCTGACATTTTATAGGCCCGGGGCAAAACAAGATCGCAGGCCCTTTAATATAAAAAAAAAAAATTGGTTCAAAACTTATATCACCCACGTGATATATTAAAGTATTAAGAAACTAGGTAATATTCGAACTATGCTCGATTTATATATATATATATATATATATATATATATATATATATATATATATATATATATATATATATATGTACGTGTGTATGTATGTATGTATACAGAGGCGGAGGCAGCTGGGGGGACATAGGGACAAATGTCCCCCCACTTTTAATAAAATAATTTCATGGTTTTTTTTTAAAAAAAAAACAAATATTATAAGGTGCACCAGCGTAGAGAGATGCGGAAACAACTTAACTATCTCTAACTGCTCAATGTTATTATTCATCATATATATATTAGGGTACAACAAGGATACCTAATTACCATAAATACATTAGGTTAATTATGATACTACACATATTTACAATATGTGTACTCGTAACACTCAACAAAAACCCAAAAGGCTAAAGAAGGTATGACAACAAGAGAGAGAAAAAAGGAGGCTAAGGAAAAAGAAAATGCAGTAGCCTAGCCTCTGTCACTCACATAGAGCCAGCAGTAGGTGGCAGTAGGAGACCCCAAGCCAGTATCAAGCAAAACGATTTCGGATTCTGAAATTTTGATGTTTGGGCAAGTTCTGTATGCTTGGGCGGTTGGGCCCCTTTAATGTCTGGGCCTTGGGCGATTGCCCCTCTGGCCATATCCCAGGGTCGGGCCTGACTACCGTCACTAACTCCACATCTACCAACCAACCTCAACTATGTCACTGGAAAAAGATACCGCAGACGCAGTAGGTGGCAGTAGGAGACCCCCAAGCCAGTATCAAGCTAAACGATTTCGGATGCTGAACTTTTGATGTTTGGGCAAGTTCTGTATGCTTGGGCGGTTGGGCCCCTTTAATGTTTGGGCCCTGGGCGATTGCCCCTCTGGCCATACCCCAGGGCCGGGCCTGACTACGTACCATCACTAACTCCACATCTACCAACCAACCTCAACTATGTCACTGGAAAAAGATACCGTCTTGTCGGAAAAAGATTGCTTCTCAGATTAGAGCCCATGGCTAGGACATCCAGGACATCTCCACCATGGTCGAGACGTCTTTCTCAAATGTTCGACAATTGTTCGATAAATTTTTAAAAAATGATTATGGTTCACCTCCCAACTTCTCAGTTCCAAATTCCTTCAAGGTTGGATAACTTTGGGAAGACAAAGAGACTAAAGAGAGTAAGAAGAGTGAGGTATGAGGAGTGAGTGAGGGCGAGGCAATTTCGTGAACTGAATTGAACTGAATTTGTCTGAACTGAACTGAACTTAATTTGTCTGAACTGAACTGAATGAAAACTGTGAGAGGAAACTAATTGAACTGAATTTTCCTAAACTGAACTGAATTGAACTAAACTGAATTTTCATTAATTCAGTCCAAAAGAACAGAGCCGTAAGGCATTAGTTAGAAAACATAAAGCGGTATCTAGCTTATCACTACATAAGACCTTTAAATATTTTTTTTTTGGTGAAAAGACCTTTAAATATTGTGAGTTGGGACCTTGATGGATACTTTGGCCTCGTATTCATAGGAATTAGATATCAAAATTTGATTTTTTTTTAGGACAATATTCTTGTGTTTTAAATTAATAAGTTACATACTTTAATTTTTGTTTGCTTTTAAGTTTTATACCATAAAGTGAAAGTAAAGGATGATAGTAGTATATAAAGGAAATCTGGAGTGAAACTTACTTAAAGTTAATTTTGAGGTCTACTTAAAGTGACTTCATGATGCTCGACTGCTCTCTTTTTAAAGGTAAACAACCAAAAAAAAAAAAAAGAATTCAAAAGACAACTTAATTATTCATCTTGCTGAATTACTTCAAGAAATCCATTTGATATCACTCAACAGCTTCATACATTGCGAAAACAAAAACACATACTTTTCACACTACATTGAAGATTAAACAAGGTAAATAACTAAATGTTTACATGACAATTGAATTAATCAATCATACTAGAAATTTAAGAAATTGCAGCTATCTTCATCACCAAGCTTAACGTATCGAAGGGGTCCTTTTCAATATTTTACCTGCTTTAAAACAACAAATATTTCTCTTGTTAGATTAAGTTAGCCACCCCCTAAACTAAAATTACTGCAGTTTTTTTTTTATTATAACTTTTTCCTAAAATGAATAAACTTTGCGCATACTTAACTTTACCAATTAATTTAACTTGACAAGTATAATTAATCACCAAGATTGGAAAATACAATTTTGTTTCCTACTACACATCACAAGAAGATACTAGTTAAACTAGGTGGCATCTTTAGAATAATATACTCCTAAACTACATGGGTGGTAATTATTCTACGTAAAGTTGTAGTACGTACTATTTTCTTCTTTGTTTGTACTACATTTTAGTGCTAAGTAAAGAATAGAAGTATTTACACACCATGATCAAGAACGACAAAACGATAGAAAATGTTTTAAATTTTTTGCATGATATCCAACGTATTTAGTGTCGTATTGGGCCAATTTGATAGAGGGATTTTTGAAAAAATAATTCTTCTTTCTTTTGGATTTTGGTAATTAAAGAGAATAATCATGCATAAATGATAGATCTAATACTTATAAAACAACAATTAATGAATAAAAAATAATAATAGTGACTCTATTATGAACAAAAATCCCTTAATTCTATGATTTCATATAGTTGCGCTCTATACAAGTATAAAGTATAAAGTATAAAGTATAGAGTATAAAGTGATATTAATGCACCTTATTCTCTTTAATACTTGTCTTTTTTGAACTATGTATGTTAGATATTTTATTATTCATTACAGAAAGTCAAAAAGTAGATAAGAATTATAATAATAATAAAATTATTATTATTATTATTATTATTATTATTATTATTATATATTATAATAATAATAGTAATAATAATAATTTTATTATTATTATTATTATTATTATTATTATTATTATTATATAATTAAACATACCCCTCTTTCTAGTTCTAGGTGATGAGTGATGACCCCCACATAGTTAACGTGTTGTGCTTTTCTTTATCTTATTGAAAGCAGTTATTTAGAAAAAAATATCTAATACACACGTAGTTAATAGTAAGATTAGGTTCATGAAATGTCGGTATTATTGGCAGTGATATTGAATGATGATGATAACGTACGGTTTTAGATGATGGTAACTTAACATATCTCCTATAGGAAAGTTCTTTAAAAAAAAATCCTTACCGTTTTATAAGTAAATAATAATAATAATAATCTCGGTAGTTATCAGAATGCTTCCATATTTTCTTAAGAAAAATATAATTAAATATAAACTTTACTATTTTCAATATCAGACAAATATATCAATTCAATTCAAATAATTGTAATATAGACTTACGAAAACAGAGTAGATGATCACTTGGTGATGACCCATAGAGCATAGATTATCCCAGGGAGATATCCCAATAACGTCAGCACCAAACAGATCCAAAACTCAACCTGTAAATCCAAATTTATAAATTAAATCATGTAAGAAATACTTCAAATATTCATAATCAACAACCCCTTTTCAAAAATCATAAAGAAATTATTTAGACCATAGGGCTGTAGTTTAACCATACTTTTTGAGCAAGAAATATGGTTTTTTTTTATCCTATTTCTTAAGAATTATAAGTACAATAGTGCAATGAATTTTATACTGTAATGATCAAATTTATCTTGATATATATAAACATATTTAAACTTACGCTATCTAACTTAAACTAAGTACTCCTCAGTAAGTTTATATTTTAGTAAAAATCAGGTGAAGAGAACATAACGTAAACGAAATTTAGAGATGTATACCTTGCAGCCAAACTTCAAGAAAACACCAAGAGGAGGCAAAATGATGGCTAAAATGATGTCTATGAAAGTTGCTGTCGACATTTTTGCTTTGTTTTTTTGTTTCTCTCTCTGATTAGCAAGATGATGGATGCAGGAGATGATTAAGAAAGAGGGTTTATGAGAGCAAAAGTATTATGAGTATGACAAAGTGATTTCTCATTTCTAGAGCCGTTACTATTTATAGACACAAACTAAGTCTATTAAGAGGAACACTACGTGGCAGCAAATCATTTCACCATCTGTGTTTAACGCGGTTAAGTTAAGTTGGTTGCGTTTAACCGTTACTTTTTGGGTTTTCGGATGTACGCGTTTGGAACATTGGATAGTGGTATCTTCTTCCTAGCTCTGAAAAAGTAGTAATTAGTATACTATTTTGTTTTGTTAACTAAAAACAATAGGAGAGTAGCAAGTGATAGTCTAATGGTGTTGGTATCATTTTAATTCCAGAAGTTTTGGGATTAAGCTTTGTTTCAGTTTAATTCGGTTAGTTTCCTCTCATAGTTTTAGTTTAGTTCACTTCAAACTAATTAAGTTCTATTCAGTTCAGTTCAGACAAATTAAGTTCAGTTCAGTTCAATTCGAAAGAACAGAGTCTAAGTCTCACACTTTGCAAGAAGGATCCCCAATTTCCCCTCTCCTTTCAAATGACTTCAACTTAGCAACCTGAAAAAACATTAGGAAAAGGCTAAGAGGCTACAAGTTGCATTATGCATATTTTATCTCGAAGTTTCTTTTGTTAATTTATTAAATGGGAGATGATATATGAAGGTTTTTTTTAATAGGTAAGAAGAAATCCTCTACCAACACATGCTTAGATCAACTAGTAAGGGAGTTGTTCTAGCTTAACCAGAGGTCTCGAGTTCGAGCCCTGGGAACGCAGCAGAGTGTGTTGGGAGAGCTTTCCCCGGTGGGGCCCGACCGGCTCGAATCCGGATTAGTCGGGATCCAAAAATGGATTTCGGAAACCGGGTATGGTTCACCAAAAAAAAAAAAAAAAAAGAAGAAATCCTCTGGGATGCCCTCGCATAAGTCCCCCACCCAGAGGCCCATTACAAGCTATACACCTCCAATCCCCTCCCTCCCTTAAATCCCAAGTAAATGCTTGGGGGTTGGAATTGAACCTTAGACTTTTTTAGGGAATTCAAGATGAAAAAGCACCACTTGAGCCAACATCAATTCCTTATACGAAGGTTATTGAAAGATAGTTTTAGACAAACAGACAATTAAGAATTATACAAACAAGATAAGATTGTTGTCTTAATTTTGTACATTAGAATTATTTGTAAGCCATATACATCAGCAAAGATTTGATCAATACTTTATTAATTATTCTGCAAAGCATATTTCAAATTAATGCAAAATTTATAGTAATTTTACTTTTGGAGCAGGTGGAGGAGCAGTGAAGTATACTGTATACCCTACCTCTAAATTATGTTGAAGTTTCAAATTTGAGTCTCATCTCATGTCTAAGCAAATATCCTCTTCTCAGTCCTTGATATGCCATGTAAAAAGAAAGTTGTCGTTAAATGTTTTAGCCAGCAATGTGAGTATGTGACTGGTGGATCTAGGATTCCCACTCATATTATTCAACTATAATGATAAAAAAGATATTTCAAATATATTTTTAGTGTTACATAATAATCATTAAAGGACCCAAGTTATACCATGATGCCACTACAATTTTATATCAGAGCATATATGATATATGTGCGCTTTCCCCACATTATATTATGCTTGCATTCCCTCTATCCCCACCAAAAAGAAATTTGTATATATATAATATAAAGATATGTTTGCTTTGTTATGAGATTATATATATGATTGTGATCTTGCCGACGTATGATAGGGACAAGCACATTGATTAGAATGGGTTATTTGGAAAGTTAGTAGTTTGTTAATTAGCTTTGGTGTAATATTTTAGAAAAGAGTTATGCTTATGTAGTTTCTCGAATGGCTGGCATTTATTTTCACCTCAATAGGTGCATTGAAAAAGAAAAAAAGCTGTTAATATATATTACGATTATTAGAGAAAAACTTTGTCTATCCATCGAGTAGACTACTCGTCATTAATAAAGACTTGATGAGAGTTGTAGTAATGGAATTCAACTCAACATAATAATTATTTTTTTAATACTCTATTAGTAGTGGGTTGTCTACCCGGTGGGTAGGTGCGTGTAGCAATATCCGACTATTAGACGGTTAGATCAACCCTAGTATATGGATAAGAGTATTGAACATTTTAAAAGAATCATCTTAGAAAGATGGGGTAGCAAAGGTGTGTATGTTGAGATTGATTTGTGCGAACACTTTTGGAAGACGGTTAGATTTTCTAGATAAGGTATGATGGAACTTGTTACTTACGATAGTTTGGCATGTGAGTCATAGACCAAATGGTGTAGTACCAGTAAGGTTATTGGAGAGTTGAAATTAATTATGGAGATTTTAGAAGAAGTGAAGTTGAGGGAGCTAGGCTAGATATGATTTGGATGGAGGGTGTAAAGAATGATATGAAGAAATTAGTATTGCAAGAGAATTGAGAATCATGTGGGAGCCCAATGGTTGGAGCTCCCACCTCCCCACCTCATGGTTGGGAGTTCGACTCTCATTAGCTCCAAATTTGGGGAGTTTGTGTGGATATGTGCTTCTTGGTATAAGTCTCTTGTTTCTAGTCTCTGGAAGTTTCTTATGGGTTGGAATCTCATTTATTACCCCCCAACTCATGAGAACTGACCCTGCTTGGACCAGTAAATTACCAAATAAAAAAAAAGTATTGCAAGAGAATCTAACACTTAATAGAAGTAAATGGAGGCAAAAATAATCTAAGTCAAGCTAAGGATAACTAGAGATAAAAACCTTACTCATGCAGCCAAACTCATCGTATTGGGATTAAAGATTTGACATTATTGTAGTTGTTGTGTCAATATCCTTCTTTCTTGTTGACCACATGAATGATCTCAATTGTTACTTAATGAGTACATCTTACCTAATTTGATTTAAAGACAAAGACTTAAGACTTATTAAAGTGAACTGAATAATGATTTAAATTCATCCTATTTGATCTAAGAATGCGATTAATAGATTAATGAGGGCTACTCTACAGGGGCGGGGCAAATATGGGCTTAATGATAGGGGCCCTGTACAATATCCTTAATTGGACCCTCCATTTGTAGTTCAAAAAAAGATAGAAGTATAAGATTCGTATTTACAGCTGGCTAATGACGACTATCTTCAAAAGTCTAATTATATAAACAACAAAACTTTGATGAATTTCATGTTCTCATTGTTCCTTCCCTTGCATTTTTTACTACTAATCCAAATGTTTTTTTTTTGTCTTTTCTTCAAACAATTAAAAATAAATATATTTTGGGGCCCTTATATTTTAGGGGCCCTATTCCGTTGCCATGATTGCATGGGCCAAGAACCACCCCTGCTACTCTAGTTGCCCCTTTTCGATGTAAATTTAGTTGCGTACTTCAAAATTTTCGAGTTGATTAAAAAAAAATTGTATTTTATAAATGTTAATTGGTTGATATTCTATTAGTTTCTTTATGACAATAATATGCAATGGTTAACATAAACACAAAATTTGTCAAAACTGAGAATGAAGTGGTAACGTGGTATATAAATTGCATAAGTATTTACCTTGCAATCCTAACATATGACATAGATCACTCAAACATTATATTGTGGTATAATCAAGTAATGGAGTGATAAAAAAAATTTAGTAGTAGAACAAATCATAACGTACAATACCAAATACAACTGGAAAGTAAGTGGTGTACATGCTGGAACATATTAGATCTCTCCTATATAAATATTTGATGTATACCTGGCCTGCTGGAGTATCTTGCAAGAGCTAGCAGGTGGATATATGCTCCTTTGAAGGGAAGGGATCACTTTTCTTTATTATGCAGGTGCGCATGATGAATTAGACTATATGCTTATTCCCATCCCCAGCTCACTAGTCATGATGATCAATATATATCTCTTTATGACTATATATCAAAGTTAGATAAATAGAGTACTTTCTTTTTTAAGGTTAAAAGTATGCTATAAATTTATTTCAAAACTATAGCTTAATTTTAATATCAAAGTTCAGTTATCATAGAAGTAATCAAGAATTATGCTGTACGTGGTCGTTCCATTTGACACACTGCATGTCTGATTTATGAATTATGATTACTCTCATACATGGGTAATAGGTTATTGTGTGTAATAGTATATATTATTATGTATATAACAGTCTGATTGGTAGGACGATGGAAAGTCTCATATGGTAATGCCTTTTGCTATCTAGTATCTACCCTTGTAGACCATGTTCTTGCCCAAGTTTTTGCTTTATAAATTATTACCACTTTAATACATAATATTCTGTGGTGATAAAATTTTATGGATGCATATACATACATATCAAATTATTGTAGTAGTATTTTAGATACATTTTAGTAGGCGATAATTTTTTTGGTATAGAGAAAACCACAAGGGTAATTGATGTAGACGAGATTTGATCACAGGTCTTGAGCTCCACCTTCCTAGACTTTAACCAACTAAGCTAGTTGACATCCATTTTAGTAGGCGGTAATGAATGAGGATAATATGTTTTTACTTGTATAAAATAGATCTCGAAAACTAAAATTTAAATTCAAAATTCGATTTTGAAGATGGATAGGATCCAAATCTGAGGCATCAAATCCAAAAATCTGATGATTTAGGTCCTAAAATGTGAGGATTCAAATCCTATAAGCTGAATTTGGATCCACATAACTAGATTTGGATCCAAAAGTCTAAGTGCAAGATTTATGATCGTTTGACATCCCTACCAATAGGTAAAATGACTATTTTGTGGGAACTAATTTTACCAGATAACGTTAGATCTCATCTAAGTCTCACCCATCCACCCATCATCTAGACTTGGTTTGGTTTGGTCAGGCCTAGTTCAATCCAACCTAGTGCCCACCTCTAGAGTGAACTAAAAGCTGAAGGATAACCTAACCTTACACCATGCATGTTCATGAATCAAATATAACACACCACTATGAATTTATGATGTACAAGTACAATGATTGTGAGAACTCGTATGATGGAGAGTTGGAGAAATGGAGTATGGTTTCAGCCAATGCATCGGTCGTAACGTGAAAATGTGCATAACATTTAATTCTACACAGTAGAGCAAAGAGTCCTCTTAATTCCTATTTCAAATTTCATCCAAAACCGGCCAAACAAATCAAATACTTGTTTATACTATAAATTTTCAATAGTTTGGGAAAGAGGTAAAGTCCAAAATTAAATGTACAACAAATTCTTTGTACGAAGCCCCTTTCAAGTCTCAGAGTAACATGGCTATATTTGTGGGTTGCTTACTTGCTTTTGACTCGATGAACATTTTTGGCATTTTTCTTAGCTATACTATTCAATTGTCAGTGTCACCACTTACCACACCCTTGCCAATTGTCATGCAACTAAGAAAGCCCATGTAATCTTGTAAATTAGAGAAGATTACGTAAAAGAAAATATTACAGTTATTAATCTGTATAATCAAACAGTTAACATTGAATATGCACTAATGACATAATTAAGTTGCTGATTTGTCATGAAGCTATAAGTTAAAGTTAAGTAAAATTCTTGATCTCTTGCATGATTTGTTAGGCAGTCCTTTTATGTGAAATTTTACCCATTCAAATCATATCATATTATACATTGGTGGCAGAATTAGCCCCTTAATTTTACATCTACTAAAAATCAGTTTAAATCCAGTCACTTGATATGACATACAGTATATAATATGAATCACTAAAAAAATAGTTCTAATTAATAAGTATAAATTCGATTGGTAAAATTTAGGTTAATTAATAAAATTCAGGTGAAGTGAACATGATCTTTCACACAAGTCAACAAAAATTCGAAGGTAGTGTTTATTTCATTTTTTTATACATATATATATATTTTTATATAGAAACTTCTTTTAGAACAAATGATATTGCTCACGAGTTATTATGACTCAGCACATCAAAGAATATACATACCATTGTTGATTATTCACATATGACAATAAAAGACAAGTAGTCAATTTGATGAACTTTAAGATGACATTGATTGGGAGAAAACATCACCTTTTCAACTAAATACAAATTACAATAATATCCAATTCTAAATCATACCGACATGATGGCACGAACTAATTTGGCAATTACACTTCTACATATACAATAAACTAAATGATATATACTGAATTGAAAATTTAATTTTACTTAGACTCTGTTCAGTTCAACTTAATTTAACTTATTTCAGAAAAAAAAAAAGATAAGATAAGATAAGATCAGATAACATAAGATCAGATAAATGTTCAACTTAATTTAACTTATTTTAGAAAAAATAAGATAAGATAAGATATGATAAGATAAGACAAAATAAGTTGAATCAAACGGACCGTTACTGAAATTGATAGTTTACTTCTATAAATCAAATTTTGCTAATTGAAGCTAACTTTCACTAATTAAATATGATAACTTTCTAATCTCTAGCATATTTATCATATGCAGCTTATTGATTTTTGTTGATTAGATAGATCGAAATTGACTTTGGTTGGTTAAAACTATTTTTTATTTATTAAAACTCTTAGGTCCCGTTCTTTTGGAATGGGAGAAACTGAACTGAATTGAACTTAACATAACTGAACTGAATAATAATAATAATAATAATAATAATAATAATAATAATAATAATAATAATAATAATAATAATAATAATAATAATAATAATAATAATAATAATAATAATAAAAATAATAGTAAAGATAATAATAATAATAATAATAATAATAATAATAATACAAAAATAATTATTAATAATAATATTAAAAACAAAAATAATAATTAAAACATTGAGCTAAACTGGACTGAACTAAACACAGCTGAGCTGAACCGAATTGAATTGAACTAAAAATAAGTCCAAAAGAGCAGGGCATTAGGGTCTGTTCTGCTCAACTTATTTTAACTTATATAAGATCTTATAAGATAAGATAAGATCAGATTAGATAAGATAAGATAAGATAAGATAAAATAAGATAAGATAAGATCAGATAAGATAAAATAAGATGTTAGACACACAATAAACTATCTTATAAGATAAGATAAGATAAGATAAGATAAGATAAGATAAGATAAGATAAGATCAAATAAGATCAGATAAGACAAAATAAGTTGAATCAAACGAACTCTTAGTCTCTGAGTCCAAAAAATATGCAACGGTTTGATTGGCATACTAATGCACAACTTTGAAATTTTAAAAATTTAATTTGTTGAAAATATACATCGAGATAAATCTAATAATATTTTATATTTCAAAATAAATTTTATTGTTAAAACATTTAAATACTGCAAAAGTCAAATTATTACATTTATCTTGGGATTGAGAGTTTTTTTAAAGGTAAAATGAACAGAGTCCATATCCATGAGATTTTTAAAATTTTGAAAGATGATTGTCCAATAACTTTTTAAAAATATTGATGATAAAGCAGGTTTTCACTTTTTTACATAGCTTAACTTGGGATATAACTCAAACACGAGGATGATCCATTTCTAAAGAGAAACCTATAATAAATCGACCCACACCTAACTTAAATAGAAACATGAAAACCAAATTGACTTGAGAATTTAATCGAACTACACTCGATTTGATGAACACACAACACCCATTTTAAACCTCAAAATTAGGCACATGGTCGAACACGTGCTTGACCATAAGCAGGAAACGAATTACGAATTCATTAATTCAACACTACAATTCTTGACCCACTTAGACATGAGTATGCAAACCCGTCCGATTGAATTCAAGTTTTTTTATTGTTAACTGACTTACACATGTCTTAGCCGAATGTAACATTACAAGCGACTAGACTCTAGAATTTGAATCCTGAACTTCACCCAACTCGAAGAGCAACAGATCTCGAATATTAGGCACCCAATCGAACTCCTACAAGACCTAACGATGACTCAAAACCAAAATTCAAAACATATCTGACCCAACAAGACAAAAACCCACGATAAAACTGTTCGACCCGACAATCAAACTGGTTCTCTTGGGTCCTGTGTAGGTCTAGCCAATCCGGTCAGGTCAAGTCCGATCTATCTTTTCAGACCCATACAGGTTTTGGACAACCTTATTCATCATGTTATTGGCTATATTTTCAAACCCATTACTTTTCAGCTCTATCTTTTAACCCAGGAACCTATTAGATGTTAATCAAGAAAATTCTCCATATTACTAGAAAGATCATGTAATTATAATATCTAGAGTAATCTAGGAAAATATCCATGAAAATATCAATGTTAGAAAAATCTAGATATCTTTCTAGAATGATGTATAATAATATCTAGCCTAGGAAAAATTCTAGAAAATCCTAAGAGAAATCTAGATGTAAAAAAAATACTAGAAAAATCTAGAGGATGCACAAGTTTCCTACCACACCTATAAATAGGTGATGGTGTAAGCCTTGATGATGTATGAAGAAACATTACAAAGTTAATGTAAAAGCCTACCATTTCCCACAAACAATCTCTCCTTTTACCATCAAACAACAACACTCTTTGATCAAAAACATCTCTTAAGCATAAAAGTTCACTACTACTTTCGATCAAGTTTCCAACATTTGGTATCCGAGCCATATTAATCCTAAAGCCTCCATTACAATATCATACTCCCATAAATATAATACACCAAACACAAAATAAACCAACTCCCTTAAATAAAAACCAAACACCACATAAATTAAAATGACTTCCCCAAACACTTCAACCTCAAACACATTTAACTATCCCCAAGTAAATTGGGTACCTACATTTAAGGGAGAAAAATATCAACAATGGTCTATTCAAATGAAATCCATATTTATCTCACAAGATTTGTGGGAGTTAGTACAAAATGGTTATGAACAACCAAATGATTTAATCCAAGAAGCTACTTGGGATGAAACAAGACGAAAACAATATAAACAAAATCGGATAAGGGATAATTATGCCCTATCCTTAATATATCGGGGAGTAGATGAAACAATTCTCCCTACTATTATGGCTGCTACAACGGCCAAGGAGGCTTGGAGTATCCGGAGACAAAATATAGGGGCTCCGAGAAGGTAATACTCTTTAAAGCGCAATCTTTATGGAGAGATTTTGATAATTTATTAATGGCGGAAAATGAAACAATTCAAGAGTTTTTTAGTCGAGTAACAAATATTATAAATCAAATCCGAACTAATGGAGATAAAATAGAAGATGTCCAAGTTGTTCGGAAAATATTAAGGAGTCTCCCCAAAAATTATGATCATATAGTGGCTGCTATAGAGGAGTCTAATAAAGATTTATCTAAATTAAGTTTAAGCTGAATTAATGGGCTCCCTTCTAGCACATGAAGATAGAATGCGGAGATTTACGGAGCGAGTCACTAGAACAAGCTTTTCGAGGCTAAATTAAAATTCTCTAATAATGGAGAAAATAAAAGTAAAAATAGCTACGGTAAAGGAGGTACTTCATATAACCGTAGCGGGGGAGAGGAAATTACAAAAATCAAGGAACTCGAGAAAATAACCAATCGGCTCCTATTGCAATTTATGTAAGAAAAATGGCCATAATACACAAGATTGCCGGTATAAGTGTAAGAAATGCAAAAGACACACTCACTTTGAAAAAGATTGTTGGTTTAGGCAAAAGGAAGAGGCCAATTTTACGGAAAATAAGGAGCCTAGAGATCAATTATTTTATACATGTTTAAATGCTCACCAAGAGTCAAATGATATATGGTATATTGATAGTGGTTGTTCAAACCACATGACTGGCAATAAAAATTCATTTGTCGGTCACGGATGAAAATATTAAAACACAAATTACTCTTGGTGATGGAAGCAACCAAGAGGTTGCTTGGCAAGGGGACAATAGCCGTCGAACAAAAAAAACGGCTCGTCTAAATTTATTTCGATGTTTTCTATGTCCCGGGGCTTGCACAAAATTTGTTAAGTGTAGGCCAACTAATCCAAAGAGGCTATATGGTGAAATTTGATGCTAATAAATGCCTCATATTTGATAAGAGAAAAGGGCAATTAATTACTACTACTCAAATGGCTCCTAATAAAATATTCCCATTAAGAATGCAATTGGAGCATAATGTTGCCCTAAGTTCTATAGTGGATGAGTCCACATTGTGGCATTTAAGATTCGGGCATCTAAATTTTAACCAGTTTAAAAGCTGTTAAAACAAAAAGAAATGGTGATTGGGCTTCCACCTATAACTAATGAAAGAAAAATTTGTGAGGGTTGTATATATGGCAAAATGCATAGATTGCCATTCCCTACTTCATCCTGGAGGGCGAGCTCCATTAGAGCTTGTTCACGCAGATATATGGGGCCCAACCGGAAATCCGTCTCTTGGCGGAAAAAAGATATTTTCTATTATTTGTTGATGATTTCTCTCGCATGATGTGGGTTTATATCTTGGAGGCAAAATCAGAAGCATTTTCCCACTTCATGCAATTTAAAGCCCTCACGAGAAAGACAAAGTGGGCATTCAATAAAAATTCGAGAACGAGATCGTGGGGGAGAATTTACAAGCAAGGAATTTAACGGCTTACGTAAGGCGCATGGGATTAAAAGAGAATTAACGGTAAGACGCACACCTCAACAAAATGGTGTTGCGGAAAGGAAAAAATAGAACAATTCTTTGAAATGGCCCGCAGGTATGATGCAAGCTAAGAATTTACCAAAATATTTTTGGGCCGAAGCCGTCATGCATGTACGGCGGTGTATATTCTCAATAAGTCTCCCACGAAAGCGGTGAAGGGTATGACACCCTATGAAGCTTGGCATAAGAGAAAGCCAAGAGTGGAGCACCTCAAAGTATTTGGGTGCATAGCATATGCCCACATCCCGAAAGAAAATCGGGAAAAGCTCGATGGAAAAGGAGAAAAATGTATCTTTATTGGATACAGTGACGAATCGAAAGGATATCGTCTCTATCAGCCCGAATCCAAGAAGTTAATCATATCAAGAGATGTCATCTTCGACGAAGGAGCACAATGGACGTGGACCGGAGAATGAATCTCGGGCACGTGAAGGATATTTTCTTCCACCAAGTCCAAGAGAAGATGAAGGCCCAAATCATCCAAAGCAACGCGATCATCCTCAAGTCCATCATCACCAAGATCTCCAACAACATCCTCGAGATCGGTGGGTCCAACATCAGGATCAAGCTCTCAAAGCTCGACTCCAGTAGTGCGACGTTCACAAAGAGATCGGCGACCACCAGGCTACTTGGAGGATTTCCAATGCAATCAAGCTATCATGGCTCTCTTCACAAGCGAACCACAAAGTTTTCAAGAAGCTGCTCGAGAAGATAAATGGATCGAAGCCATGAATGAAGAAATCAAGATGATCGAGAAAAACAACACATGGGAGCTTGTTGAGAAACCTGAAGACAAAGAAGTCATCGGTCTCAAATGGGTCTACAAGGTTAAGTATAACGAAGAAGGCTCCATCCGAAATACAAGGCTCGTCTCGTCGCAAAAGGTTACTCCCAACAACCGGGGATTGACTTTAACGAGACATATGCTCCCGTTGTCCGCATGGAAACTATCGAGTCGGTCCTTGCTCTTCTTCGCTCAACTTAAATTACCAGTCTTTCAATTAGATGTCAAGTCAGCATTCTTAAATGGGGAGCTTGAAGAAGAAGTATATGTTGAGCAACCGCAAGGATATCTCATCGAAGGCAAAGAAGACAAAGTATACCGCCTTCGTAAAGCTCTTTATGGGCTTAAGCAAGCTCCCGGGGGCCTGGAATAGCAAAATAGATGGCTACCTACTTCAAAATGGGTTTACAAAAAGCCCAAGTGAGCCATCACTCTACATCAAGGCCCAAGGGAAAGAATTTATCATCCTATGCCTCTATGTAGATGATCTAATCTATACGGGCACAAATTCAAGGATGATCGAAAACTTCAAAAAGACAATGATGAAGGAGTATGAAATGACCGACCTTGGAGCCATGAAGTATTTCCTTGGCATGCAAGTCAAGCAAAGTCCGGGAAGAATATTTCTCTCACGGGAGAAATATGCGGACGACATACTTAAGAAGTTCAATATGAGTGAATGCAAGCCATTGGCTACACCAATGGCACTTAATGAAAGGCTATCTAAGAACGATGGAAAAGAGAAGGCCGATGCATCAATATATCGAAGTTTGGTCGGCTCTCTCATCTATCTTACACATACAAGGCCCGATATAGTACATGTTGTCAGCATTGTATCAAGGTTCATGAGTGAGCCAAGTAAATCTCACTTGGCAGCAGCAAAAAGGATTCTCAGGTACGTCAAGGGAACAAAAAGTTATGGTATTATGTATGAGACAGAGGAGAATCACAAGCTTACGGGATACACGAGACGGCGATTGGGTCGGAAGTATTGACGACCAGAAAAGTACGAGTGGCTACGTCTTCCAGTGGGAACCAAGGCCATATCTTGGTCATCAAAGAAACAATCAACAATAGCTCTGTCATCGCCGGAGCGAGTACATAAGCGGCAACAAGTGCGGCATGTGAAGCGGTATGGCTTAGAAGAATTCTCGATGATCTACAACAGACATCAAAAGAACCAACAACTATCTACTGTGACAACATGTCTGCAATAGCCATGACAAAGAATCCAGTCTTCCACAGTCGTACGAAGCACATCGAGATACGACATCATTTCATTCGAGAGTTGGTCGACAAACAAGAGATCGAGCTTCAATTCTGCAAGACAGGGGAGCAGCTCGCAGATATATTCACAAAAGCAATTCCAACAGAGAAGTTCATCCAATTCAGAAGACAACTCAGAGTACAAGAATTTTCTGATTAAAGGGGAGTATTAGATGAATCAAGAAAATTCTCCATATTACTAGAAAGATCATGTAATTATAATATCTAGAGTAATCTAGGAAAATATCCATGAAAATATCAATGTTAGAAAAATCTAGATATCTTTCTAGAATGATGTATAATAATATCTAGCCTAGGAAAAATTCTAGAAAATCCTAAGAGAAATCTAGATGTAAAAAAAATACTAGAAAAATCTAGAGGATGCACAAGTTTCCTACCACACCTATAAATAGGTGATGGTGTAAGCCTTGATGATGTATGAAGAAACATTACAAAGTTAATGTAAAAGCCTACCATTTCCCACAAACAATCTCTCCTTTTACCATCAAACAACAACACTCTTTGATCAAAAACATCTCTTAAGCATAAAAGTTCACTACTACTTTCGATCAAGTTTCCAACAGAACCATTTTCAGGTTCAAGCCCATCATAGTGCACTGACTAGTTATTGCCCTTAATTATTTCAAGCTCCACAGCTAATATAGTAATCACTCTAAAGCTTCAATTATGATTTATGAACCAAGAAAGTATAAAACCACAACATCATAAACTAGCATTCTATAGCTACATTTTATTATTATGACATACTGCTTAATGCTTAAACATAATTATCTCAAAACACTCTCTCTTCCAATATTCCACACTTTGCAACCCAGATCATATCATCAAATTCCATGGCATATAATTCCTACCCAACTCAATTCTCTCCTCAATGCAGCAACCCAGAACAAGAACTTCAAACAAGCCACTCAAATTCATACCCAAATCATCATAAATAGTTATACTTCTTTCCCTTTCCTCCTTAATAACCTCCTAAACTTATATGCTAAATGTGGGCATATAATTCAAAGTATAATTTTTTTTTCAAATATAGAAGATTGTTATAAAAATGTTATTACTTGGACTTCCCTTATTAATCAGCTATCTCATCATAACATGCCCATTAAAGCTTTAACATTATTTAATCAAATGAGGGATTTTGGTGTTTACCCTAATCAGTTTACTTTTTCTGCTATTTTACCTGTTTGTGTTATTACATCTAATTTAATTCATGGGATTCAAATGCATAGTTTGATATGTAAACATGGGTTTGATACTGATGTTTATGTTGGGAGCGCATTGGTAGATATGTATGCAAAATGTTGTGATATGTGGTCTGCAGAGAAGATGTTTGATGAAATGCCTGAGAGAAATCTTGTTTCTTGGAATTCTATGATTGTTGGGTCTTTAGAAAATGAGCTCTATGATGTTGCACTTTTTAGTTTTAAGGGGGTTCTTAGGGAGACATCAATAAGTCCTAATGAAGTTAGTGCTTCAAGTGCCTTAACGGCTTGTGCTAACATGGGTGATGGGTTGGACATTGGAAAGCAAATTCACGGCTTTGTGGTTAAACATGGTTTAATGACGTCAACATATGTGAAGAATTCACTTATGGATATGTATTGCAAGTGTGGATCATTTGAAGATGCTGCTACATTGTTTGGGAGTAATGATGACAAGGATGCGGTTACATGGAATGTGATGATGATGGTGTTTCTCCAGAGTAACAATTTTGAAGAAGCTTTAAAATATTTTGTGCTCATGAGGAGCCAAGCCGTATTGCCTGATGAGGCGTTGTTCTCTACTGCTCTCAATGTTTGTGCTGGTCTTGCAGCCCTGTATCAGGGGATGGTGATACACAATTTGATCGTAAAAAGTGGATTTGAGACAAACATGCGTGTAGCTTGCTCATTGATCCCTATGTATGCCAAATGTGGAAGCTTGATGGATGCTTACAGAGTGTTTCAATCAATGAATCATCCAAATCTTGTCTGCTGTACATCTATGATTTCAGCTTTCCAGCAGCATGGATGCTCGGACCAAGTAATCAAATTATTTGAAAATATGTTGCATCAGGGTATACGGCCTGATTATAGTACTTTTGTATGTGTTCTTTCAGCATGCGCTCATACGGGTAAAGTGGAGGAGGGATTTGCTTACTTCAATTCTGTGGAAGCTGTCCACAAGGTGAAGCTTGGTCATGAACACTACGCTTGCATGGTTGATTTGCTTGGCCGTGCAGGTCGTTTGGAAGAAGCTAAGAGGTTCATAGAATCAATGCCTGTAGAACCCGGTCCATCTGTCTGGGGAGCATTGCTTGGGGCCTGCAGGACTCATGGGAATCTTGAATTAGGCAGGGAAACAGCTGAAAGGCTTTTTCAGATTGAACCTAGTAATCCAGGAAATTATATGATCCTTGCTAACATTTACGCACGTAAAGGAAAATCTGAGGAAGCGAATGAAATTAGGAGACTCATGGGAGTGAAAGGGTTGAGAAAAGAGCATGGCTACAGCTGGATTGATGTGAAGAACACCACCTTTGTATTTACTGCAAATGAGAGGTCACACTCAAGAACACAAGAAATCTACGCCCTCCTAAGAAATTTAATGAACTTAGTGAAGAAAAAGGGCTATATGTCTAAGACCCAGTTTGCTACAAATGACATGGAACAAAACAAGGAGCAAAGCTTGTGGCATCACAGTGAGAAACTAGCACTTGCATTTGGATTATTGTCCCTCCCTGCTGGAGCGCCGATTAGGATAAAAAAGAATCTGAGGACTTGTGAAGATTGTCATGCGGTTATGAAGTTTGCTTCTAAAATCTATAAGAGAGAGATCATTGTTAGAGATACTAATAGGTTTCACCATTTTTCTGCTGGCTTTTGTTCGTGTAGAGATTATTGGTAAATTAGACATGTCAGATTCAAGCAGAACATCATTAAGGAGGTTGTTTCTACCCCCTCGACTCTTTTTTCTGTGCTTCTTTTTGCTTGTGTATGTGTCTCAGTGTATCCCGTAGTTGTATGGTTTGTATAGAGTGAAAGTTATACTGGCAATTAAGCTTGAGCTTAAGCTCCTTGATTAAGGATCACAAATCTACTGCAATAAAACCTCTGTCCTCCCTGTGAACCCCTTGTATGCATAACCTGGTCATTATTTGAGTTTGCACATTGCACCTAAAGATGGCACTGGGCCGTGCTCGTGCTGCTAAGACTTGAAATCAAGGCCCAGGCAGGGCATGACCTATTGGCCCACTGTGCCTAGGCTTGAAAAGTTGTGTCAAGTTTGTGAATGGTGCCATGCCATGATTTCTTGGCGAAAAATGTGGTCCAAGCACGGCCCATGCCAGCACGCACAATATTGTACCATGTCGTGCATGCCTCGTGACACTGCTGTGCCTTCTCCATATTCGGGTGCCATGCTTTGGGCCGACTCAGCCCAGTGCCATCTTTAATCGTATCCAGAGGGACGTTTCATGTTCCTGATAATTGAGAATTGAGATAAAGAAGAAGATGTCAGCACTGCAGTCCATTTCTCAATATCAAGGCTAAACTAATATCCTAATCGACCCAGTTACTTGCCGTGTATGGTAACCATTTGCCACTCTGCGTTTGTCATATTAGGCTTATGGTTATAATAACTTGAAGACATTTTAGGTGAAGTATGAAATGAAATTATCTTATTGATTTAATATTAATCTGGTTTCTTGCTGATATCATTTGGGTTGATCTTAGCTTGAATGGAAGTTGGCCTACCCTGCTGACTGCTGAGCTTCTTTCTGCTAAGTCATAAGAACACTCATTCTCTTGCTAATGCATCACTTTATTCCACATCAATGTATCATAATGTACATATAGGTTAATCTCGAGCTAGGCATATCTTTATGATATATCGTGTATATAATAACCTAGCTTAGCTTGTTTTTTGATTTCGACTTATCTGGACTTATTGACACTTATTATTATAAAACTTATTAATATTTTGTAATTACTTAAACTTATTTTTATAATTTATAACTGATATGAATTTATTGGAAATTATTTTTATAATGTATTGTATTGTAACTGATAATATGAACTTATAGGAACTTATTTTTACTATTACTTATTAAAACATAACTAAGCGTAGCTTAATTCATAACTTTTTGAACTTAATCTTAATAGAATAGTAAAACAAAATTGAAGTAAGTTATACTTGAATTGGGGGTTTGGGATTCATTAAATAAAAAAAGAGGGCCTTTTTGGGTCTCATACTACACTATTCACAAATCTCGGATACTATATATTAATATATGAATTATGATACTTCGTCACGTATCATGTTTGATGGAAACTATGAAAGAACTATACTATTATACCTTTATTAATCAGGGGAAGATAAAAAAACTGATTTGCAACTGGGTTCTCTGTCTGGTGTAGTGGACTGTGAACCAAGTATTGGGCTTTGTGTTTCAGCTGATAACCTTTGTAGCCAAACTTTGCTATCCTTGTCATGTTTTGCATTTGGGTCAAGTAGGCTTATGATTATTATCAAGAATAAGACCAACTAATTTGTTGCGTTTCTCAACTTTCTTTCAGTGTGATAGTTAAGGTTTACATCTTTTCAACAAATCTTTGATGAAGTGATTTTTGTTTTTTGACGAAGTGATTACGACTATGATATTCTAAATGTGCACTGTTTAAATGTTAAAACTCTTCTAAGTGTTGCTTGTGAAGAGTTTACCAGAACTAAAGAATAATCATGTGGAAAAAAAATGCTAGAAGTGAATAAACAATGATTTCCATTGTTTTGATCTTTTTTGCATGAGGGTTTGATGGTAATTTTTTTTATGCATCTACAAACTCACTCCAACTGAGAGCTAGGAGAAATGCATTTGTTTAGAAGGGCAATAATCATGATTAGTATGCAAATATACTTAAAACAAATTACTATGGCATAGGCTCAACAACACTACTAGCTCGATTAATTAGGGGTAAGGTTGTGTAAATGTAAACCTATGTCGGTTGTTCTAATGACGCTTTGTTGGTTTATATTGTTTTAAGGAACACTTGTATACAACTAAGCATACACATAAGAAAAACAATTATAACACTCTTTCTCTTCACCCTTGGATCTTGTGCCCAAAAGAAATGGTGCATATATTAAGAAACGGATAATACACCTAGTGTACACAGGACCAACTGTTTAAAGAATCAGTTGGCTGATTTCTGTTGGTTTTCTGTGATTGGAAAGATCAAAAGCTTGAAGCAGTGGCTTCCTCAACTTGGTGGTGGACCTCATTTTTTAAATAAATTTTGGCAAGACTGATAGAAAAGCCTGTATGGGCATAACTCAATACCTGCCAACTGATAAGTGACCCTTGGTGGTTCCCTGGTTACTCTCTATAATGCAGAAAGTCTGTTGGCAGGAATTGGCAATCATTTCACACTGCTGTATTATCTTGTCCCAGGTAAATATTCTGCCTATTCTTTTCCCTGGATATTTGCACTGTATAGCTGTTGCAATCATTTGACCTTCATTGTTTTTTTCCTTTTATGATGGTTGATTGGCTAGAAAAGTACAGTAAAAATAATTCTGATGATTTATTGGCTAGAAAAGTAAAAGTAAAAATAGCAGTAGTAAGTTCTAAACTTTCATTAAGTCATCAGGATTAGGGTTTTGCTTTGGCCCCAGAGGGCAAATCATCTCATTCACAGAAAATTTTTCAGGGGTTGTACTGCCTCTAGCTATGGAAAATCTAATGGTTCAAAGATATTAGGAAAAAAAATATGTGTCCCAAATTATAATTTATTTGATTTCTTTGGTCATAAACTCGTAGTTATTATGACCGTCAAAGAATCATCCCTCATTTACCCCTTTTATCTATACTAACTAGTGAATGTCTAGAGGCGTCTTTCCAGGGTTATTCTTTTCGTAACTTTTTTTTAAGCGAGGAAAAATTGACGTAATGAATAATTAGTAATTGTATGATTTTTGAAAAATAAACCCTTAAAAGTTTGGAGATGAAAGTAATAACTTAACTTTCTACGAGGAATTGGAGTAAGAGTTTATGTCTATCCATACCTTGTAACTACACAATATTATTTTTTAAATTGAGGGTTTGACTTGAAGCATTTGCATTAGAGCCTTAGAGGAGAGTGTCACGTGGCACACAAACTTTCTTAGGAACGTTTTTTAATATATTAGTATAGATATATTAAAAGGTGTTCCTAAACAAGGAACTGTGCCACATGGCGCTATCCATTTGAGTGTTTTCTTAATGTACTCCACATATATTAAAAAATTAGAAAATGCATGTTATAATATTTGATCCCATGACTTCAAGCTTGTATACTAAAGTCTTAACCACTAAACTAAGTAATGTTTTGGTATTATAATTTTAAAGTAAAACACTAATAATGAAAATTATGATTATCCGGGGCATAGCCCGGGCCTAAAAACTAGTTATATATAAAAAAAAGTGGGAGGATGAATTGGGGTGATCCCATACTAAATGGATCTACCAAAACGTTCCATCCTTAAAAGCTGAACAAATCTTAATAGTCTAAATCTTACTTCTTCCATTTTGAAATAAGTGAAACACTTCTCTCTTTTATGTGAGAGTTTTTTTAGAGTCATGTTTCACTTATTTCAGAATGGATGAAGTATAGTATTATACCACATCAAGGTGAGAACATTATATTTATAAGAGAATGAATGCTAATTGTCTAGCTACTCTCAAACTACTCCATACATTTGTGTTATTACATCCATAGTGACTTATTATGTCAATTGTAAACCTCACTTGGGTCCCGCTTAAGATTTACTTTGACTTTGCAGCCTTGTTTGGTAAAGAGAGATTTGGTGTAAAATTAGAAGTTTGAACTCATATTAGAGGATTTGATTAGTCAATCCTCTAATTTGAGTGTTTGGTAAAGAGAGGTTTTAATTAGCTTATTGAGCCCAAAAAGCTCTTTTTGAAAAAGGTGGGGGGAGGAGCTTTTTGACATTAGAGGTTTGGGAATGAGTTGATCAATTACATTTATGTCCTAAAGTTGTTGAAAATTACATTAATAAATAATAAAAGGTACAACAATAGATTATGCACATGTCCTTGTTGGTCATTTTACACAATTATGTAGCATTCAACTATCAGCTACTTACCAAACACCTTTATACAAACAGCTAATACAATCAGCTAGTCAAATCAGCTAACAGCTATCCACTAATTGCCAAACAGAGCCGCAATGTTTAACCTCTAGAAATAAGTTGTACTTGAATGGAAACGGTTGCACTATTCAAGCTAGAATGCACTTAACGCATAGGCAATAGTTGCTCTCCTATTGTTGTCATCAATTAATTTACTTCCTCCGTTTCACAATAAGTGAAACATAGAGAAAGTGGGGAGTTACCAAGGAATGTAGAGAGAGAAAGTTGGGACCACAATAAAGTAGAGTGATGAAACAAAAAAGTTGTGGTCCCCTCTTGCTTTTTGGTGGTATATTTGTAATAAGGGTGAACTTTTTTTTACCATTTAGAGCTTGGTTGCACTTATTGTGACTATTCCAAATAAGGGAAGTGTTTCACTTATTGTGAACCGGGGATAGTATATTATAATTCAAATATTCAATCATGTCCTCCTACTCTTCTGTCTTTGGTTTTTTTTTTATCAAGAGTTGTATTTCCATTTTCCTTCTTGGCTTTTCTTTTCTCTTCTATTTCTCTATATCATGTTATAATTCTACCTTCTGTCCTCATGCCCACTTAAAGAGGGTGACCATTAGCCTCACTCTTAGGAGTTGGTTTTATAGACTTTTACCGTATGTAAGTGACAAGAACAACCCTAAAAGAGTACAAGGTTATTATATATAAATCATGTAAAGTTCATTATATATAGAATGTAGAAAGTATAGATTTCTCAAATAGATAGAGACATAAAAAAAAAAAAAAGTGGGTCGGATTTAACCGGGTCTTTTTTTGCCAGGACGGGTCAAGGCTTCACATAGGGCCGGGTTGAGGCCCATTAAATAACTTAGGCTATGTTTAGTTCACCTGAAATTTTCTGATCTGATCTGATCTGATCTGATCTGAACTTATTTTTTCTGATCTGATCTGATCTGAACTTATTTTTTCCGATACGATCCGATCCGATCGATCCGATCCGATACGATCCGATCCGAACCGATCTGATCTGATCTGATCTGATCTTATCTTATCTTATCTTATCTTATCTTATCTTATCTTATCTTTTAAAAAACATATTATTACTAATATTATTATTACTTTGTATTTCATTACTAGTATTTCTATTATTATCATTTTATTAGTATGCACAACTTTCAATAATAATAATAATAATAATAATAATAATAATAATAATAATATAAATAATATTATAATAATAATAATAATGATAATGATAATAATAATAATAATAATAATAATAATAATTATTATTATTATTATTATTATTATTATTATTATTATTATTATTATTATTATTATTATTATAGCATAATTAGTTTTTTTTTTTTTGAAAAAGAGCACATTAGTATATGAACACACAATTACAAAATAAAAGAAGACTAAGGGCTCTTGGGTCGATGGCGTGAGCTTACCTCCTCACATGGGAGACCAAGGTTCAAATCTTGGTGGAAGCATATATTTTAATATTGTTGTGGGTGGGGGAGGGGGGTTGGGGCTTGTGGGGTCTTTAGGTGAGTGACCCTGTGCGAGGGCACCCCAGAGAAAATTCATCTTACCACGGGATTCCCGAAAGGGGCTCAAAAAAATTAAAAATAAAAGAACACTCATGTTTAAGGTCCGTTAATAATAAGAATTTAGGTAGTAATGAAAAGAACATATAATGATATTAAAAAAAAGAACATATACTGAAAGAGCATACAAGATCTATTTAAAGAACACATTTTAAAAATAAAAGATAGATGTTATTTTTATATTGATGACATGTTTGGATCTAACTAACAACATGTTATTTGTTATATAAATAAATTGTTCTTTTTTATCATAAATAAACCTATAAATATATATATATATATAATCATATGATCTTGAACAAAATGGTTAAATATTCTTCTTATATCGTTGTCTTGTTCTATATAAACTTTGTATTTAAAGATAAGTTGAAATCCTTTGTAGGGAAAATTTTAAACGTGATGACAACACCATTAGGTTATCCCATACTACTCATATTTTATATAAACTAGTAATATATAATTTATATTATTCTACCAAAATTCTTTTAAAAAATAAACATCATATACTATTGTCATGTTCGTTACGTATACAACATCAAAAAGAACATCACATATCAAAATTATTAATTAGAATAAATATAAAAAATAACACTTATAAATGCCAAAAGAACATCTTTCTTCTTGAACACAAATAAGCTTCAAATAGTGATATCAATGACATTTATAATAATAGCAACGACATTAATAATAATTACCAATATTAATATTTAATAATTACAACAAGGACAATAATAATAATCTTTTTGACAAATGTACTAGTAAATAGTAATATTTATAGTAATAGTAATTGTATAAAGTAGTAGTAGTAGTAATAATAATAATAATAATAATAATAATAATAATAATAATAATAATAATAATAATAATAATAATAATAATAATAATAATAATAATAATAATAACAACAACAATAATAATTATTACAATAACAATAATAGCATTAGTAATACTAATAATCATAATAATCATGATGATAATAATAATAAGTTTTTAAATATAAAGATAATCGAACTTATCCGATCCGATCCGATCCAATCGATCCGATCCGATCCGATCCGATCCGATCTGAACTTATTTTTTTCCGATCCGACTCGATCCGAACTTATTTTTTCGATCGATCCGATCCGATCCGATCAGCCGATCGATCCGATCGATCGATCCAAATAAAGAAAATAAGGTGAACCGAACATGCTTTAAATAGTGCTCTTTTTGACAAATATCTCATATAAAGATCAAATGACATATGCACATCATAAAGTTTTAAAATGATGGTGGTTGATCTGGGGAGCAATTACTCCAAAAATTTATAAAAGAGGGGTCAACACGAGCTTCCTGGGGACCAGACAGCAGCTTCTTTTCTCTGGGAGGTCTTTACTCTTTAGAGCAAAACATTTTTAAGATAACATTATTTTATAACATTTTGATTATTTAAGTAGGTATAATATGATCATATACTACTACATATATGTCATATACTACAGAAATACAGTGTGTAAGGAACTAAATGCTGGTCCCTGCCAGATTATTTTGGTAGTAGTGGTCATGTGCAGCAGTGCAGGTTTGCAGGAGGCAAAAACATGATCTACAGGAGAGAGAAACTGAAGAAATACATCTTTTTTAACACCTCATGTTTTGCTTTAAATGTCAGTTACTATATTCTTCAAATGAAAATAGTTTATTCTTCTAAATGCATGAAAAATAAAGCTCCAAATGTAGAAAATGTAATTATTGCTGATTTGCCCTAATTAATCAAATCATGTACCCTGATTGATCTAAGTCATCTAACGTAAGAATTAAGAAAACAATAAGATTTTTGGTCCAAATATGAGTCAATAGCAAAGCAAGTTGGAGTAGAGTGTTCCAAACTTACTAAATAATCAAGCTTTTCAATATACTTCCTTTGTCTCCATTTACTTGTTACATTTGCTTTTGCACAAGAATTTTGTTAAAGGAGAAAAAGGTATGGTAAAGACCATGGCTCTCTTTGGCAACTAGAAGTTAAATTTAGCATTTAGCTATCTGCATTAACTAGTTTGACTGATTGTTTGTATTAACTAGTTTGACTAACTGTTTGTATTAACTGTTTATGTGAAAGTGTTTGGTAAAATAATTATTAGTTGATTGGTACTTTATTAGGTGAAATGACCAACAATGATATTAGAATCATTTATTGTTGGGATTTTTTTTGGTAAAGAATAGTGAATTGAATGTGACCAACTTTAGGATATATTAGTCATTACACAACTAAACTCATAAACATCTCTTTTAAAAAGCTTATATTAGTAGCTTTTTCAAAATTAGCTTTTTGGGCTCAAACCTTTCTTTCAATCTTCTGTCAACTAAACACTCCTATTAGAGGATTGGACTATTCAAACCTCTCTATTAATCTCAAACGTCTCTCAACCAAGCACCCCCAATAACTTTATGGGAAAATGACAAATATAATGGAGTTAAAAGTAGAAAAAGGAAAAAGATAAATAGTAATATTCCCATATTGGTACTCTTATATGGATTCTGCCCATCCAATGAAGAAAATGTAGCAAATAAAAAAGACATCTATTTATAAAGATTATAGCAAGTAAAACGAGATAAAACAAGTACTTCCTCCGTTTTGAAATAAGTGAAATACTTCTCTATTTATATGAGAGATTTTTTAAAGAAGTGTTTCACTTATTTTTTATAACAAAGGAAGTATATTATTGGATGTAAGTCTGTAACTGACATAAATCATGTTAAGAGTGAATGGAAGTCTTAAAAAGAAGCAGAAACTTCTATAAGCATTGATATTTCTCCCGCCCATAAACATACATTATAATTTATAGCTGGCTCCGACGCCTTCTTTTCTTTTCTTTTCTCTTTGCTGGGCATGCTTGTCTTTTTTAATTCTAAATTTACTATCTTTATACTTCCTCCGTTTCTTTTTACATGTTACACTTTTGAAAATTGCGGTAACCTAGGCAAAATTTCAATAGGGGATTAAGTAAAATAATGGAAGGGGATTAAAGAGAGTGGGGACCACCCCTCCCCTACCCACCCCATCAGCCCCACTCCTTTCCTCTCCCCTCCACCCCAGCCCATCCCCCACCCCCTCCCTCTCCACTCCACTCCACTCCACTCCACCGCTGCACCCCCTCCCCCCACCCCCTCCCCGTCGATTTCCTCCTCCCCTTCCACCGCCGCAACCCTCCCCCACCCCCTTCTCGTCGATTCCCCCCCCCCCCTTCCACGCCGCATCCCTCCCCAACCCCAACCCCTCCCCGTCGGGGCAAAAAGCGAAAAAAAAGTCGGGCAAGGGATTCGAAGGGGTGGAAGGGGGCTCTCGATTTTCTACGGCGAGATTCGAAGGGGTGGGGGGAGGGGTTGCTCGACCTGCGGGGAGGAAGGGTTGCGCGACCGAGGGCGAAGGGGAGGGGGGCTGCGGGGGGGGGGAGGGTGGTTGCGCCACCGAGGGGGAAGGGGAAGGGGGCTACTGGGGAGGAGGGAGGGGGCTTCGGGGGTGGTGGTGAGGGGGGTCGCGGGGGGGGGGGGGGGTTCGGGGGTGGTGGGGAGGGGGGCTGCGGGGGAGGGGTTCTGGGGTTCTGGGGTTTGGGGGGGTTTTGGGGGTGGTGGGGGAATGGGGTTGGGTTCTTGGGTTGGTTGGGGGAGGGGTGGTGGAAGAGTGGGAGGAGGTTTAATTAATTTAGATTAGTATTAATGAGGTTAAATTAAGTAGGCTTAATTTTAGTTAATTGTTATAAGTAAGGGTAAATTGGTAAATTTGCAGCATAAAACTTACCAATTTGGGAAAGAAAAAAAGTGTAACATGTATTTTGCAACATTCCGTTTTAGGAAAGTGTAACATGTAAAAAGAAACGGAGGAAGTATAAATATTGAAAAGGAGGTTCCCTAGAAAAAAGAGGAAAAAAAACAAATGAGGGCATTTCAGTGCCCTTATGGCCTTATCCCATTGGGAATTATTTCTTTAAATTTATAATATCACTACTCTACTACCTCTAACCCTCTCCTGTTTTCTCCCGCATTTCTGTACAGGCGCTCCAAATTTTTTATTATTGCCAATTGGCTATTGTTGCTTCTTGCAAGTTGCAACTCATGTTGCTGTTTTGTGATTTTTGTTTTACCTCAAATTATGTGTTTCATCTCCGCAAGTCTAGATGAGGCTTCAAATTATTGGGACTTGGGAGTATGTTCGACATAAATAGTTATCGTAATATGTATGAGTTGTTATAGTAGCGGTTCGTTGTTGTATCAATTATTTGATTCGACGGTCAAAAAATTTATTTAATGTACTTATAGTGTTCGATCAAACTAGCATTAGGTTGGTAAATTACAAAAAGTATAGGTCAAACTGAAGGGAGCAATCTCAACTATGACCGTTCCGCTTAAAATAATCCCAACGAGTATGTATTACTTTAGAATAATCTCCATTATGCTAGGACGCTAGGTTCCTTCTCGAAATGATCCCGAACGCAAGAAATCGGTTTAACTAGCAATCAGGAAAGGTACCCCAAATAGCAGGGATTATTTTGAAAATAATCAATAGTTGAGATTATTTTGAGCGAAACGGTCATAGTTGGGATGTTCCCATTAATTTTTCCAAAATATATCATCTTCCCATCAATAGCAGTTTTCATTATATATACATCGATTTGTCTTGTTTCTTTCCTAGCTATTACCCCCTTCTTTTAGACAATCTTTGTATTTCGGGTCCTTTAAATCAATTTTCCTACTAATGGAGTAGTAGTTAGATACAATAATAACCCACCATTAATCTTGCATATATACATTTGGAACTGTCAGCTTATGCTTAAAGAAGAATATGATGGTCATTGCAATTCTTCTTTTAGCAATAACTAGCACTGTTGATCCCCATCAAATTCTTTGTAATCCTAACCAATAATTTAATTGCCACATTAGAATTTCCAGTTCATAAAGAATAACACTTTAATATAATATCAATAAATTGCAACTAAAGTTTATAACACAAGAAAGTGCTCAAAAGTTAAGGAAAAAAGAGAGTTTAAATCAAGTGGTCTGACGGCTATAACTCTTACGGTCCTAGCTCCGAAGTCGTGTAAGGTTAGGTTTGTTAGGATACTTATTATGCCGTATGCGTATGTTTATGGTTTCCTAATACTGTATTCTTGCCTCTCTCGTTATTCAGATGATAAAATTAAAAAAGCTATTCTCAAACTTTGTCACTAATGTACTTTTTAATTCTAGTTGGAGACTTGGAGTATATTGTCACGAGTCATAATGCATTGTTGAAGACTGAGGTGAGGTAGATCATGGATGAACAAAGGTAGAATGTTAATACTGCTTAATTTACGAATCACGCCTATTATTCTTATATGTAAAAACAAGCAGACATGTTGATGTTACATAATAAAGTAAAATAAATCTATTTTACATGATCCTTACTTTCCTGTTTGATATAATATAAAACCAATCTTTATAGTTCAAATCATTAACTTAAAGTACTTTTGGTTGAGTTGGTCTTCTGAACATAAAACAAAGGCTCCCACTTTGCCTTAAGAAAAAACATAATGCGAGAGGAGCAAGTTGTTGAGCATGTTATATAGCACATGATAACGTCGATAAGAGAACCCTTTTGCATATCTCACATATACTAGTTCGGCGACAATATTAATAAACAGGAGCAGGAAGAAGAACACCAAGCTCGGTGAGGATAAGCAACTGTGTGTGCATGCATTTGCTCTAGCTATTTTCGACTTCAATTATAAGTGAATTAAAATCTACAAGTTACTTCCTAGCACATTGGTTAATTAATTAATATGATTAAGATTTAGGACCTCAGAAATTTCTTAGTGCTAGAGGATGCATGGTTGTAAACGGAGACATTATTGTATTTACCACAAACGCAATATCAATCTCATCATGATTATAAAAAGAAAAGCAATGCACCTACCATACTCCAAAACTTGGTGGGATCGAATACTAAAGAATCTTCTCTTTTATATATGATAACAAGTTTTGGCTTAATTTAGGTCACATATATAAAGCTACCTTATTCCAACCTTAAATTAAGTCGTACTAGCAGCTATATCTGTTACTGATTTAACAAGCAAACCATATATAGCCTGTTATATTAATCTCAAAAAAAGGTCTCAAAACCTTTGATATCTAAAAGATGGACCCAAAATTTACGAATATGATAGGAAGTTTAACATAGTACGTGGCGAGGTGTTTGCCATGACAAAGGAAGTTGGATGAGAGCCAAGCAATTTTTACCAAGGGAAGATTTACCCAAAATCAATTACTCAACACAAACTGATTTTTTTCCCTTGTTTATGCGTATAAATGTTTTCAGCCCAAAAATGCTTGGTGAAAATTATGCGTATAACATGCGAAAATTGTTATGCGTATAACATGTATTAGCGTGCAAAAAATGCTAGATTTCCCTTGGATTTCAGCTTCTTTTCCCTTGTTTGTGGGCTGAAATTTTCCCCAATTGTTCATCACTCTCATATTTAAAATTTTCTCCTTTTCTAAATTTTAACACTTTTAATTTAAATTATATTTGAAATGAAATTTTAAAATTTTCATTCACAATTTAGATTTTCTCAATATTGAACATTATACATACTCTTATTTTCAACAACTTACAATCTGCGTACCTGATTAACGGTGAAGTTACTGCAAATTTGAGACTGTCTTGAAGCTCCAAGTGACGTAAAAAACTGATTTTTTTGAGTTTGTGTTGAGTAATTGATTTTGGGTTGAGTTTGTGTTTGTAATTTTTTTGGAATATCATGAATATGATTTTGAGTTGTATGTAATTAATGAGAATGTCGTGCGTTGTTATTTTTATGTGGTATCAATTTTGGGTAATTTTTTGATTATGAATATTTTTTATTGTCAATTATATTGATTGAGTTTTTAGAGATTTGATTGAAATTATTTCTGGCAAGTTTATGAGTGGAGTTTGTGTTGATTTACTGTTGCTGGTTTATTGGCAAGTATATCAGTTGATTGAGTTTTTAGAGATGTGATTGAATTTTTTTTTTGGGAAGTTTATGCGTGGAGTTTGTGTGCAATTATGTAATATTTTTTTGGGAAGTTTATGCGTGCTTTTTTTTTTTGGTATTGAGATTCCTTTTGTAATTGAGAAAGGGAAGGGGGGCAAAATAGTCAGTTCAAAAGAGGACACCGTTGCTCCCCCCTTCCCTTATGTAATAGAGATAATATACAACACAATTCATCTATTTTGACAATAAAGAAAAAATTAAAGCATAAGTTGTTAAAAATATAGCAACGATAAACTAAAAAGAAGTTACATAAACTAGATTATTAGGACAAGACTAATCTTTATCCTTAGGATATTATTATCCCCCTAATATACTCATGGGTTTAACACACTAATTCACCCTTAGTATTCCCTAATCTAAGATTGGTTTTACTTTAAATTATCCATTCACCGTGAACATGATTAACAATTTTTGAAGAGAAGTTTTTAAAAGTTGCGACAATAAAAACGGGATTAGCAAATAATATTCTGCCATTAGCATTTAAAGAAAATCAAACTGGCAGTTAAATAGAAAATTGTTTGATATTAGTTTGTACAGGTACTGGGCACAGGTTTATATATTACCAAAGAAGGTCCTGAAGGAAGTGACTAGTATCTGCAGATCATTCTTATGGAGTGGGCAGTATTTTACTTCCAACCCTGTATATATTTCATGGGAACAGGCTTGCCAAGAGAAGAAAACAGGAGGCTTAGGCTTTAAAGATGTCATTAAGTGGAATATAGCTAGTATGGGGAAATATGTGTGGGCTATTTCTTCCAAACAAGATAATGTTTGGATTAAATGGATTCACTCAGTATACATCAAAGGATCAAAGTGATGGAGTTATAAACCTGGTGCACATGCTAGCTGGTATTGGAGGAAAGTTTGTGAAGTTAAAGAGAAATTGAAGGTGTATTTTACTAGAGAGGAAATGAGTAACATGACTAATTAATCAATCAGAGCTGTCTATGACAAGATAGTTGGTTCTCAGGAGAAGGTTACATGGGACAAGATTGTATGGAATAGGTTGAGTACACCTAAGCATAGATTCATCATATGGCTTGCAATACAAAGGAAGCTGCAAACTTCTAAGAAATTGAAACAAATAGGAGTCAGCAACTCTGATCTATGTTTAATATGTGGGAATGGAGCTGAAAGTCATTCACATCTATTCTTCAACTGTAAGTTCAGTACAGAATGTTTGAAGCAGATTAAGAGCTGGCTAGGGATACATACAAGCAGTTTGGATTTGCAACTGATTTGTAGATGGATAAGAAGAAGTGCAAAATCCAAGTTTCATAAACAGGTTCTTTTAGCAGGTATTGCAGCTGTTGTGTACCATGTTTGGAAGTGTAGAAATGGCTGTTACTGGACTCAATGTATTCCTACTATTGCTAGTAGTGTGATTTGTATCAAAAATGAGATTAAGGTTAAAGTTTCAGCTGTAATCCCATAGAAGGTATCTAGAGCTGATTTTAGGTGGTTTAATGGGTTGTAAGCTGTTGTAATAGCAGGAATGCTGTAGTAGCAGAATTGTTTACATGCTCTTATGCGAAAGAGTCCAACCTAGTTGGTTTGTTTGGCTTTGAGTTTGTTTAGGATGTTATGTTGAATTAATAAATGAAAGACTCACTTATTTAGCAAAAAAAATTGTTTGATATAATCCACTTAAAACGATTTTAAAACCTAATCTTTATTAACTTAGACGCCTCCATAATCTCATTCAGTATTAATGCATGTGAGTATGTGACGGATGATTTATATGGTTTTCACGAAACCGAGTCTAAGCTGGTCTCTATGAAAACATTACATTGATGGGAGGAAGGTCGCGTTGAGTGAAGGATTAAGGAAGCACTATGTGCCAAAATCTCCGAGGTTCATTGTTGTCACCATCTTTGTAAAACTACTTATAGTAATGCATTAATCCTAAAGGAAAGATGTTACATTTACATAAGTGGGTGGTCCATTTCTAAAGCTATTGGGACAAATGGCTTTAAAATCATTCACATGAACATAAGATTCAACTATATTCTTTTTTGAACATAAAAACAACATTGTCACGTGAAGATCACGTTCCCTTTTTCCCCCACTTCCACTCCAAGATGGCAAAGAATTGAAAACATACTTAGCAATCAAGGAAAAGGACAAAAAAAAAGAATTCTAAGACATTTCTAGCTATATTACATGTAGATATTAGTTGACCTTTTATTGAACTTGAGAAAATTAGAATTAAAAGATAGTTGTATATATAGAGAGGTTTTTTGTGGATGTTGTGGATGAATAAATAAAACCACCAAATATGACAAAATAAAAAATGTGCCTTGAGGGGGCATATACAACATTCAATATGGAATAAAAACGAAATGATAGAGGGGCATACAAGATTCAATGTGGAATAAAAACGAATGGATAATCGCAGGAACCAATCAATATTAATACAGTTCACATATATGGTTTTTTTATGAATTTATTTTTTGGTAAGGTTAAGCAAAGACATTAAAAGATTGTCGATATTATATATAAACTGTTTGGCATATATCTAGTATCGAAAAGACATAAGACTAGTGTTAGGATTTAGGGTTACCTATCTTAAATTTAAAACATGCTCAAGCATGACCGATATATCATATAAGTAAATAAATTAAACATAAGAAGATCAATTAAACTTCATTAATGGAAAATAAAGAGAATCGATTTTCATGGGATACTCCTGAGATCTGACAAAATTTATGAGTTACCCTCTGTAGGCATGTTTTTATCGCCTACGCGTTATGAGCGCGTATTTGACTACCTCATTGAAGGATTTTATTAAAAAAGGTTTTCGAAGTCGTCATCAAGTCATTAAAAGAAGACTCATAAACCTAATTGGATATTGAAAAATCTTAGGGACAACATAGGGATTTATCCAATGTAGATTTCCCCGTCATGACTCCATAGTTGGTCATTGAACAAAAAATTGAGTTCGAGGGTGAGGGTACGTACATGATTATGAATCACATTCGCCATTGCTAGCAGGCATCTACTTAACACGATTCATAGCAAGTTTTATGCAATTAAACAACCAAGAAATCGATTTCAACACCTTAAAAAAAGATTAGTCTAGATTGGTTCATTAAACACATAAAATACTACTCCCTCCGTCCCTAAATAGAGTGCCCATTTTTCCATTTATGTTTGTCCTAAATAGATATCCCATTTCCTTATTTGGTATGGGTCCACCAATTAAAATATTATTTTGCTTTCAACTTTTTATAATATCACCCACTTTTTCATATGGCCCACATTCTCTCTCCTTAATAAACAATTCATAAAAAGTGTACCAACTTCTATATTTAATTATGATTTAATACAGCTAAGGTCCTACACATGATTTCTTCTTAATACTTGTGCCAAAAAGAAATGGGCACTCTATTTAGGGACGGATGGAGTATTTTTTAGTGACACGTTATTAGCAATCAAAATTACTGGGACCCTAAACAAATTGTCTAATTATCTTATTAGGCGTTAGAGCATTTATTTAGGTCTTGTAATTAACTAGCAATAATAACACTTGAGGTGATGAAAGCAATAAGCATATATATATGGAAATATGTACAAAAATAAAGAGAAGGGAGTAGAAATTAAGAATGTACAAAGAGACACAAATTTGCTTAATGAAAAGTGTGTTAGTAACTTCAAGTGAATAAATAGGAATAGAATAAATTAAAGGACACTCAGGAATATACCTTAATCTCACCTTGGTCTTATGAACAACCTCCGAAAGAGCAATCCTCAAAGCTTGAAATATGAAATCAATGAAAGTTTGAGTGTATGAAGTGTTTAAAGTGTTTGAGAGTATTTTTCTAATTTGAAGTCATATATAGGAAAAGTTCGTAGGAAAGTCTGTTGTAAAGTCGTTCTGAAAGTCAGAAAAACGTTTGTCGAAAAGATGGACTATTTATAGGAAACAAGTCTGAGATACTGCGTCAACGCATGCTTCCTTGCGTTTCTTCGTTTCGCTGACTGTCTCGATGTTGCGCGTGCGCATTATGGATCCCGGGACGCAACGCAAATCTGAGCTGTTTTTCAAAATTAAAAGATTCCTTTTTTCCTTTATTAAATATTATCCTTTTGGATTCGAAAATCATTTATCTTAAAGGATAAAATCTGCTTTTCATAATATCTTTGAATTTAGAAAATATTTATTAATTATCAAGAATAATTAATATTTAAAAATACAATCAATTATCAGGAATAATTATTTGGGCTTTTCAAAAATGGGCTTTAAAAATGCAATTAATTATCATAAATGATTAATTGGGCTTTTAAAACTGGGCTTGTAATTAATAAATAGACTTTGAGTTCTTAAAACGGTTTTGGACTTTAGCTCTTTGAATTGCTCACCTTTGGGTCGGACCGATTCGAACGATGATATGTATCATAATTGGGTACTCAAATGGGGACTTTAGCTCTCACTATTGCATAAATGCATAAAATTCCCTAAGGTTTTGAAAAATGCAATAGGATAACCTTAATAATCAAACATTGTTATATTTTGTTAATTAAAACCTTAAATCAGTTAATTAGCCCATTTACAAATCATTTTCATCCTTTAATCTATACTTACTTCTCCACTACCATGGATACATCGCAACCAGTGGCATTAGTTGATGACATAATACCTAAATTAATACAGGTTATAATGTAAATGATTTTTGAATTTGTATGAATGTATGATAACATCATCCCCAATTTTTTAGTTCTTTATGTCATATTTTGAGAAAACCTCAAAATTTATGCTTTTCATTTGCAATACCGATTCAACTTGTATTTTCAGAAAACCTCAAAATTTATGCTTTTCATTTGCGATACCGATTCAACTTGGAGGCAAAATATGCAAAAAAATAAAAAAAAAAGAGCTTAGAGGAGATAGAACAAAGCAAGAAGGTTTTAGTTTTGTTTTGTATTGTTGATGATGGTGGCTAGCTACCATTGATGGAGCTTGGAACATGTTGTGGGTGAAATTTCACCTAAGCCTGATTAGGGACGTAGAATTGGAGTTGGTTATCTACAATATTTGGTCAAGTAGTCAACCCCTTAGAAGTAGGTAACATCCTCAAGGGTTGTTACAAAGAACAAGTCAAACAACAAAAAGAAGGGGAATCCCTTGTATTGAGGAGGCAGTTCCAAGCCCCTAAAGAATAGGCGACATCCTAGCTGATTGAATCAGTCACCAACACATGCAGCAAAAGTAGGTTGAATCGGTCAAGGTGGTTGCAACAGCCAACTGAAATGATGTCGAACATCTCGGACATGACCAGCCAGACGACTTGATTAGTAAGGGTTTATTTGCTATAAATAGAGGTTAATGTATTAGTTTTCATTCTCATTCTCTCCCACTCACTCCCACTCACTCTTACTCACTATCATCTATTGTAGTCTAATCTAAAGCAATTAATGTAAGTTTTCTTCTTGTTCTTCTTCTTAATTCTTGATTCTCGTTTGTAAAGAAAGAATGTCCAATATTCTTCTCTATTTCTTCTAATGTCATCTTTCATCTTCTACATCAATGTATTATGTAAATTCTCCATTGATAAACAATTTTACACTTCAATTGAGTTACTAAGATCGATGGCCTCATTTCTTAGGCAAATTGACCCCTTGGTAAAATTTGTCCAAAACAATTTGGTGCCCACTGTGGGGCCTTCGATCTAAAAGTAACCAATCTCATACATTTTATTCTAAAGGTTTTCTCAAAAAAAAAAAAGATGTGATAGCATCCCAACTATTGTTGTGGAAGATTTGGAGGAACGATGGCGAGCCAATGGCATCGTCGAAGTGATTCGAATTGCTGATGGACGTCTTGGCCGTCGTGACCGTTATGTGCAAGATGATCGTCGTGACCGCCATGTCCAAGATGTACGTCGTGACCATCATGTCCAAGATCGCTATCGTGACCGTCATGTCAAAGATGACCGTCGTGACCATCATGTCCAAGATGACTGTCGTGAGCGTCATGTCCAAGATGAATGTCCTAACCGTCGAGTCCAAGATGACCGTCGTGATCGTCATGTCCAAGATGACTGTCGTGACCTTCATGTCCAACTCATGCCGAGATGACCATGCAAATTTCTTAGTTGACAACATCTTCATTTTCAGTCACCTTCCCTTGTCTCTTCCCCAAGTCACGCAGAAGGCTTTCACTTATAGGTACAATTCCACACCATTGATTGTTTTTTATCTGATAATGTTATTTTGGACAAGCCTTTGACACATAGATGAAGATGGTCTTGTCCACTTACGAAAAAAATGACATTGTGAGGGTCCAATAAGGAGCTGAAGTATGGATATGTAGATGAGGTCAGAGCGTCCAGACGACAACAAGTTTGACATGGATAAGCCTAACAAGTCATCATGATGAATCCATTAAAACTCCTAAGGAAGTAAAAACTAAATTGGTTTTGTTTTTTAACTAACAATGATTGTTTTACACGGTCATGTATCAAATGTTACATGACAGGTTGTCGTACACCTATCAAAAATAATTCCTGCAAAACCTTTTAACAATGTAGTAGGGTAAGTAGGGTCGAATCCACAGAGAGATGGTTGTTCCAATCTAGCTTTTAAGGTATGGAGAAACTAAATAAGATCAGAAATATGTGTACTAAGGTTCTAAACTAATAAATAAAGAAAATCAAACTAAAAAGGATCTAGGGCAATGGTTTAATATCAAAATATCATCAATGGTTCAATTAATCAGATATCTAGAGCACATGTTAATCCTACGGTCGGGCCTTAACACTCTCAAATCAACATATGCTAGTACGGTCGCTCAACATAATCAGATTTGCTAATTGTAGGTAAGCCTCTAAAAAGTACTATCTCTCGATCTATGACTCATTATTAGCAATATTTAATCAGACAATTGATCAGATTGTAAGATTAACAATGAAAACACTAATCAATTAGAAATAACAATGACTAATGAAACCATCAATAAACATCCATCAAGAATTATAGCATATAAACATGGATTCCCAAACCCTAGAAAATAAGACTACTCAATCATGAAACAAAGAATAAAAACTAAAACTATAAAAGAAAACATAATTAAAGAAATCAATGAAAGAAACTAATAGAATTCATGAATTAATGAAGAAGAATAAAAACTAGGGTTTACAACTAAAACTAGAGAGAAAGAGAAGAAAACTAAACCTAAAAACTAAAACTTAAGAAATAACGTCTAAAGGAGGAGGGGGGGGAGAGAGAGAGAGAGAGAGAAGACCTATTTATAGTTTTTACAAAACCGGCTAAAAAAGGCAAAAATAAACATTCTCGAAAAACCGCCCGGTCGGGCGACGGTGTTCTGAATTTACGAGCAAAGGGGAGATTCCGCCCGGTCAACCGGGCAAGGCCGCCCGGTTGGGCGCGTAAACAGTTTTGGAGCGTCTTTCGCCCGGTTGACCGGGCGAACAAGTCTTGTGCTCTGTTGAAGATTTTTTTCGCCGGTCGACCGGGCGGAAAAACTGCGATTTTGCGTCAACTTGCGAAGGTTGTATCTCTCGAACCAGAAGTCCATTTGGGGCGTGTGACCTATCGTTGGAAATCCCTTCAAGTCTAGTTTCTAACCCAACTATAATTTCTTGATTATTAAATTTTTTTATCAAAAGTTATGATCAAAATAGTGAGCAGGTGTCAGTTTTGGCACTTCTTTCACTAACTCTTTGCTTCATTCTAACTCGAGATTGTCTCAAACGGATGCATTGTGATCCTTGTGCAAGCTATCTTCATCCTCAATGATTAATAGGCTTGATCTTAGATAATCATAATCCATTTGCATCAAAATAACCTAAAACTCATCGAAACACGCAAACAGGGAGTAGTATAGCACAACTTACGTAATTCATGCCATCATGCACCTAAATGCTCTAAAAGGAGTTCTAAATGCAATCAAAATGCATCTAAAAACTATATATAAAAGTGACACATCATTACATCACAAGATGGTTTCTTTTGTGGACGTTCTCAATGGCTGCATTTGAGCACCCACATACAAAGGTTTTCAAGAGAAGTCGACACTTACCGTGTGTAAATCCATGCAAGGTTGACATGCCAAAGGCATCCAGCAAGATGTCCAAAAATTAAATAGGGGAACCATGGACGCGTAGACTGACAATGTGTCCGTCAAGTCGAAACAAGGCATCTGGACCTGACTAAGATACCCTCGGCGCGAAACAAGACGTGAAAGTAAATTTCACGAATTCCTGCATCGAAACTCCCTCTAAAGGTAAAGTAATAACCATTATATATAGTGGTCATCAAATTGACAAGATGTGCAATCCTCAAGCTTGAAGATGACGGTAAGAAACTCCCCATATCGTTTTAGCAAGTCTCGAATAAATGTCAAAGTCAAGTTACGTCACTTAGAATAGTTAGTTCTTGCTTTACCTACGGCTCAAACCAATACACACTAGTGGAAAAAACGCTAAATGTCACAAGAAAACCGCTGCGGTCCTTAAGAATACCGCAGCGGTAAATTGTCGTAGAATTTGGGGGGAAAAGGGGGAGCATAAACCGCCGCGGTCTATAGAAAACCGCAACGGTTAAAAGAAACTGCTACGGTTTTCAGTTAACCGTTGTGGTTTTCTGAACCGCAGCGGTTTATTTTGGTTTTTTTTTTCTAAATCCCGCGTGAAATTTGTCGAGTTGATTACAATTTTTGTGCGAACACTCACTTGCACTCCCTCCTTCTTTAGGTTCGAAGTTTGAACTCCCTCCTTCCTTCTCAATTTCCTCCATGCTTCATCAACGCACCACTGCCGCACCTCCACCGCTGCACCTCCACGCTTCATCAACAACAAACCCTAGAAGCTCCCTCCTTTCTTTTCATCAACAACAGCAATTCCAAGCGTCCTCCTCTGCGGCTGCACTGTGCGTCCTTCACCGCCGCACGTCCACCGCCGCACCTCCACCGTGCCCTTAACACCTACATTCCTCCTCCTCTTCTTAGGTACCTAAGATTTCTCAACTTTACTTAATCTCATATTTGAAGCTTTAAGTTTTATAATTAATTGTAGTTTTATGAATAATTGTCAGTGTAATTAGGTTGTATTATAGTTAAAGGTTGTGAATTTGATTGATTTGAGTTTATTTGATTTTATTTAAAGTAGTTAGTTTGATTTTTAGGTTACAAAACTAGGGCTTTGTTGTGGTTGTTGTTGTAGTTGTAGTGGTTGTAGTTGTTGTTGTAGTTGTAGTTGTTGTAGTTGTTGTTGTTGTTGTAGTAGTACTTATTAACTAGTTATTTTTGAACTAACAAAGTAGAACGTTGAATATGATTATTGGTTTAGCTATTTAATTAGTTTAGTTTAGCTTAGTTTGGTTTAGTGTTGTTTAATTTGCTAATTTATACTAATCTTAACTTTATACTTTGTTGTTGATTATTGAAGCTAGCTAGTAACGGAGTGTTGAGCTCGATTTCTCTATTGACAACCTTTACATTGGTATGTTATCACTCATATTTAACTTTCTTTCATAGTAAATTGGTTTATATGTGCAAATGTGTATATATTTATCGTTGAATTGAGATTAGATGTAAAATGTTTTGTTGTTTTTAAAAACCTATGTTTGCATCATCATATCATATGCTTAGATACCCGTTCGATACTTACTCATTAGGAGTAAGTCTTGAATAGTCCCCGGTTTGGGACTGCTCTTAGATGTTTAATCTCACTTAGGTGATGAATGTATGTCTTTAGTTCGATTCTAGAGGAAAATCTTGGCTCGTCGTTTCCCTACTTTTGTTCTCTGGGTACATATGTAGATATAAATAAATTTATATCTACATCGTGTACTTGGAGAACTGTAGGGAAATGCTGCCGGATTTTCCGTAGATTCGAACTGAAGGCAATACATTCACTAGTGAGATTAGACATCTAAGGATGAGTTAGGTTGGAGTGATAAGGACCCTTGGAAAGCATGCCTAATTTCATTAAATTTATATCGTGTATGAACTCTAATAATGTAGTGAAATTCGTCATTGACATTGGATCCTTGTTGCTTGTGTTTAATTAGAGCTAGGTTTGGTTGAAATGAATCGTGCATGGATATATGGTAGTCGTGACACGTGTGAATTCGTGGATGGGGTCTTTGAATTTTGTGATGCTGCATTAAGTCATCAGGCTGCAAAGGGAACCAAGGGGTTTTATTGTCCTTGTGTTGATTGTGGTAATGTGAGCATCGTTAGTAGCATTGAGTCGCTTAGGGAGCATGTCTTTCGTCGCGGGTTTAGACAAGACTACTATGTATGGGTTTGGCACGGTGAGGAGGGTATGTATGATGGTCGAAATGCCATTGTTAACGATGTGCATGAAGAAGGTGAGTTTAATGTCATTGAGAATGACAACATCGAGGATGAATATGAGGATATTCAAGTAGAAGATGATGATGATGAAGGGGATCATATCGAGGAGATGATGGCGGGGGTTGATCATTGTGGCAAACGACCTCGTATTTTTGAGTGCATGGACGAGGCATCTCGAAAACTGTTGTATCCCGGTTGTACGAGGTACACCAAGCTGACGGCCGTGATAACACTCTTTAATATCAAGACGAAAGCCGGTATAAGTGACTCTTGTTTCACTTCCTTGTTGCAAGCATTTGGTGATATGTTGCCAGACGACCATGAACTACCCAAGTCGAACTATTATGCTAAGAAACTGATGTGTCCTTTCGGGTTAGAGTACCAGAGGATACATGCTTGTCCAAACGATTGTGTGCTATATCGAAATGAATAAGAAAATATGGATGAGTGTCCTCGATGTGGGAAGTCGCGTTACAGGCGCGCGGGGGTTGGTGATAAGAAAGGTCCTGCAAAGAAAGGTGATGTGGTATCTTCCGATTATACCACGATTCAAGCGCATGTTTTCAATCAAAAAAGATGCTAAGAACTTGAGGTGGCATGCAGAACGAAGGAAAAAGGATGGTTTTCTCAAACATCCGGCTGATTCTCCTGAGTAGAAAGGTATCAACCATTGTCATAAGACCTTCGGTGCCGAGGACAGAAATTTGAGGCTTGGCCTATGCACGGATGGAATGAACCCATTTGGCAATCTTAGTTCTCAACATAGTACGTGGCCGGTTCATCTAGTTATATACAACTTGCCTCCTTGGTTGTGCATGAAACGCAAATACATCATGGTGTCGATTCTTATTTCAGGGCCGAAACAGCCTGGAAACGACATAGATGTCTACCTCCAGCCACTTGTTGATGATTTGAGAAAAATGTGGGATGAAGGAGTTTTTGTGTATGACGCACATGCTGATGAGGTATTCACATTGCGTGTCATGCTTTTATTCACTCTTAATGACTATCCTGCTTATGGGAACTTATCCGGGTACAAGAACAAAGGGAAGAAAGCATGCCCGATTTGCCTGGACGACACAGCATCTAAATACATTACTACTTGTCACAAAGATGTTTATATGCGCACCCGAAGGTTCCTTCGACGCGACCATCCTTATCGTAATAAGAAGAAGGCATTCGATGGAACAGTTGAAGAAGGGGTTGCTCGTAGACCATTGATTGGTATTGAGGTTTATGATCAAGTCAAGGGTATTGAAGCGATATTCGGCAAAGGAGCGAGTGTTGGTGATAAGGGACTTTGGAAAAAGGAGTCTATTCTGTGGAAACTTCCATATTGGAGAGATCTAGAGGTTAGACATTGTCTCGACGTCATGCACATAGAGAAAAATGTATGTGACGCCATTCTGGGGACACTTATGAATATTCCACATAAGACAAAGGATAGCAAAGGGGTGCGACTGTATCTGGAAAGTGAGGGGCTTCGCCCAGAACTATGGGCTAACAAGAGGGACACTAAGAAAAGAAAGAAAGAAGAGAAAGTGTCTGGAAAAGGAAAAGGAAAGGGAAAAGAAAAGAAACAGGAAGAAGGTTCGCCTGCAGGAATTGAAAGAAAAGGAAAGAAAACGGTGAAGGATGATGATAGGAACTATTTACCTCCAGCTTGCTACACTCTATCTAGAGCTAAGAAGCGTCTTTTTTGCGAGTGTATGTACAACATTAAGGTTCCATCAGGGTACTGATCGAACATGAAAAGATTTGTTACCTTAGACGGTGAGTTGAAATTATCGAGCATGAAGTCTCATGATTGTCATGTAATGATGCAAGTATTCTTACCGATTGCAATTCGAGGGATATTGCCGAAACATGTGAGACATACCATAACAGAGCTGTGTTCTTTTTTCAATACTATATGTAGCAAAACGTTACAACCCTCGAAGCTTGATGCTCTGCAGGCTAGCGTGATACAGACTTTGTGCAAGTTTGAGATGTACTTCCCACCTGCTTTCTTCGACATTATGGTCCATTTGGTTGTACATCTAGTTTGAGAAATTAAGCTATGTGGTCCGGTATTTTTGAGGTGGTGCTATCCCTTTGAGAGACATATGGGCTCTTTGAAAGATAAAGTAAGGAATCCAGCGCAACCAGAAGGAAGTATAATTCAGGGGATTGTGAGTGAAGAGGTCGGTAATTTTGTGGCTGAGTTCTTAACTAATGTTGATCCTATTGGACTTCCTACATATCGACACGAGGGCAGACTCGCGGGTAAAGGTACACTTGGCTCGAAAATGATAGTACCTCCTGTTGAAAGTCGCATACAAGCACACTTATTTGTATTGCAGCATATGGTACAGGTGCATCCGTACTTGGATGAGCATTTGGAGGAGTTGCGTGACTAGAATCCAAGTAAAGGGACTAGAGCATTGATGCAGTTGCAAAATAAGACGTTTATTGATTGGTTCCATAATCGAATAATGCGTGAAGTAGATTCCAATGTTTCTGAAACTCTGAAGTGGCTAGCATTTGGTCCTCGAGAAGTTGTGCACTCCTATGAGGGTTATGATGTTAACGGATATACGTATTGGACAGATCGTCAAGATCAAAAGTCGAGATCTCTCCAGAATAGTGGTGTTTCAGTAGAGGCATCATCTACACAGTATGCAAGTGCCAAAGACAAGTCTCCAATTGATGCTAGATTGTTATACTATGGACGAGTTCAAGATATATGGGAGCTTGACTACTCTGGTTTCACGGTCTGCTTATTTCGATGCAAGTGGGTTGAGTATAGCCGGCGTTACATAAGGAAAGATGACCCTTGTGGATTTACTCTTGTAGACTTGGGTCGGTTGCGTGATAGTGAAGAGCCATTCGTGCTTGCATCACAAGTTAAGCAAGTATTCTACGAATCGACCCTTCGATAACAAGTGGTCAATTATTGTTCAGGAAAAGAAGTATACTCGGAGTTGGTGATGTTGAGGATGAGGATGAGTATGATGCATTTGAAGACACCCCGCCTTTCACCATTCCCAACTCCGATGTCACTGATGCGGAGTTAGCGACAAGTTACATGCGTGCAGATCACGGGGAAGGGATAATGGTTGATACTTCAAATGAAGGTGGCAAAAGTAAACAATAGGCTCGACTTCTTTGGTTCCAATTCCGGCTTTCGGCTTTGCAATGCCATTTTACTTTATTTTTCACTTTTAGCCGCATGTAGTGTCATGTATAGTTCTTATTATTGTATATATATGTATTTCAATCAACTAAACTCGCTTCACATGTATTGAAACCCATTTTGGGTAAGTGAATGTCATTTCGGGCCAATTTCGGCTTTTCAACCTCAATTAACTTAATTTCTCGCTTTTAGCCGCATGTTAGGTCATGTATAGTTCTTATTAGTATATATATATGTATTACAATCAACTAAACTCGCTTCACATGTATTGAAACCCATTTTGGGTAAGTGAATGTCATTTCGGGCCAATTTCGGCTTTTCAACCTCAATTAACTTAATTTATCGCTTTTAGCCGCATGTTAGGTCATGTATAGTTCTTATTAGTATATATATATGTATTACAATCAACTACACTCGCTTCACATGTATTGAAACCCATTTTGGGTAAGTGAATGTCATTTCGGGCCTATTAAAGTCACTTAAAGTCGGGTCACATGATTTGATAACCGAATTGGGTAGATGAATGTCGTTTAGGGTGTAATTATGGATTGTTTTGGGGGGGTGGGGGACTGTGCAAGGGGGGGCAGTCAAGGGGGGCAGTCAAGGGGTGGGGGGAGTGCAGGGGGTTTCTAATCATATGTTTGTTTAATCTTACGCGTTTCTAATATCGTTTTTTAAAATTTCAGGAGTTTCAAACATGGTCCGAGATGATGTGATTGTGGAGGAAAAAACCGATGATGATTATGATAAGTCATTGGATGATGATGATGAGTATGATGCGGAGAAGGAGAACGATAAAGGTGACCCGGAAGACATAGCGCATGATGAGGAGACGCGCTTGCGTGAAAGGGAACTTGACTTGGCTGAAATTAATGAGGAGCTAGCCGATAAGGCTCCCCCATTGAGAACAATGCTAGGGAAGATTATCCTTGTACTTCATCCGTCATTGTGCCACAAAAAAATGCGGGGAAAGAGGTTCTCAGTACCAAAACTCCAAGTAAAGTTGCAACAAAGAAGCGGAAAGGAAGGGGTGCGACCAAGGGATTGAATTATAACACCCCTATGACCCTCGAGTATGATGATATGGGTCAACCTTGTGGTCAATGGCGTAAAAAGTATGGGCAGCATTTAGGGTTATGTGTGCGCAAACTGAGCATTTTGGTGGGGTGGAAAGATGTGCCCGATGCAATGAAGAAATCATTATGGGAAGACACTTGTGTAAGTTTATTTTTTAACTGAATTACTTTTATTTTTTGCATTTAGGGGCATGTTAGGTCATATATAGTCCCAATAGGTACATATATAACTATAAGAGTCAATTAAACTCCACTTATATGCTTTGAAACACATTTTGGGTAAATGAAGGCCATTTCGGGCCGATTTTGACCTTTACACTCCAATTCACTTATTTTTTGCATTTAGGGGCATGTTAGGTCATATATAGTCCCAATAGGTACATATATAACTATAAGAGTCAATTAAACTCCACTTATATGCTTTGAAACACATTTTCGGTAAATGAAGGCCATTTCGGGCCGATTTTGGCCTTAACACTCCAATTCACTTAGTTTTTTGCATTTAGCCGCATGTTAGGTCATATATAGTCCCAATAGGTACATATATAACTGTAAGAGTCAATTAAACTCCACTTATATGCTTTGAAACACATTTTGGGTAAATGAAGGCCATTTCGGGCCGATTTTGGCCTTTACACTCCAATTCACTTAGTTTTTTGCATTTAGCCGTATGTTAGGTCATATATAGTCCAATAGGTACATATATAACTATAAGAGTCAATTAAACTCCACTTATATGCTTTGAAACACATTTTGGGTAAATGAAGGCAATTTCGGGCCAATTTTGGCCTTTACACTCCAATTCACATATTTTTTGCATTTAGGGGCATGTTAGGTCATATATAGTCCCAATAGGTACATATATAACTATAAGAGTCAATTAAACTCCACTTACATGCTTTGAAACACATTTTCGGTAAATGAAGGCCATTTCGGGCCGATTTTGGCCTTTACACTCCAATTCACTTAGTTTTTTGCATTTAGCCGCATGTTAGGTCATATATAGTCCCAATAGGTACATATATAACTATAAGAGTCAATTAAACTCCACTTATATGCTTTGAAACACATTTTGGGTAAATGAAGGCCATTTCGGGCCGATTTTGGCCTTTACACTCCAATTCACTTATTTTTTGCATTTAGGGGCATGTTAGGTCATATATAGTCCCAATAGGTACATTTATAACTGTAAGAGTCAATTAAACTCCACCTATGTGCTTTGAAACACATTTTGGATAAATGAAGGTCATTTCGGGCCGATTTTGGCCTTTACACTCCAATTCACTTAGTTTTTTGCATTTAGCCGCATGTTAGGTCATATATAGTCCCAATAGGTACATATATAACTATAAGAGTCAATTAAACTCCACTTATATGCTTTGAAACACATTTTGGGTAAATGAAGGCCATTTCGGGCCGATTTTGACCTTTACACTCCAATTCACTTATTTTTTGCATTTAGGGGCATGTTAGGTCATATATAGTCCCAATAGGTACATATATAACTATAAGAGTCAATTAAACTCCACTTATATGCTTTGAAACACATTTTCGGTAAATGAAGGCCATTTCGGGCCAATTTTGGCCTTAACACTCCAATTCACTTAGTTTTTTGCATTGAGCCGCATGTTAGGTCATATATAGTCCCAATAGGTACATATATAACTGTAAGAGTCAATTAAACTCCACTTATATGCTTTGAAACACATTTTGGGTAAATGAAGGCCATTTCGGGCCGATTTTGGCCTTTACACTCCAATTCACTTAGTTTTTTGCATTTAGCCGTATGTTAGGTCATATATAGTCCAATAGGTACATATATAACTATAAGAGTCAATTAAACTCCACTTATATGCTTTGAAACACATTTTGGGTAAATGAAGGCCATTTCGGGCCGATTTTGGCCTTTACACTCCAATTCACTTATTTTTTGCATTTAGGGGCATGTTAGGTCATATATAGTCCCAATAGGTACATATATAACTATAAGAGTCAATTAAACTCCACTTACATGCTTTGAAACACATTTTCGGTAAATGAAGGCCATTTCGGGCCGATTTTGGCCTTTACACTCCAATTCACTTAGTTTTTCGCATTTAGCCGCATGTTAGGTCATATATAGTCCCAATTGGTACATTTATAACTGTAAGAGTCAATTAAACTCCACCTATATGCTTTGAAACACATTTTGGGTAAATGAAGGCCATTTCGGGTCGATTTTGGCCTTTACACTCCAATTCACTTAGTTTTTTGCATTTAGCCGCATGTTAGGTCATATATAGTCCCAATAGGTACATATATAACTATAAGAGTCAATTAAACTCCACTTATATGCTTTGAAACACATTTTGGGTAAATGAAGGCCATTTCGGGCCGATTTTGGCCTTTACACTCCAATTCACTTATTTTTTGCATTTAGGCATGTTAGGTCATATATAGTCCCAATAGGTACATATATAACAATAAGAGTCAATTAAACTCCACTTATATGCTTTGAAACACATTTTCGGTAAATGAAGGCCATTCCGGGCCGATTTTGTCCTTTACACTCCAATTCACTTAGTTTTTTGCATTTAGCCGCATGTTAGGTCATATATAGTCCCAATAGGTACATTTATAACTGTAAGAGTCAATTAAACTCCACCTATATGCTTTGAAACACATTTTGGGTAAATGAAGGCCATTTCGGGCCGATTTTGGCCTTTACACTCCAATTCACTTAGTTTTTTGCATTTAGCCGCATGTTAGGTCATATATAGTCCCAATAGGTACATATATAACTATAAGAGTCAATTAAACTCCACTTATATGCTTTGAAACACATTTTGGGTAAATGAAGGCCATTTCGGGCCGATTTTGACCTTTACACTCCAATTCAATTATTTTTTGCATTTAGGGGCATGTTAGGTCATATATAGTCCCAATAGGTACATATATAACTATAAGAGTCAATTAAACTCCACTTATATGCTTTGAAACACATTTTGGGTAAATGAAGGCCATTTCGGGCCGATTTTGGCCTTTACACTCCAATTCACTTAGTTTTTTGCATTTGGGGGCATGTTAGGTCATATATAGTCCCAATAGGTACATATATAACTATAAGAGTCAATTAAACTCCACTTATAAGCTTTGAAACACATTTTCGGTAACTTTTTGTTTGTTTCTTGTTTTTATAGAATACGTTCCATATTACTCATAATGAGGAAAAAAAGGCGGCGTTTCTATCCGCGGTGGCCGAAAGATTTTGAGCTTTCAAAAGCAAACTAGTGAGTGGGTGGATCACGAAACGGAGAAAGAGGACTATAAAGAGGAGGAAAATTCAAAAATCAAAGCAAAATGAGGGTGAGAAGGACAAGGAGGCCGAAAAAGAAACAGAAGAGGATAGGGGAGAGCAGGAAGATACATTTCAACCGGATTCTTTGCCTCATCAGATTTGGGGACATATAAAACCAGAAGATTGGGAGGCATTTGTTGCCCAAAATACTACGCCGGAGATGGTGGTAAGTATTGCACTTTAAACTATATATATTCGACTTTGCATGTTCACTTTCAATACAATTACATGTGTTTTCTAATTGCCCATGTGAATTTATAGGCTAAGCGTGAAAAACATTCACTCAGTGCAAGACAGAGGAAGCACTACCATCATATGGGTTCCCATACTTATGCGAGCGCGAGAAAGTTGTGGATTGACGAGAAATTTTACCCTTCTACCGATACAACCACAACGCCGTCTTCTAGCTCTAAGGCAACGCCGTCTGTCAAAGTTGATCGTGTCGCTGATTGGTGGTGCTCCTTGCATAGGCGTGATATCAACAATCAAATGACTATTTCAGATCCGGGAACCTTGAAGATAGTCAATGCCGTTGTAAGTACATGCACTACCAATCCCCCACCCCCCCGCACACTCCCCCACCCCCCGCACACCGCCCCCCACACCGCCCACACCCCTAACGGTCCCCCCACCCCCGCACACTCCCCCACACCCCGCACTCCCCCCCCCCACACGCCCACACCGCCCCCTACACACCGGCTCGCACACCGCCCCCACCCCCGCACACCCCCCCACCCCACTACACACTCCCCACACTCCCCGCACACGCCCCCACTCCCGCACACCGCCCCCACCCCGCACACTCCCACCCCACCGCACACTCCCCACACTCCCCGCACACTGCCCCCCCCCCGCACACCGCCCCCACTCCCCGCACACATCCCCCACCCCCGCACACATCCCCCACTCCCCTGCTCCCCGCACACCGCCCCCACCCCGCACACCGCCCCCACCCCCGCACACCGCCCCCACTCCCCGCACACATCCCCCACCCCCGCACACATCCCCCACTCCCCTGCTCCCCCGCCGGCATCGTCCCCACCCCTCGCTCCGCCCCCACACGGTCTTCGCTCCACCCCCGCGCCGCCGCTTATGATGTTGATATTTTTTTTTCTAAACTTACCGTTGTTAATTTCTCTATAGATGGGGCTCAAGCAAAAAGAGGTTAGCGGCGAGTTCACCCCCCAAGGCAACAAAGATGCCCTTTATGAGACTTTGGGAAAGGACCATAGTGGACGTTTGAGGGGTTTAGGTGGTATTCGTCTAGGTGTGACAAAAGCGTATTCTAAAGATTACTCCGTGGGTACAAAATCACGCTCTCAACCACATGATATGGAAGCTATGACACAAGCTATTCGGGAGAAGCTTACCGATGAAATTACGAAGAAAGTCACGGAGAAAGTGACGGAGAAAGTCACGGAGAAACTCACGGAGAGTTTCAACGCGGTCCTCTCACAGTTTGGTTTACCGGCGATACATCAACCTAAACTGGATCGTCTTTTGGAGGACAAAGCTAGCCATCCTAACACACAAAAATCCCCACCATTTATACTTGAGTTAGAGGTAACTATTATCCTTATGATTTTTAAAACTAAGTAACATGTTATATTCTGTAATTGCATGTTCGTAACCTCAATTTCATTTACTTTTTGAAGGAAGAAACGCCTTGCCAGCTTTTACTAGATGAAAAAAGATGAGGGTTTGATTGTGGTGGCTGTAGGAAATGCACAACCACGAAGTGAACGAGCAATAGTCCATCATGAGCCTGTGGACAATGACCACTTGGCGGTTAGTGTAGTGACCATTACTCCTGGTTACGAAGACTTTGCTCTTCCGCTGCCTAAACCGTCAATTGATATAAATGTCTTGACCGACGCTCGTGGTGGTTATGTGCTGTGGCCATCGGCATGGGTGAGGTTTTCAGACGAGGTAAATTGAAGCAACTTAAATCCATATTCATAATGATTTGTTTCATACCTACCTACTAACTAAGTTGAATGTTTTTACCGTTGAATTATTAGGTTTTGGAGAGAATAAACAAGCCCAAGGAAAGCAAGGCGGACTCACCTCCTTTAGAGAAGGCGAATAAGGGTTCAGAGAAGAAGGGTTCAAGCGGCCTAAAGAAGGCCATTTCGGGGAAAGGAATGGAATATTCAAGTCACCAAGAAAAACCAACTACATATACTTGGATCGAGAAACCAAAGATCGAGTGTCTCACTAAGGCATGCATATGGCTACATGCAAATGCGCGTGATATGTCGGATGATGCACCTCTCGAGGTGAATTTGGGTACCACGCAATTCAACTACTTTGAGGATACATCGACATGGGTGTCTAAGGGTGATTTGAAAGAGTTCCTTTGCGGAGAGATGTTGAATGTTTCCTTGATTCAAGTCTTCATGAGGTAAAACATTTGTACTTTTGAAGTAAATAAAAATGATTTGCAATATACAATAATATATTTATGTTACGAAGTTGGTTGTGCTTTAAAGATTACTCCAAGATGATTGTGGACGCAAGAGCATACAAGAGCAATTTGGGTGGTTATGTCCAAATTTCACCCGAGCCGACAATTGTTTGCAAAACACAAATGAGGTGAAGGAGTACATTTGGCTATGTATCAAAATATCTCTACGTGCACAACATAAGTTCATACTTTCCCCTTGTTTTGAAGAGTATAGTTCTTAACCTTGCATCTATTTTTACCGCTTTAATTATCATTATATATAAAATAGAAGTACTCACATGATTGCTTCCTAACTTTTTTGGCATTTTAGTCTTCATTGGTCGCTCGTTGTGATTTGTCCTTCAAACAACACAGTATATCATTTTGATTCTGTAGCTCAAGATCCACCACGACACTTATTCCTCAAATCATGCATATATAGGTATATTTGTTATTTAAAATGCTAATAAGCATTACACTTTTTACTAATTCCATTCTTTGGCCACTTCTCACATGAAATTAACTTAACTACAGTTCTTTGAAGAAATTTAAGAGCACGGGAAAAATACCTAAATGGAAAGCAATGAAGGTAATACATATTAGTTAAGCTACGTACTTCTTTCTTTTAGCAAAAAACAACCATGTATGTTAATTACATGATTTTTAATGTAATTCTATGATTAGTGTGCTCAGCAACCAGGGGGAACCGAGTGTGGCTACTATGTGTTGAGGTTCATGTTCAATATAGCCTCAAGTTGCAAGGAAGTCGGGGATATATATATATATATATATATATATATATATATATATATATATATATATATATATATATATATATATATATATATATATATATATATATATATATAAAACTAATATACGTAGCTTAATTTAAAGTCGATTTTGGCCTCTTAAGCTCAATTCACTTAGTTTTGTTTTCTTTCCGCCTTTAGCCGCATGTTAAGTCATATATAGTTCCAATAGGTACATATATAACTATAAGAGTCAACTAAAGTTCACTCATATGCTTTGAAACCCATTTTGGGTAAATGAAGGCCGTTTCGGGCCGATTTTAGCCTTCGAAGCTCACTTCACTTAATTTCCCGCATTTAGCCACATGTTAGGTCATATATTGTTCCAATAGGTACATATATAACTATAAGAATCAATTATAGTTCACTCATATGCTTTGAAACCCATTTTGGGTAAATGAAGGCCGTTTCGGGCCGATTTTAGCCTTCGAAGCTCACTTCACTTAGTTTCCCGCATTTAGCCACATGTTAGGTCATATATAGTTCCAATAGGTACATATATAACTATAAGAGTCAATTAAAGTTTACTCATGTGCTTTGAAACCCATTTTGGGTAAATGAAGGCCGTTTCGGGCCGATTTTAGCCTTCGAAGCTCACTTCACTTAGTTTCCCGCATTTAGCCACATGTTAGGTCATATATAGTTCCAATAGGTACATATATAACTATAAGAGTCAATTAAAGTTCACTCATATGCTTTGAAACCCATTTTGGGTAAATGAAGGCCATTTCGGGCCGATTTTGGAATTCGAAGGTCATTTCACTTAGTTTCCCGCATTTAGCCACATGTTAGGTCATATATAGTTCCAATAGGTACATATATAACTATAAGAGTCAATTATCTAAGGTCTTACTCAAACTAAAACTGATATTATGTGTGTTTCCTTATGTTTAAGGTATTCAACCAAAGGGAGAGTTCTTTCAGCACAACCGAGATAAACGAGGTTCGGGATTTGCTAGCACACTACCTTAACGAAGTTTGCATGTGAAGATGATGCCGCGACTTTGAGTTTATTTGTTCTTATTGTTCTACTTGCTAGTTATTTAGGTACAATAATATAATTGATGTTTATTTTGGATTTTAGTACTTAATACAACTTCATTTGTAGTACATTCTCCAAATTTTATATTTATATATATATTAATTTGACTTGTATACGACGCGCTTGTGGGATTTGTGTCAACTATAGCAAGTTAGATATAATAAAATATTATATATATACAAATATATATATATATATATATATATATATATATATATATATATATATATATATATATATATATATATATAACATTAACTGATGCGGTTTACTAAGAAAACCGCATCAGTTAATGTTCCAATGCATACAAAGAGGTTGGCGGCAAAGAACAAACCGCTGCGGTTCCATGGCAAAACCGCAGCGGTTTTTCCTATTAACCGCTGCGGTTTTGCCTTGGAACCGCAGCGGTTTGTGCTTTGCCGCTGCGGTTCACAACCGCAGCAGTTTTTTTATGAAAACTGCTGCTAGTCCAACCGTTGAGGGCCAAAACCGCAGCGGCAAGCCCGGTTTTGACCGCAGCGGTTGGACTTTATTCCACTAGTGACATGACCTTGTTTAAAATGTAACACGTTACTTGTCAATGCTAACAATCTCATTGAGTCTTTAAAACTCAAGAATTTACAGGACACATGACAAATAATATCACAAATACAACTTCAGACATGTCCGACTAAATCAGGATGGTCAACAACGTGTGATCTCGACATTATGGGCAACGCCACCTATGACATGTGTTTCATGTATCTAGTAGCCAACAAAAATATCCAGGTCATGGACATGTCGTAACATGTCGGACGTATCCAACTGAAAAGACAACGCATCATATTGGACAAGGCGTTAACTTGTTGACGTGGTATCATATCAAAATACACGAAAATTAAAAAGTTTACATGGTAAAAAGAGTTTAATTTCAATTATGTTATGAATGTTTGTTGCAGGTCAGTAGTAAAGACGTCATCTTGAAAATGAGGAAGTCTCTAAAACCCTTGAGAAAATGAACCAATTGACCTACACCGCAACTGTCCACTTGACTCTTCCTTGATTGAAAGAAGGGAGTCTTGGTTGCTCATGACTCAAAGAGGTCAAACCCCCAGGACGTGTCAAGCTAGATGAAATAACACTTTGGTTGGCTAAACGACGGCACACTGCCATAAAATGACAAGGAAGTTTAATCTTTCAAAATTAAGGCTTCTCATTGTTTACTAATATATAACATATTGTCTAAAATGTCTTCGAAAATAAGAAGTCCTAAAGACGTCATGAAGCTGACCGGTCGAGCAGCCGCACTAAACAGTTTCATACTTTCATCCCTATGTCGTCTGACAAGTGTCATCTGTTCTATGCATCTTGAGAAGAAAAAAAACTCCAAGTTCAAGTGGACAGAGAAGCATGAGCTCTAGGAGTACTTGACCCATCCACCTCTGCTGTCAAAGCCAAAGCTAGAAAAGAAACTGCAACTCCACTTGTTAGTATCTGAAACCGCGGTCAGTGCAGTCCTGATGCAAGAAGAAGATGGTAAGTAAATCCCTGTTTATTATGTTAGTAAATCCCTTCTCGATGCCGAAACCAGGTACGCATACTTAGAGCAACTAATTCTTGCATTGGTCGTGTCCTCCACGAAGTTACGTCCTTATGTTGAGTCTTATACTATAATTGTGAAAACTGACTATCTAATTAAGACTGTCTTGAGAAAACCGAAGTTGACAGGTCAAATGGCGAAGTGGTCCACCCAGCGCAGTGCTTATGAAATCCAGTGTGAACCAAAGACAACTATCAAGTCACAAGCTTTGGTTGACTTCGTGTCAGACTTTACGCTCGGACTTCAAGCCCTTGCCGACCAAGAAGTCAACATGTTGGCAGATGACGGGTCTAATAAGACCTGGATGTTGTACACTAATTTTCGGGGCACTGGTCTAGAAATCATGGTGGTATCCCTAGAAGGTGATGAAATTGTTCAAGTTGTCTAATGCGACTTTCGAGCCACCAACAACGAATCAGAGTACGAAGCCCTACTTGGGTCTGATGACCGTCGGAGACCTACATGTAAGACGTCTTGAGGTAAGTTATGATTCTTTACTCATTGTGAGCCAAATAAACGACGACCACGCAACTAAAGATACCAATATGAGTGCCTATTTGGATGTGGTTCAGCGTCTAACTAAAGTTTGTAAGTATTGTAATATAAGACAGGTACCTCAAGAAAAAAATTCTCAAGGAGCCACATTAACAAGCTTGGGGTCCTCCCTCAAAGGGTCCAAGTTGACCAGTGTACCTATTGTACATCTTGCATATTCTGCCATTGAGCAGGATGTTTTTACAATCAATGATGGACATGATGAAGCTGGACCGTCAAATCCACCTGCAGAGGTCGAAGGATGGACTAAGCCATTTGCAGTGTGGCTCGAGAATGGTGCCATCCCATCTGGAGAAGACGCCTGAGCACTCTGAATGAAAGCGTCCCATTATGTTCTAATTCAAGATGTTCTTTTTAAGGTGTCTATTTCAAGTGTATATCTTAGATGTCTGGAAGCTGAAGAAGCGCGTCAACTACTCAAGGAAACACATCGTGGCACTGGGGGAAACCACTCTACCGAGAGAAGTCTCTCCATAAAAGTGCATTTGATGGTTTTTCATTGGCCAACCATGCGACAAAACGCTGCAAACATCGCCAAAAAGTGTGATGTATGCCAGCGCCATGCATCGGTCCGACACCAGCCATCTGAAGTCCTTCATCCCACTTTGACACCATGGCCATTCGTGAAGTGGGGCATGTACATAATGAGCAAGCTGCCTCAAGCACCTGGCCAGAAAGTCTTCATGCTGGCCATGACTGGCTACTTCTCATAGTGGATAGAAGCTGAAACCTTCAAACAGGTAAGAGATAAAGAAGTCATGTTAATTATAAAACGCAACATATTGTGCAGGTACGGCGTCCCCTCGGACATAGTATGTGACAACTGTTCCCAGTTCACAAGGACAAGACAAAATCTTTTTGCGACAAGTGGAATATTGGGTTGCACACATCCACTCCAAGGTACCCTCAGGTCAATGGTCAAGCGGAGTCCAGCAATAAGATTGTGGTAAACCAGTTGAAGCATCGCCTAGACACCGACAAATAAAAAAATGGACAGAGCAACCCCCACTTGTCCTCTAGGCAGATCGTACCACTCCAAAGAACGCGACCAATCACACCCTCTTCTCCATAGTTTATGGATGTGAAGATGTCATTCCAACAGAGGTCCAGGTCGCATCAGCAAGGTATGGTTTAATGACTGAAGATAGAAATAATGTTGAACTAACCCATGATGTAGATACAGTTCACGAGGTTAGGGAAAAGGCAAGGGTCAGAATGGCAGCCTATCAGCAAAGTATGGCACGCAGTACAATGAAATGTCAAGATCAAAACATTTCAAGTAGGTGACTGGGTCCTCAGGAAGGTCTTCAAAACACTAAGGACCCCAGTGATGGTAAGTTAGGACCTACTTGGGAAAGACCCTGTCAGATAAGCAAGGTGGTAGGACAAGGGGCATACTCCATTATCAAGCAGGATGAGACACCTGTCCCAAGTAGTCGGAATACCACACATCTAAAAAGGTATTATTTCTAACTCTAATCTTTGTCAATTCAGTTATCTCTTAAGAACCATTACTCACTTAAGCATCGGAGGATCGTTGGTCGCGCCAACGCCAACGCTTCTAACCATTGGTTCTGCAGACATTATGGACAACTAGAAACCCTAACCTTCTACGGGACGGGTGGAAGACGTCAAAGTCCTAACCTTCTAAGGGACGGGTTCGACATGACACTTATACCAGACATTCTGGATATGTCCAACTTGACCAACTACGCAGTGGTCAAGGTGTGGATGAGAATTACAAATACAACTTACAACTACAAATTATACAACTTACAACTGTAAATCAAACAACTAACAACTGACAACTACAACTACAATTACAAATACAAATGACAAATGCACATATTCACAGCGCAAACAAAGAAAGCTACCTAATACGGTAGACTAACTTTGAACACAAAGACGACAACAAAATAGACATAAAAAAGGGGTCATCCCCAATAACTCAATCTTGCAAGGACAAAAATCATTACATTAATTTGCTAACATCTACATTTGCTCTAGTGTTGGCTTGATGCACAGGAACAATAGTCAAGATGACATCCACCACGTCATCAGCCTTTGCGTCGCCAACTTTCGCCTTAACAGCCAAGACATCTCCTGGTTGACTTACATCTTCCACTTGACCGACATCTCCCAGTTGACCACCTTCTAGTAAATACATGTCCATCAGACGTGACATCTTTGTCAGTATCTCCATTAGGCATGACACTTCCATGAGGCGTGACTTCTCCACTATCTTTATTTTCATTGTCAATAAGCTTGTTTCGAGTAGGGAAGACATCAAGCAATACATCTGCCAACTTGTCATTGACTTCTTCAGAGTTCCATGCAAGGTGACAACTTGCCAGGCCAAGATGACGACTTTCGGAATTCAAACGTATGTATTTCGAAGAAGAAAATTTCACTTTTGTAGAATATGATCTTCAAAACCAAAATTTGGGGGCAAGTGTTGTGGGTGAAATTTCACCTAAGCCTGATTAGGGACGTAGAATTGGAGTTGGTTATCTACAATATTTGGTCAAGTAGTCAACCCCTTAGAAGTAGGTAACATCCTCAAGGGTTGTTACAAAGAACAAGTCAAACAACAAAAAGAAGGGGAATCCCTTGTATTGAGGAGGCAGTTCCAAGCCCCTAAAGAATAGGCGACATCCTAGCTGACTGAATCAGTCAATCAGCACATGCAGCAAAAGTAGGTTGAATCGGTCAAGGTGGTTGCAACAGCCAACTGAAATGATGTCGGACATCTCGGACATGACCAGCCATACGACTTGATTAATTAGGGTTTATTTGCTATAAATAGAGGTTAATGTATTAGTTTTCATTCTCATTCTCTCCCACTCACTCCCACTCACTCTTACTTACTCTCATCTATTGTAGTCTAATCTAAAGCAATTAATACAAGTTTTTTTTTCTTGTTCTTCTTCTTTATTCTTGATTCTCGTTTGTAAAGAGAGGATGTCCAATATTCTTCTCTATTTCTTCTAATGTCATTTTTCATCTTCTACATCAATTTATTATGTAAATTCTCCATTAATAAACAATTTTACACTTCAATTGAGTTACTAAGATCGATGGCCTCTTTTCTTAGGCAAATTGACCCCTTGGTAAAATTTGTCCAAAACAGAACATACAAATAAAAAATAGAAAGGGAGGTCACATAATATGCTGATAACGAAGTTAAAATTTGGTACATATACTTATAAGGGCATTCTGGTGTTTTTTTTTTAAACTTTAGGGATATCTCATGAATTTCTTAAACAATGAGGATACCTCATACATTTTATCAGACCTCGGTGGCACCTCATGAAAAAACCTTACTGCAGAAAAAAGAAAAAACCCTCAAGTGAGAGAAGAAAATATATATTTGATTAAGTTTATCTCTCTAAAACTATGTTAAAAGATCTACATATAAGGCTCTGTTTGGCAACACATTTAAGTCACCTTAAATGAGTGCTAAAAGTTTAAGTCACCTAAAATAAATAGTCGTGTTTGGGGTAAGAGTTTAAATAAAATTTAAGCTCAAAAATTGACTGAAATTGAGTTGCTATTAAATATAGCATCTCAATTCAAGGTGCTGAAATTTTCAGCTACCTAATCGGTTTAGCTCCTTTCACCTACCTTATCAGTTTCAGCTCTATTTCAGCTTATGTTCTCAAACATAGCCTAAGTATCATTAATTATATAGAAAGTCAAGTGTAAGGTTTACAAACCTATTTAGATGGAAGTCTATTTATGACTAGACAATCAAACAGGAACAAGAAAAGAGACAAATTTACCCTACATACAAATACATGTGCACGTGGCAAAAAATTTAGATGATATAAGACAGTTTTTTCATCAAGTACCCCCGAGTTTTCAAAAAATTCACGAGGTACTCCCCATCTTTTCAAAATACACGGGGTACCCCTAAGTTTCATAATAATACACCCAATGCCCTTAATGACTAACGGTGGTTAACTCCGTTAGTCTTAAACCTTATTAACACCTAATTAAACCCTAATTAACCAAACTAAACCCTAAAACCTAACTCTTAACTAACCCTAACCTCTAACTTCTAACCCTAACACTAACCCCCCCCCCCCCCACCCTCCCACCACCCCCAGCAGCCCCCCACCACCCCAGTAGCCCCCCCACCCTCCCCCACCCCCCAGCCCCCCCACCCCCGCACCCTCCTCCCTCCACAACCCCGTTGAATTCCCTCCCCCCACCCCCAGTCGAATTCCCCCTCCCCCCCCCCCGTCTAATTCCCCACCTCCCCTCGGTTTCAATCTCTTTCCATCTCTACTTCTCATCAATCAAATGTCATCCTTCGGATTTCGTAAAGCATCCGCATCTTCTTAGGCCCCAAATCTCTCCTATAAAACGAACCAAATCAAGCAATTATCATAGTTAATGCAACCAAAAATGTTGCAACAGAGCACAATTTCGCTTCTATGGTGAAAAAATTTGAGGAGAAGAAATCGATTTTGAGCTCGAAAGCAAAGAATAATGGTGATCGACGGGGTTAGGGGAGGGGGAAGGAATTCGACGGGGTTACTGGAGGGGGGAGGTTTCGACAGGGGTTAGGGGAGGGGGATTCGACGGGGTGGTGGGGGGAGAGCTGCGGGGGTGGGGGAGGGTGGCCGCCGGGTGGTGGGGCCGGGGTGGTGGGAGGGTGGGGGTTAGGGTTAGGTTTATGGTTTAGGGTTAGTGTTAAGGGTTAGGATTAGGGTTAGTGGTTAATTAGGGTTTAAAAAAAATTAGGGTTAATGACTAATGACAGTTAACGCCGTTAGTCATTAAGGGTATATGGGTGTATTAGTATGAAACTTAGGGAGATGAGTTTACATATCCAAATATAAGTTTACATGCTAGACTCTTGGCAGTTTACATGTTAGACTCTTGGCAGTGGATAGAGAGATGAAGAATAAGAAGAAGAAAAACTCCATATCCAAATATCACCGATAACCGTAGAGGTCTCAATGGTTAATGGTTCGAGTTTGGTTTGGGTCGATTTCAGGTTGGGCTAAAAAATATTAGAGATAGTATATATTTAATGTTACTATAAACTATGATAAATAGGTCAAATCAGATTAAATTTGAGTGGTTGAGGTTTGATTCAAGTCTAGTTCAAATTTCTCTTAATAACTTTACTAGGTCGTCTACTATTTGAATTATCAAATCGGGTTTAGAATGGTAAGCTCTAATCAATAGGAACCGAACTTGTGTTCTTAGGTCGTTTGGTTTAAGATATAGAGTAGAAAGGAAATGGACACAGAAAGATGAGGGGAATGGTAACAAAAATGGTTACATTTATTACATGTTTGGTTCAAGCTAAGGAACGGAAATTAATACTTCCTCCGTTCTGTTTTAAATGAAACGTAGGGTCTTGGCACGGGGATTTAGAAGAGGAGAGAGATAGAGAGGAAAAAAAGAAGGAACCCATGTGATGAGGAAAGAGATAGAGATAAGTAAATGTCAAATAAGGTTAACGTTTCACTTATTTTGAAAGGCCTAAAATAGTAAGTGTTTCTTTCATGTTAGAACGGATGAAGTAGTAACCATTACCACCAAGTAATTAATTCTGCCACGTGAGGATGAGGGGAAGGTAACAATTGGAGGAACACATTACCTTTAAGTAATGATAATGGATTGATGAGTGATTGAGGTAAATAAATAAATAAAAAAAACCGATAGTTGATTTCGTTTTTTAGAGCTCAAAAATAATCGAAACTATCCCATGGTGGTCTGATGAGGTGAAACAAGGAGAACAATTGGGAAGGGGTATCAATTATCATCACATGGCTTACGGGGTGGAAAGTTTCTTTGATTCCCCGTGACATGACAATTGACAACAGCAATAGCCAATATGTTGATTCATTGTAACTTGTAAGTAGTTAAGTACACATATCAGAAATTGAGATTTTGATTTTATTTTAGTGCTAAAGTCCTCATCCTATGCGCTACACCTTCCACATCATTTATCATTGTTCAACAAAATCTCTTACTTGGCTTCCATGAATCCGCGTGGAAACCTTCCATTCCTCTTAGATAGGGTTAGTGGGCTCCACACGTTTACAATAATAGTTTGTCTTTTTATTAGGAACAATAATAGTTACGTGGAGTATATGCTAAGTGAATAAAAAAGGGTAAAACGAGAAAATCAATATATATATATATATATATATATATATATATATATATATATATATATATATATATAAAGGAGGAAGCTTTTCGGGAAAGATAGGGAGCCTCCTCAAGATTTCGGCGCCATAGCGCGCCACGTAGGATTGGCTACGTCATCAAATTTTAATTTTCTTTTTTACAAAAATAGAGTTTTACATAGATTTAAATATATATAAGGAGCTTTGGATAAGCGAATATTAGAGTTTCGTGTTGAATGAACAACTTAAATTATTATATTATGTAATTTGTGTATAACTTTTGCTACGTAATTCAAAATATTATAATTTTTGTACCATTGGATAGTGCTCGAAATATGCTCCGAAATAAGATCCATATACAATATAGTTCTACAACTTATGAATAGAGAGTGCCACGTAGGATTGTCATGTCCTTAATTTTTATTTTAAATATAATAAAAAAAGAGTTCTACACATATTTAAATACATAAAAGGAGTTTTGAGTAGGGAGAAATTTACGTTTAGTTTTGAATAAACAACCTAAATTATTATATTATGTAAATTGAATATAACTTTTGCTATCTAATTCAAAACATTATATATTAGAGTTTTGGATGATGAAAGAATTAGAGTATAAATTTAAAAAACAACCTTAGAATATTATAAAGAGCTCCACCTAAGCATGACATGTCATTCTTTTTAATTTTAATTTTTATTAAAAATAGTGTTTAACATAGATATAAATACATATAAGGTGTTTTTAATAAGTGAAGATTACACTCTGATTTTAAATAAACAACCTAAATTGTTCAACTATGTAAATTGAATATAACTTTTGCTACATAATTCGCAATATTATATTTTTTTACCATCGGAGAGTGCTCGAAATATGTTTTGAAATAAGTTCCATATACAATATAGTTTTACAACTTATGAAAATATATTTATTTAGATGAACAATAATATATTATTTATTATTTATTTTAAATACATATAAAATTAACTATAAAAATAGCGTATTATATGTAACAATAGCAATTATGTCTTTCCAAATCATACTTTTAAAAATCAAAATCATAATTTTAAAAATTGAGTTATATAAAGATAAAAAATACATACATATAGTTTTGAACCTATAGAATACCATGATGACATTACATGAAGAATCAAATGAAAGTTTGTCAACATTGTAGAGGTATTATGCAATTGACTAATTATTTTATTCCTAGAATTTTTGTTGTATAAATAATTATTTATGTTTTTTTTTCATATATCTATATGTTAGATCTTATTCGTTTCTCAATGAACTTAATTATACTAGAACTAATTGGGAAATCAAGGTTCGAGTTTCTAGACTATTTGAGGTCGCAAATCATAAAAAAAGGGAAGTTTGATACGTCTTGATATGGTCATGCATGACTCATGATTGATGAAGATATTTTTTTCTCTTAAATAGTATTTTTGATTATTAATAGAGGTTAGTTTTATATTTAATTTATTTTATTCATGATACCATCATTATGATCTTCTTTTTGGCTTTCCCATCTTCTATTCTATATGCGTTAGTGTTTATGTGCTATATTTTTTCTCTATTCTTTCTATCCCGCATCTATTAAATTATTACCCTCTACTTTCTTAAAGTATCATTTGGGTATTTTCCATGTTAAAACTGTGTTAGCTATTTTTGTTAGTCATACCAATTATTGGGATACTATATGATAATAGACTTAGCATATAACATTAAAAATATAAAATTTATATATCACAATAACAAATCTATAATATTTTCTCTGTCATTTTCTACTGCAACAATGGGTTCGGGCATGGTTTTTAAGAAGAAAAAAAAAAGGTTGTTTAGCATAAAGGGGTTAACTAGAGTATGAAATAAGTAAATCCTTAATAAAGTAAACCCAATTTTATGAGGTAATTTGAGTAATTAATGATGGTTTTAATAACATAAAGTAAAGTATGTAAATTGAATATAACTTTTGCTACCTAATTCAAAACATTATAATTTTTTTACCATTTGAGAGTGCTCGAAATATGCTTCAAAATAAGATCCATTTGCAATATAGTTTTACAACTCATGAAAATAAATTTAACTAGATGAATGGTAAAACATTATTTAGTCTTTCTTTTAGATAAATATAATAATAGCTATAACTATAGTGTAAAATATGTGACTATAGCATTTAATCATAGGTCCAATTTACAGGATTAAACATATATATAATCTTTAAAAACCTCAGCCTTACGAGTTCCGGATCCTCTAGAGCTTTAATCAAATTCTACAAGGTAGAGTTGTATATGAACCATACATTTTAAAATCAAAGGCTCATATTGGTGGAAGGGGGAAAATAAGGGGTGGATTTTGATGAGAAAAATAGATGGGGTTTTGGAAAGATAATATATGAGCCATTGGTTTTTTATTCAATGGTTTATATTGCTCAAACTCTACATTGTAGAGTTCGTTTAGAACTTTAGAGGATCCAAACACCAGCCTTACTCAACTGAACCAAAGCAATTTAGTATTGCAACCAAATTTATTAAGAAAACTTTGTTGTTAGAACAAAACTTAAAATCTATATATATTAGAGTTTTGGATGAAAAAATTAGAGTATGATTTTAAAAAACAACCTTAGAATATTATAGAGAGCTCCACCTAAACATGACATGTCATTCTTTTTAATTTAATTTTTATTTCAAAATAGTGTTTAACATAGATATAAATACATATAAGGTGTTTTTAATAAGTGAAGATTACAATCTGATTTAATATAAACAACCTAAATTATTCAACTATGTAAATTGAATATAACTTTTGCTACATAATTCGCAATATTATAAATTTCTTACCATCGAAGAGTGCTCGAAATATGTTTCTATATACAATATAGTTTTACAACTTATGAAAATATATTTATTTAGATGAACAATAACAAATTATTTATTCTTTATTTTAAATACATACAAAAATAACTATAAAAATAGTGTATTATATGTGAAAATAGCAGTTATGTCTTTTAAAATCAAACTTTTAAAAATTGAGTTTAACTTTTACTACCTAATTCAAAACATTATAGTTTTTTTTTACCATGGGAGAGTGCTTGAAATATGCTTCAAAATAAGATCCATTTACAATATAATTTTACAACTCATGAAAATATATTCAATTAGATGAATTATAAGACATTATTTAGTCTTTCTTTTAGATAAATATAATAATAGCTATAAGTATTAAGTATAGTGTATTATATATGATTATAACATTTGATTATAGGTCCAATTTACAGGATTAAACATATTATCTTTCAAAACTTCAATCTTACTCAACTAAACCAAAAAATATAGTATTACAACAAAATTTATTAAGGAAACTTTGTTACAAGAAAAACTAAAATCTATAGCGATAAAGTTACATATATATTAGAATTTTGGATTATGTGAAAATTAGAGTTTGTTTAAATAAAACAATCTTAGAATATTATAAAGAGCTCTATCTAAGCATACCATGCTTTTTTTAAAAAAAAAATTTTAAGAAAAAAGTGTTCAACATAGATATAGATACATATAAGGTGTTTTGGATAAGTACATATTACAGTCTGATTTTAAATAAATAACCTACATTATTATACTATGTAAATTGAATATAACTTTTGCTACATAACTCGCAATAGTATAATTTTTTTTACCATCGGAGAGTGCTCGAAATATGCTTCGAAATATGCTTCGAAATAAGATCCATATACAATATAGTTTTAAAACTTATGAAAATATATTTATTTAGATGAACAATAACGTATTATATATTCTTTATTTTAAATACATATAAAAATAACTATAAAAATAGCGTATTATATGTGACAATAGTAATTATGTCTTTCAAAATCTTATTTTAAAACTGTGTTAGCTATTGTTAGTCATACCTATTATTCCGATACCATTTAATAATAAAATTAGCTACAATATTCAATTGAATATTAAAAATTATAAAATTTATATATCGCAATAACAAATCTATAAATTACAGTATAATGACAAATACTTTCTCCGTTCTTTTTCTACTGCAGTAATTGGTTTGGGCATGGTTTTTAAGGAAATAAAAAATGGGTATTTTAGCATAGAGGATAAAAAATAGTTAACTAGAGTAGGGGATAAAAAAATCTTTAATAAAGTAAACGCAACTTTATGAGGCAATTTGGGTAATTAATGATGGTTTTATTAACGTAAAATAAAGGCAATATTGTCAACTGCTGTTGATTTTTGTACCAAAAGTGGAATGGTTCCATAAGATGAAACTACCCAAAGCGGTAATTGTTGTAATAGAAAAAGAATGGAGATAGTATGTAAATACAATGGTGTTAAATAATCTCATTTTACAGCAACAAAAAATCAACAATAATATTAACAAAAAAAATGAAAAAAAGTAAAATAAACAACAACCCGTGCAACGCACGGGCTTCAAAACTAGTATAATACTATAGAGAAAGAAATATCAACATGCAAATCTTTTGGTGGCATATTGATATTGTTTGCTTTTATCATATGGCAAACACTGGATGATCTTTGGAATTTGTATAACACTGTTTGATTTCTTGTATTAAAATGTACTCTATAAGCAAATATCTTGGATGATTCTAGAATTCTCAGTATTTGGAGTGACTGGATTTTAACCTTCTTATTACTTGTGGGGCCCTTGCAGGACAATTTAATAAGATAAAACATACAGTATGTTTTATTTGGGGTTGGCTTTGGTTCAATAACATAACTACATATAGAGCAGCAGGTGATAGCGTAGTGGTGTTGGCATCACCTCCGATCCCAGGATCTCTGGAATCGAGTCTCACCCCTTGCAAGGAGGGATCCCCAATTTCCCCCCTTCCTTGCAAGGGATTTCATCTTACCTTTAAAAAAAAAAAAACATAACTACATATAGCTTGATCATAGCTGCATAATTTCTTAAATGTCAAGGGTTTTAGATTTATAAATATTGTGAAAAAGATTGTTACATAAAATGTCACATCAATGAGAGAAGGGTGACACATAGCGAACTACAATTTTATTCTTGAGTTACTTGTAATAATACTTCTCTTTTTTGTGTGAGAGCTTTTTGAGAGAAATGTTTCACTTATTTCAAAAAGAATGAAGTATACACTAGTATTGATATTAATATTCATTCATGGAAAGAATTATATAATAGTGTAAGTATATATTTCTTATATATTTCCACCATTGCAAGTATATACATTATTTTGATCAGAAGGGGGAGAATTACGATTTAAATTGGCATTTTATTGGTGAGTCGATTGTAAATTGAATGGTATTGCTGGAATTTGTTTGCACAAGAGGTGATGTAGCTTGGTGGTAAAAGTAATAATTTATAGGTAGATGGTAAAGGGGTTAATCCCCACACACAACTTTTTTGGGTCTTTTGAAATAGAAAGAGAGGTGTCATGTTAGAGCTTACACGATGCTATGTTCAGCGTATAAAATGAGATGACACGTGGCGAGATGCAATCGCTCCCACAAGTTTTAATAATATATACCAATGGATATAAATGTAGATATAGATTATAGAGATAAGACTTCCTAAATTAATAAACTCCATTAGGGCATGGTTTTTCTTTTTTTCCTAAACATTTATTTTAATTAGCGATAAAGAAACTATTTTTATAATTTCACGACGTCAAAGGATAGATGCATATCAGAGAATAAGTACTATCGTGTTAAAATAGTTCCCTCAAATTATATGCAATTACTATGATACGGAGAAAAAAAACTAATTGGAAAAATTAAGATACTCCCTCCGTTTCCAAATGTCCCTACTTTGACTTTGTTTCACTCTCAAAAAGATTTTAAATTAGAACAAAAATAAACAAACGGACTAGTATATATCAAGTTTATGTATATTTCGTTTTCAATTCGGATGAAAATTTATCTAGGAACTATTTGTACTTCTATAAAGGTATTGTATCAACTTTCAATTTTCTTTTTGTTCAAGTAGGGGTATAGCACTTAGATTTTTTTTTTAAGTTTCCTTTAGACTAGTAAAAAAAGTGCATATATTGATATTGTTGATAGTTCAAATTTCTCATTCAAATTATTACTTACGTACATATAATAATTGTGAAATTATTTTAAACTTAGATATATTTATTTTTCGTGATTTCAAATATCTTTCATGAGTTATATCAGTTACAATTTGGGTACTACAATGACAATGTTGGCTGAAGCTATTACCTCGCTAACAACCTGCTCTTTGCTTTCTCTTACGAATTTACTTTAATTAACTAGAAGTCGAAGGAGATAATTTCATAATCATTAATGTTGTAAAAAAAAGGTCTTTTCTACATCTTAAAAAAATCAAATGATAGTTTTCGAAATTCAGTTCTTCATGAAAAATTCCAAAAGTGTTCTCTACATCATGTTTATATAATAGAGAGGCGAATCGAGCAATCAATAGATTGACTGAATTGAAAATATTGGATAATCAACATAACTTGTTATGCAAATCCCTTGTAGGATAAAAAATCCATTGATAAAAGAAAAGGATAAAATAGTTACATCTGACTTGGAGGATTACCTATAGAAATATAGAATGATAATGATTCTTTAATTTTTAAGAAATGATGATCTTAGATGGGGGTTATTTTATATCTTACCAATATATGTGGTGGGTCCATGGGTCCTGGATCTATCTTAGCAAATAAAGGAAGTGATTTGGTGTCTGCAAATTATTGTAAGGGATTATGCTTGGTTTATCTTTTTCTTTTGTTTGAATTGATTCGAAAGTGATAAAAAAATTTAGGTCATGATTCCAAGGGTTTGAAAACTGAGTCACGACATTACTTTTACGGTTTTTCGCGAATGCGAGGTTTCACGAAAAATGCAGAATACCCTCGTTGTTTCAAAAATGCACCAGATGCCCTTGTCATTTGCATAAAATGCACCAAATACCCTTAATGATTAACGGTGTTAAGTTTCCGTTAGCTTTTAGGGTTAATTAACCCCTATAACCCATCTAACCCTAATTAAACCCTAATTAGCCCTAATTAACTAACTAAACCCTAACTTCTAACCCCCCTAACATTAACCCCCTAACTTCAAACCCTAACCTAACCTTAACCACCACCACCACCTCCCCCCCACCCCCGCAACATCCCCCACCCCACCCCCCGCAGCCCCCGTCGATTTCCCGATCCCACCACCCCCCCCCCCCCCCCCACCCCTGCAGCCCCCCTCCCCCGCCCCGGCAGCCCCACTCCCCCCCCACCCCCCGCAACCCAGATTCTACTCCCCCACTCCCGTCGAATTCCCCCCACCCTCCACCACCCTCGTTGAATCCCCCTCCCCCCACCCCGGTCGAATTCCCGCCCCCAATTCCGACCCGGCTCGCACCCATGCCCTAAAACCGCTCCGAAAACCGCTTAATTTTCATCTTCATAACCACTTGGTATTCATGAAAAATTGAAAAAAAATCAAAAATCGGCTTTCAACGGGAATTCGATGGGGATGGAAGAGGGAGATTCGACAGGGGTTGGGGGAGGGGGTATTCGGCTGAGGGTGGGGGATTCGACTGGGGGGGGGGGAGCTGCTGAGGGTCGAGGGGTGGGGGAGCTCTGAGGAGGTCGACTGGGGGGGGGAGCTGCGACGGAGGGGGCGCTGGTGGGGGTGGGAGGGAGGGGGAGGAGGGGGCACTTGGGGTAGTGGGGGGGAGGGTTAGGGGGTTAGGGTTTAGGGTTAGGGTTAGGGTTTAGGGTAAGGGTTTAGGGGTCTAAGGGTTTAGGGGTTAGGGTTAGGGTTAATAATGGCAAAATGGTAAATAAAGCTAACGGAAACTTAACACCGTTAATCATTAAGGGTATTTGGTGCATTTTATGCAAATGACAAGGGCATCTGGTGCATTTTTGAAACAACGAGGGTACCTGGTGCATTTCGTGAAACATCAGGGGTACCTGGTGAAAAAACCGTTACTTTTAACTAATTCATTCACTCATCCTTGCTAACAGACAAATATACCTAATCCCTTATTCTCTTTTCTTATTTGTAAAAAAACAATTTATTCGTTTACTAATACTCCTTCTATCTCATATTAATATTTCCCTCTCCTACTCAATATCTCTCACATGGATTTTATGTTTTTATTAACAAAAAATAATATACTAATACGTATTTAGGTTTTTCTAATCTATGCATCTAGTGCACATGTTTAGCTATTTATTTTTAGCTTTCTTCAATAAAATTGATAAATATGGCATAGTTAATTAAAGATATTATTCTCATAATTGATATTTGATTCCTATTATGAGAATAACATATTTATTAACTATGTCATATGACCTTCAATTTTGTTGAATAAAGCTAAAAACAAATAGCTAAACTTGTGCACTTGGTGCATAGGTTAGAAAAACAGTTGTCCTATATAATACAAGGAATTTGATTCCTATTTCAATCAGACTAGTACCCAAAATTTTCTCTCTTTCAACTACTCGTTTTGTTTGTTATATATTGTCTTGGTCTCATTTTGAATTTTACATTATTCATATACTTTTATTTGGACATACTTTTTTCCCTAATATTTCCTCCGTTTCTATATACATGCATCATTTCCTGCGTACATACTATCCAATGCACTACTTTGTTCCTTAATATATTAAATCATGTATAAGTAAAAATTATAAAAAATTGCTTTTATGAAAGTATGCATTAAGATGAATCAAATAAGCTAAGACCCACACTTGACTATATTTTTTCTTATACGTTTGTGAGATAATGTTGATGGATGAATAATCAGTTACTAAGCAAATGTTGCATGTATTTAGAAATGGAGTGGAGGATCAAGGTTGTTCTAATGGTTGTAAGGCCCTCCTTCCACCCCTGTGACAGGAGTTCGATTCTCACCCCTTGCAAGAAGGATCTCCAATTTCCTCCCTCCTTGCAAGGGAATTCTCTTTACCTTTTAAAAAAAAGAATTAGAGATAGAGGGAGTATATAGGAACATATTATATTATGTAATAGCGCACCCGTTTGTTATTAGTTGCTTCATTTTAGCTTTTAAGTTTGCCAACATAGAACTTTGACCATTAATATGTTGAACTATCTAAAATTTTAGAGTAAGTTCAAATATTGAAAATATATTGATGAGACAAGTTCAAAAACATATTTCATAATAGCATATGATTTTATACGTTTGGTGAAAAAAACATGGTCAATGTAGATTATGGGGTATTTGAATAGTGTTAATGTCAAAGTAGAGCAACTAATAACAAACAAGGAATTCTTTTTTCGAATATTTCTCAATACATATATTTGAAATATAAACTTTTTACCATTTTTATTAATAGATAGTTAAAGATATAATGGTACAACAATTTGGAGTATAGGTCCAATTTTTCACTAAACAATCTGCTCACCCAACGAGTCTAACTAGTTTATCGACCATGGTTAGCCACAAAGAACATTCATTGCATCATTTGGGTGTGAAGAAAAGATGGGAAAAATAATATTTCGATTATGTGCAGAGTGCAGATTACATACATGATACAACATGGATCTAGTAAATGTTAATTTGTGCCTTGATTTCTTGGCGAAGGAGAAAAGGAGAGAGAGAGCTTCGAAGCATCAGCCCGGACGAGCAAAGCGAGAGCCCGGCCCATGGGAGCAGCCCGGGCGGGCGTGTTAAGGGCCCGGGCGGGCGGACAAGCCCGGGCAGGCCAGATCTTCCTCGGGCGGGCCAGCCCAGTCGCCTACATTCTGCCTCGAAGGCAGTTTCTTTGTGAAAAGCCTGCACAGGGCGGGCTGGTTTGGTGCCCGGACGGGCAACTTGCCCTGTTTCGGGATTTTGCGATTTAATCCGGATTATTTTCGGATTTAATGTTTTGGGTTTTGGGTCATTTTGTAACCTTTAGGATGTCATATATAAGGCATCCTAAAGTCATTTAGAAACCTAAGATTCAAATTAGCCACAAAATATAACTCTCTCTCTCTCTCTCTCTCTCTCTCTCTCTCTCTCTCTCTCTCTCTCTCTCTCTCCTCCTCCTCCTCTCTCTCTCCTCCTCCTCCTCTCTCTCTTCTTCTCCATTGTAATTCCTCCATTAGAGAGGCTAAAGAAAACTCCAAGGTTCTTGCTTGTGGATGTAGGTCAAGGTTGACCGAACCACGTTAAATCTTTGTCTCTCTTTATTGCTTACTTTTCTCACTTAAAGTTTACAACTTTGCATTTATTATTGAACTTGAAGTTAACTAGCAAACCCTAGGTCCTAGAAATTGCATTTATTTCTAACAATTGGTATCAAGAGCTTTAGGTTTGGGAGGTTTCTAGTTGATTTCTTTGAAGAATATGTCAACAATGAAGCTTGACATTGAGAAGTTTGATAGGTCCATCAACTTTGGACTATGGCAAGTGAAGATGAAGGCAATCTTGATTCAAAATGGTGTTCACAAGGCTCTAGAGGGCAAGGTGAAGAAGCCTACTACTATGACCGAAGAGAAATGGGAAGAATTGGATTTAAAGGCCTTATCGGCTATACAACTTTGCCTCTCGAGTGAAGTATTGAGGGAAGTTGCTAAGGAGGACTCGGCGGCGGGTTTATGGTTGAAGTTGGAGTCTCTTTACATGGCAAAGAGTGTCACCAACCGACTTCTACTCAAGAGTAGATTGTATGACCTTCGACTTGAGGAAGGTAATTATCTTAAATCTCATATTGATGAGTTTTATTCTATTGTGATGGATCTTCAAAATATTGATGTCACTTTGGATGATGAAGATTTGGCTATTTGGTTGTTGTGTTCATTACCATCTTCATACAAGTATTTTAGGGAAACTATCTTGTATGGTAGAGATGATTTGAGTATTGATGATGTTAGGGATGCTTTGAAACAAAGGGAGTTGATTGATAATCAATTGACATCTAAATCATCAAACTCTAGTGATGGCTTGTTTGTTAGGGGTAGATCAAATGATGTTGCATCTACTAGTCAAGGTGGTAATGGTGGTAAGAATAGGGGGCGTTCTAAGTCAAAGAAGCCCAATTCTAATAGGCACAAGACTTATAATTATTGTCATCTAAAGGGGCACATTAAGTCCGAATGCTACAAGTTGAAAAACAAGCAATCGGGGGATAGTAAGCCCGTGAAAAGCAAGGAACCCATGAACTCCGCCGATGTAAGCTATGTTGATTCCGATGGCGAAAGTGGAGCTTTGGTTGTTACTCATGATAGGCTCAAGAGCAAGAGTGAATGGATAATGGACTCGGGATGTTCTTTTCATGTGACACCCTACAAAGACATGTTCACCTCATATGAGGAGTATAATGGAGGCACGGTCACCATGGGAAACAATGCAACTTGCAAGGTGATTGGCATAGGGTCCGTGGATATCAAGATGTTTGATGGCACGGTTAGAACTTTGTCCAAAGTCCGCCATGTTCCGGAAATGAAGAAAAACTTGATCTCTCTTGGTACTCTTGACAACAATGGGTGTAAGTACATAGCGAAAGGTGGAGTGTTGAAGGTTATTAGGGGTGCACTTGTGTTGATGAAGGGTATTAAAAAGGGAAGCTTGTATGTGTTACAAGGTTCCATGGTTAGTGGTTCGACTAATGTCTCTACCGGCACTATGAGTGATGATGATACCAAGCTTTGGCATTTGAGGCTTGGTCATATGGGAGAGCAAGGAATGTCCGAACTTTGCAAGCAAGGATTGCTAGATAATGTGAAGCTTGGAAACCTTGGCTTTTGTGAGCATTGTGTGTTTGGTAAACACAAGCGGGTTAGCTTCAAGTCCGCAATACACAACACCAAAGGACCTCTTGATTACATCCATTCGGATTTGTGGGGTCCCTCTAGGAAGACTTCTTTGGGTGGCTGTAGTTACTTGCTCACAATAATTGATGTTATCTCTAGGAAGGTGTGGTCGTTCTTTCTCAAGCACAAGGATGGTGTGTTTGATGTGTTTCTTCAATGGAAGACTATGATTGAGAAGAAGACCGACAAGAAGATCAAGGTTTTGAGAACCGACAATGGCCTAGAGTTTGTTGAAAAGAAGTTCACTAAGTATTGTCTTAATGAAGGCATTGTTCGTCATAGAACTTGTGTTGGGAGGCCTCAACAAAATGGTGTTGCGGAGAAGATGAATAGGACTCTCCTAGAGAGGGCAAGATGTATGCTCTCACAAGCCAAGTTGGGGAAGATCTTTTGGGCCGAAGCGGTTGCAACAGCATGCTATTTGGTGAACAGATCTCCTCACTCCGCCCTTAACTTTAAATCTCCTCAAGAGGTATGGTTCGGAACTCCTTGTGGTTATTCTAATTTGAAAGTGTTTGGTTGTCCGGCCTACATTCATGTAAATGAGGATAAACTTGAACCTAGAGCTAGAAAATGTGTATTTGTTGGCTATGGTTTAGGGGTTAAGGGATATAGAGTTTGGTGTGAAAAATCTAGGAGGGTAATAACTTCTAGAGATGTTGTGTTTGATGAATCATGTATGATCACTCCGGAGAAGGAGCTTGCTATCTGTAATGATGTAGGTTCATCTTATGACACCGAGGAGAAGGTGGAGCTTGAAAGTGCTTCACATGATGATGCTCTCACTCAAGAGATGCATGTTGAGGGTTCACCTCAAACCCAACGCAAGACACTTGCTAGTGAGAGACAAAGAAGGCAAATCAAGCCTCCTCAAAGATATGTTGAGGAGTTTGACTATGTGCAATATGCTCTCACCGTGGCAAATGAGGTAGAGACCTTTGATGATCCATGCTCCTACAAGGAAGCAATGTCTCTACCCGATTCAAGCAAGTGGTTGATGGCAATGAAGCATGAGATGGAGTCTCTGCACAAAAACAATACTTGGGAGTTGGTTGTTGCACCTAAGAAGAAGAAGATCGTTAGGTGTAAGTGGGTGTACAAGAGAAAAGAGGGTACACCGGATTCGGGAGGTCCCGTCTACAAGGCAAGGGTTGTGGCAAGGGGTTTCACTCAAGTTGAGGGTGTTGATTTTCATGAAGTTTTCTCACCGGTTGTGAAGCACTCGTCCATTAGAGTTTTGCTTGCCTTGGTAGCTATGGAAGACTTGGAGCTACACCAACTTGATGTTAAGACCGCTTTCCTCCATGGGGACTTGGAGGAGGAAATCTACATGAAGCAACCGGAAGGTTTTGAGGTTGAAGGGAAAGAAGAGCATGTGTGCCGTTTGGTGAAGTCATTGTATGGGTTGAAGCAATCTCCTAGGCAATGGTATAGGCGATTTGATTCGTTTATGTTGGCTCATGAGTTCACAAGAAGCTCCTATGATAGTTGTGTCTACTACAAAGAGCTAGTAAGTGGTTCTTTCATTTACCTTTTGCTTTATGTTGATGATATGTTGGTTGCTTGCAAGCATTTGGTTGTGGTCAACAATTTGAAGAGGTTGTTGAGTAGTGAGTTTGATATGAAGAATCTTGGTGAAGCCAAGAAGATACTTGGGATGGAGATTTGGAGAGATCGATCTAAGGGGGCGTTGTACCTTAGCCAAAGGAGGTACATTGAGAAGGTTCTTGAGAGATTCTCAATGAGCAATGCAAAGCCCGTTTCTACTCCTCTCGGTTCTCACTTCAAGCTCTCAAAGGAGCTTTGTCCTCAATCCAAAGAAGAAGAAAGGGCCATGGCTCACATCCCCTATACTAGTGTCGTTGGGAGTGTGATGTATGCCATGGTATGTTCTAGGTCGGACATTGCTCAAGCGGTGAGCATGGTGTGCCGTTATATGTCAAGGCCCGTGAAAGGGCATTGGGAAGCTTTGAAATGGCTTCTAAGGTACTTGAAGGGTACCTCACACATTTGCTTGGAGTTTAGCCAAGATGCAAATGGTGTGATTGGGTATTGTGATTCGGATTATGGTGGAGACTTGGATGATCGAAAATCAACTTCGGGTTATGTGTTTACCTTGGGAGGTACGACCGTGAGTTGGCAATCTTCGCTACAAGATGTTGTAGCTCTTTCAACTACGGAAGCGGAGTTCATGGCGATTACCGAGACATTCAAGGAGGCAAAGTGGCTCAAAGGTTTGGTTGGGGAGATTAGCTCGTGTTTTAAGGAGGTGTCCGTATTTTGTGATAGCCAAAGTGCCATTCACTTGGCTAAGAACCAAAACACGTTCCATAGAAGAACGAAGCATATTGATGTGAAGTACAACTTCATCCAGAATGTCATTGATAAGAAAGAGTTGACATTGATGAAGATTCGTACCGAGGAGAACCCCTCCGACATGTTGACAAAGCCTTTGCCAACCACTAAGTTCACGTTGTGTGTGAACTTGGTGGGTCTATCCTCTTGTTTGTTGTAGGCCCCTATGGGGTAGAGCCTTGGAGTTTGATTGGTGTTTTTGGTGTTATTGGAGGTGTTTGGAGAAATTCAAGTCAAGGTGGAGAATTGTTAATTTGTGCCTTGATTTCTTGGCGAAGGAGAAAAGGAGAGAGAGAGCTTCGAAGCATCAGCCCGTACGAGCAAAGCGAGAGCCCGGCCCATGGGAGCAGCCCGAGCGGGCGTGTTAGGGGCTCGGGCGGGCGGACAAGCCCGGGCGGGCCCGATCTTCCTCGGGCGGGCCAGCCCAGTCGCCTACATTCTGCCTCGAAGGCAGTTTCTTTGTGAAAAGCCTGCACCGGGCGGGCTATCTGGCCCGGGTGGGCAGCTTGCCCTGTTTCGGGATTTTACGATTTAATCCGGATTTTTTCCGGATTTAATGTTTTGGGTTTTGGGTCATTTTGTAACCTTTAGGATGTCATATATAAGGCATCCTAAAGTCATTTAGAAACCTAAGATTCAAATTAGCCACAAAAAATAACTCTCTCTCTCTCTCTCTCCTCCTCTCTCTCTTCTTCTCCATTGTAATTCCTCCATTAGAGAGGCTAAAAAAAACTCCAAGGTTCTTGCTTGTGGATGTAGGTCAAGGTTGACCGAACCACGTTAAATCTTTGTCTCTCTTTATTGCTTACTTTTCTCACTTAAAGTTTACAACTTTGAATTTATAGTTGAACTTAAAGTTAACTAGCAAACCCTAGGCCCTAGAAATTGCATTTATTGCTAACAACAAATGTTAGGACCATGGATGGGTTCGAGTAAAGAATGATAATGACCTACTACTGGACAATGAAAGAGTCTCGTGGAAGAATGAATTAAGATATTACTTCATAATTGAGTAAGAGTTCATGTTATTAATGATACTTATGATACTTAGAAGTGATGTTTATTTGGACCATAGGAGGTTTTCCTCCCATCTCAATCAAGATGTTTTTTTGTCATTTCAAAAAGTGAGTCAAAGCCACTAATAACAATAGCATGTTGGCAATATTTAATCCACTATTGTAGATGCCTAGATGGAATCTAAGCTATATGAAGGCTAACAATCCTGAAAGAAAATTTATATTATATATACAGATATATTCTTCTAATATTTAAAAATGTGTATAATTATGACAACTGTCACCTACCAAAGGATATAGATAACGTCTAATTAAACGTTATCTATATCCTTTGGTAGGTGACAGTTGTCATAATTATACACATTGTTTTGTCAGTGGTCCCATCTACAATGGAAAGAACAATGGATGCTTCTCTTAGATTTCCACACAACTTTTATTTTTATCAGCTCATTCTTTATAACGTACAAAATTAATAGTTTAGTAAAAAAAATAAGTTTGGTTGGTAATGAAATAGAGTGAAATGTAATAAAATAGGTTTAATTAATAAAAAGTTATTTTTGTTGATTTATAATCAAAATAATATGTTATATATTGGAACTTGAACTCTTCTTATTTTGGTTGATTTATAATCAAAATAATATGTTATATATTGGAACTTGAACTCTTTCTTTTTCTTTTATTGCAACAATTCAAATGAACTAAATAACTTTTTTTTTTTAAATAAAAAATCATACATGTTCCTCTAGATTAAGGATTGGTAAAAGTCTGCGAAAATAAACTTTAAGATTGGAATTAAAGTACTTTAATTAACAATGTTAACATGATAAAACAAGTCTTTATAGAAAAGTAATAAAGGGAAATCAATCAAACCTTACTTTGCCTATCTTTCTTCTATATGAAGTACTTACTAATTTAAAGCTTAAATAACAAGTGGGAGATCTTCTAATCATTGTTAATGCCATAAGAATCATAGGCTTGTACCTCATAGCTCATAAATCATAAATCATAAATCCAAAGTCTCCCCTATAATCAAGGGAAAATTAGAACTTTGGTACCTATTAAACAACTAAACAAGTCATTGACTTGTAATGATTTTTTAAAACCCAAATATTTACATGATAGGAAGTTGCCGGCCCAAAGTTAAAAAGACAAGATAGTCTCGCTCCATATTCTATTATTACAGATCCAATCTTGGAATAATTTTTGTTGTTTTTTTTTTTAACTAAAGTTGGACATTATTTCCTTTTTATCTTTCAACACAATCTATATATCAACCCCACTAAAAGCCATGACCACTGCACAAATTTATGAACCTCCAATAAAATTTGTAGAGAAAGAGGAATACATTTGCAAAAGAAGAATGAATTTATAAGTTACAATAATACAATTTGGACAAAACTTTATCTAACACTTGCAATAATCCTTTTCCCCTAGTGGTGCAAATGAAAAGACAAGAAACGTAACCCTATTATCAAACTACTTGATTAACGATTTAGAATTCACAACAATAAGATGATTTATATGAATCAACATAAGTAGTTGATTTAAGAAAATTATTTTAGATAAGTCCATGTGTATAGTATGTATGAAAAATTATATTATATCTCCATAAAAAAGTAAGACCTCCTTTAAAATAGAATTTTAGCTGACTTATTGATTGATTGTTAATTTTAGCTTCTTAATACAGTCAAACTATTACAAAATATGTTTGATAAAGATTTAAATTGTTTGGAAATTTGTAGCCAATGTGAAAAAGCGGTTATGATATGAGAAACATTTATGATATGAAAATAAAAATGTCGATCATATGTACTGAAATAAGTATCAAACATCTTTTATAAACAATTATTAATACTCTTTCTATCTCAAATTACTTGCTACATTATCCTCTTCCACAAAAACTAGTTTCTACATTATCTTTTCTATTTTAGCTAGAGACAGCAATAACTTACAAAAACAACAAATACAAATAGTTAATACTAGTAACTTCAAATAGAAGTCAAAGTCAACCAACTTTCATCAGTTGATATTATTATGGAGTTCAGTGAATTAGTGTTGCATTTTATTTGTTGGATTTAAATGGTTCTATCTTTTAAAGAGAGAGAGAGAGCGCATGCATGATGAGTAGAGAATGATAAACACATAGATTAAAATAAAAATATATAGTCAATAATCAATACAAGTCAATCCAAGGAGTAAAATGATCACATTACATCTTTCTTATGCTGCCAAAACAAGTCTTCTTATTACTGCAAAAACTAAAACCCGTCGTTATGGTATAAGTAACTACTCTAACTTAAATAATAAGGTAGACGATGAGTGCATAGATCATACACCCGGGTGTATTATGTGCATGGTACACCCAGATTATTTTTTCCTCATTTGGAGCTCTACTTATTATGTAATTATGCTTATAAGCTCATTTGGAGGTTTCAAATGAGCAATGAGCAAAAAATAGCCCCCGGTCGGTGTACCATGAGCATGATACACCTGGGTGTATGATAAAAATTCCCTAAGACGATCTTTTTGTAAACCAACTAACAATAAACAGTAGATGCGATCTAACTTAATTGGTACTAAAGTCTAATGAGGGCGGTACTAAATCCCGTCTAGTTAGGTATATCATTGTATTTAGGCCCTGTTCTTTTGGACTTATTTTCAGTTCAGTTCAGCGCAGTTCAGTTTAGCTCGTTTTAGTTCAGTTCAGCCAAAATAAGTTTAGTTCAGTTCAGTCTTGTCTAATGTTGTAATTATTATTTTTATTTTCAATATTACTATTAATATTGTTATTATTATTAATATTATAATTATAATAACGATGAATTTGTATTTTTTATTTTGTTGATTTTCATTATTTTTTATTATTATTTATAATAATAATAATAATAATAATAATAATATTATTATTATTATTATTATTATTATTGTTATTATTATTATTATTATTATATTGGTTAATTACAGTATATTAGTATTATATTTTTTGTTAATAATTCTATTGCTATTATTGTAATTATTATTATTGTTATGAATCATTAGTATTATAACAAAGCTATAATTTTAGCAAATTGTAATATAGTCTAAAATATTTTTGAATTAAAGCACAACAAGCACGAGTCAATTACAAATTGTTGCGTAACATAGCATAATTTAACGACAAACACATATCTAAGATCCTAGAATTCCAACATATTTGAATTCACATGCACAACATTATGTTAATATTTATTGATTATTATCGATTATTATAATAATAAGTATTGATAATATTATGTCAATACAGTTCAGTTCAGCGCAATTCAGTTCAGTTCAGTTCAGCTCAATTTAGTTCTGTCCAGCTCAGTTCAGTTCAGCCAAAATAAATTCAAAAGAACAGAGCCTTATTCGCTCATCTTAAAACATAAAATAAAAAAGCTAAAATAGACCGACGAAGGCAGTAAATTTTAACTACAGTTCTACTGAGTACTGACAGAATTACTAGCAAACATTATTTGTAACAAAGATAGGACCAGTACCACAATCCTTAAAAAAATTACTCCATAAATCAGACCCCAAAAAGATAGAAATAAAAACAGCAAGGAGTAGGTAGAAAATGGAACTTCAATTGGAGCTAAAAAGGCACCCATGAATTTAGTCAGAAACTCAAAATGCAATTGATCTTCATCTTAAAGTACCATACAATTGCACCCCTCAAAAAAAAAAGTACCATACAATTGCAAAGTATCCTGTTCTTTCCTCTGCTTTTTCCTCCCTTTTTTCTCTTTCTTGGTCCCGCTTAAGCAGCAACTGCAAGCACCCACCTGATCTTTTCTCTCTCCTCCTGAAGATAAGAACAAGCTTTTGAGTAAATTGTGGATTAGTGTGATATTTGCTCTTGAAAGCTGAGAAATTCTTTGGGATTTCAATTTCCCAAAAATTTTGTGCCTTTCACTGTTGATTTTCATGATTGGGTTATTTTGGGTAGTGAATTCTGAGTACAATCACAGCTAAGTTTTGGCTTTTTTTTTCTCAATTTTGGAGTGTGCTTCTTTTGGTGCCAATTTTAGGTAGGTGGGTGTTTGTGTTTTTGTCCATTTTTGGTTTTGCTTTTTTTCATTCTCAGCCCTCTAACTCTGTTGGATAGATTATGCTATTCCTTAATTATTGTTTAATTTGGATATAATCTGATGTGGGTTTTTCTGGGTATTATATTTTAATCGTGGTTGTATCAAAAAGATTGAATTTTTTAATCTCTACAGAATTCTAAGCAGTGGCTTATAGTATAGTTGTACTGTGATTAAAGAATTAGTTTGACTAATACTTTATTCTAATTGTGTGTATCTTTGTGATTAGGACATCAGTAAACTAAGATCTTATTTTGCTTGTTTTTTAATCATTAAAAGGAGTTCCTTGTAATTTTGGAATACTATATGCCACTTCTTCCTGTAAACTTAAGCAAGAAATTTTACAGAAAAGTGTTAAGCTCAATGATTTGTGGGAACACTTTTCTTGGTGTAGGAAACCTTTTTGTTTGTTTCTTTGATAGTAGCTTAAGATCTAAAAGTGACTTGGGGTTGGAACTCATTACAGAACTTGGTTTTGCAAGAGATTTATGTTGTGAAAGAGACAGTGTTGTTCTTTGCTTTGCTGTTAGCTGAGGACATTTTTGAACTGAAGTATGCCCTTAACTGAACTTGTTAGGATGTTTAAAGGGAAAGTGGAATTCACCCAAGATGGAGCATCCAATTCTACTGATCCTTCTTCTAGGTAATTTCAATTTTTTGGATTTTGAATTATATTAGCAGGCTGGTCTTGTTTCTTAAGTTTGTCGGTCGTTTCGATTTAAAATTTTCATAATTTTGTACTGATATCTCTGTGGTTTTGGGGATGGGTATTGGATGCAGACCGAATACTGATTGTGTTGAGCTAGTTTGGGAAAATGGTCAGCCCATGATGCAAGGTAAAACTAGAAAGAGTTCTAATTCAAGCAATTTCCAAACAGTTGGCCCCAAGCCTCAAGATGGTAGGATTGCTACTAATTTTTCAAGAATGACCAAGTTTGGCACAGTGGATTCTGTAATGGCTGATTACCCATTGTCTGTTCCTTCTTGTGAAATGGGTTTGGATCAAGATGTTGACTTGGTACCTTGGTTGAACTATCCCATGGAAGAACATTTGCATAATGACTATACTTCTGACTTCTTACATGAGTTATCTGGAGTTACCATTAACGATCTCTCTACGGAGAACCATTTACCATACCGGGAAAGGAAAAGTACTTTTCATGGTGATGGCCATGATACTTCTGTGAGTTTGAAACGTGGCCATACATCTAAGGCCTCTTCAAGTTTTGAGAAGGATAATAGAGGTGGAAGTAGTGAGGTACCACAATCTATGTTTCCCTTCCAGCAAAGTATCCCTAGATCAGGAATATCTGATATAACTGGTAACAGTGCAGGCAATGCCCACCATGTTGCTTCGCGAGACTCCGCAAATAATCCATCTTCATTGAGTGCTTTTACCAGCTTGAGATTGCAGAAGCTAGATGCAGGGCAGCCTAGCACTAGCTCAGGCTTTACGAATTTTCCCTACTTTTCTCGGCCTACTGGTCTTTCTAGAGCTAATCAGGTTACTGTAAACCCCTCAAAGAGATTAGAGAATATTGATAAAAGATGCACCTTGAATAGTAGTAATCCTGCTAATTCTACTCTGGTTAATATGGATAGTGGTTATTCCCAAAAGGATATAGTTTCTCACAACCAGTCCATTATGACACCAGCAAATGGAAATTCAGAAGCTTTGCCTGCAAAGCTTACTCAGGAGCCTCATTCTGCTGATCAACCTAGAGAAGACATTGCTAAAAATCACGTGTCAAAGAATCAAGCGTGTGATGCACCAATGAGCAAAGTGGGTACTAGTGGTGATAGGAATATGGAGCCAGTAGTTGCAACATCTTCTGTATGTTCAGCTAATAGTGCGGAAAGAACTTCAGATGAGCCTGCACGCAATCTGAAAAGAAAATCTCATGACACTACAGAATCAGAAGGTCCTAGTGAAGTAAGATAATTAATTCTTCCTTTATTTAAAGACTAATCTAAGGATTTCTTTCTAATTTCCATTTCTCATGTTAAGCTGGAAATCGATCAACGTGCAGGAAGCTGAAGAGGAATCAGTGGGTGCAAGAAAACCAGGTCATGGTCGGAATGGCTCAAAGAGAAGCCGAGCTGCAGAAGTGCATAATCTATCTGAAAGGGTGAGCTCACGTTTTGCAAATTAGTATCAATAATGGTGATGTTTGGTTTGGGATTCTAAGTGGTGTTTATGTGCCTTTTGGAACGCTATCAACAGAGACGGAGGGATAGAATTAATGAGAAGATGCGTGCACTGCAAGAGCTCATACCCAACTGCAATAAGGTATTTCTTTTGTGCTTTGTATCCCTGATTTATTTATTTTAGCCGCGTTTTAACTTGTGAAGTTTGTGAGAATTCAACTTGAATTTCTGATGTTTCAAAATCAAGATATATGATGTAAGCTTGTTTTTTCTATCATATATGCTAACCAGTGCTTTCAAAATACTAGGCGGACAAAGCTTCAATGCTTGACGAGGCTATAGAATATTTAAAGACGCTCCAGATTCAAGTACAGGTGAGGTTCTTATGTTTCCTTACGACGACCGTCTGATTTGTTTTGGCAGCTCTTTTGGTATAAAGTAATTTAAGTAAATTGGATGGTAACAAAGTTTATGTGGTATTATGGCATAAAATGTTGATATCCCATTTGGAGGTCCAAGTCCAAGGTGATGATCCTCCATTAGAAAATGATTTTCATTGTTTGTATTGTTTGTATTGTTTAGCACTTATCATGTCTATATGTGGCTACATTGGTGCATTTCATGAGAACATTCTCATGAAAAACTTCATGTAGGATCATACACAAACTTTGTTCTCATTCACTTGATTTTACCTTACACCTAAAGAGCCATCAAAATTATAAAAATATGTTGGCTTATGCTGGTTAGTAAATGCTGCAGATATTGTCGATGGGTGCTGGGTTGTATATGCAGCCTATGATGCTACCACCAGGAATGCAACCCATCCATGGAGCCCATATACCTCATTTCTCACCTATGGGGCTTGGAATGGGTATGGGAATGGGCTTTGGGATGAATATGCTCAACATGAATAATGGTCCGAAGATGCTACCTTTTCAAGGCCCGCATTACCCTGTCCCTGGAACTGGACCCACATTTCAGGGAATGCCGGGTTCTAATCTTCCTGCTTTTCCACATCCTGGTCAAGTACTACCAATGTCCATGCAACAAGCCCCTATAGTTCCTGCTCCAATATCAGGAAGCTTTCTGAACATGCCCATAGGATTGAATGCCTCGGGTGTAGCTGGGTCATCAAGTGCATCACAATTAGCTCCGCCTGGTTCTAAGAAGGATGCTAACCCACATGGGCTATCTAGTATGGCTAGCAACAACGTTAACAGCTCCTTGAATCCGGCAACTATTCAGGTAGTTGGTTTTTGTGCATACTTTTGGATGTATTTGTATTATGATGTGAATTTTCTTCAATTATTGATTATCCTTCACCAGATATTTCATATATATTCTTTGGTCATTACTGACACATACCTAAGTGAGTTGGACCAATTACATTACATGTCTCAGTAGGAATAAATGCTACTCCCCCGTCTTCAATAACTTAAACCTTTTGGTTTGGCACAAAGTTTAAGTAGTGAGTTTAATGTGGGCCATTAAGTAGATAGTGGGTAAAAATGTAAGATTTGATATATCATAGTGCTTTCTGTTCACCTAAACTTATTTGAACTGTACTTATTAGACCTATTGGACTTGATCAACCCTAAATTCAATTTTCACCTTATGTTTACTTCTGATTGGATCTAATTAGCCTTGATTTCACCTTATATTTGCATCTGATTGGATCTACTTAGCCTTGATTTCACCTTATGTTTACTTATTGGCCCTAAAACTTTTTTAACGCACCAGTGGCTCACACCAAGCTATTTGGGGACAGCCCAAAATGGTGATTGAGAAATGTTCATTGAAGACAGGAGGAGTATTTTCAGGGCCTTTATTGAACAATACGAGGACTTTAGTAGTTGAGATAGTTCTTTTGTCTAGAACATTCACCATATCTGTGTTTCAACTTTCAAGGTCATATTTTTCGTATACTGAAAATGGTTTCGTATCTGTGTATGATAATTGCAGGGATCTAATGAGGGTAATCAGGTGTGCCATGATCAAACACAAGGTGTTAATGCCTTAGAAACTGCCAATGGAAAAGATGCTATGCATAGCTGACAGGAACTTGTTGCCTAAAGATGACAAACTGCAGTAATATTCTCATCTATAATGCTAGTGAGTACAAAATAACATGTAGCCTTTTTCTAATGTATATATTCTCAAATTAGATGTTGCTTGGAGATGTCCCAAAGGTTACAGGAAGCATAGGATGCTAGATTCAACCCCCACATAACAAAGGGGGCTGCTCGACGACACAACATTACAGATCAGAGTGACAGATCTGACTGTAATGCAGAGTTTTTCGCCAAGAATGCAGATTAGTTTCGTTTTTAGATGTGTACATTTTATGAAGATGACATTGCACTTTGGTGTCGTAGTTTCTGATCTCCTAGGTGTAAATGTGGTTCAGATGTACATTTCGAGAGCAAATTTCTTTTTGGGGGAAATAGTAATAAATGAATAGGTTTATTGTCATACATCCTTAATAATTCCAGGGAGTTATGACCCCTTTGGCCTTGCTAGTATTTGTTAGTGGTTGGAACACTTAGATACTGTAGACATCAAGTATGAGGAGATAATATGGTGGCTGGGATAAGTGCATGATGTAATATGAAGTATAAGGTAGATCAATATTTGTATTTTATTAAGGCAGTTGAAATAAAGCAAGTGCTAGCTTTTCCTCTTGATGTCTTAAATATTCGAACTATAGTGCATTATCGTCTTCTTCGGTTTACTTAAAGTAAGCTACTAAAGAATCATCTCCTTTGTGACTCCCAAAAAATAAGAACAAAAAATTGTCAAGGAAAAACTGATATAAAAAAAATAAATGAATAAACTTTTACTTAGGAAAAACTGATATAAAAAATAAATGAATAAACTTTTACTTATATCTCTAAAATAATCTCAACTTTTGATTTTGATTTATTTGGACTAATCTTGACTTTGGAAGATATCTTATCAAAAATAATTAAAATCGTTAATTTTTTCTATTCACTAGGCCCAAAATGAATAGGCTGTTGAGAAACAGTGGAATGCTTCATTCCACTGTTCACATGGGAAATGTGAAGTCCACTTTGCCTGCATGTATTTAATGCATGTCAGGTAAGTTTTTCTTCACACCGCAAACTCTTCCGCCAAAGTTGAAATATGTAATTGTAAACAGTACAATTTTTGCTTATAAATACCGGTGTAAGAAATCAGTTTTTACACAATACGAATTCAATACACTCTCTGATATATTTCTATCTATAGCTTCTCTCTCTCTCTCCATATTTCTCACAACACGTTATCAGCACGAGTTTGCTATCGAAAAAAAATAAAGGTATACATCCATTCTGTTTCAAGTTCTAAATTTTTTTTCTCCAAGCCCAAACCATTACTATCCAAACATGGATCAACAAAGTAACGGGATTAACATTGTTTTACACAATGTCTCTGTCTCGGGTATTCACTTTTGGATAGAGCGAAACAATGTACCATTCACTACCAACCCAGCGAGGGGAACTGTGAGACAGCCCCGACCCAGTAACATTAACGACGGTACAAACACCCATACCAGAGAAAACCCACAAACCCCTGTTCCCAACACCAATAATAACCCTCCTATACAACCAACTGAAAATCAACCTCCACCAAGTAATAAAAGAGATAGGGATGAACAGGAAGGGTTGACTAAGTAGTAAACGTCACCACGCCACTAACCTGAGAAAATAAATAATTTGATAATAAAGCCACCTTCATGGAGGGCAAGGACATTTATTTTATGTTATTTCTTTTGCTCTTGAACCGCCTATATGGACGGGTTAACTTTTTTTTGAACTTGCCGCCTATATGGACGGCCTAGTGAAACAATAAAATTATTATCTCTTATATGTGCCATAATGTTATATTTATGCAGGGAATAAGCATTCAGAATACTATTATATATTATTGTCTCTAATCTTCTATCTTTTTTTTTGCATTTGTAGTTACATATATTATATTGTCATTTTACCAACATGCTCTAATATCTATTTGTCAATCTTAAAATTTTATTGCATTGTCTATTTTTAACTGTTGATGAACTACACAGTTCGGGATAACCCTCTATAAAAGCGGATTACCCGTCCCATTTTCACCGCACATCTCTTATCTTCATCCAATTTTTTTTCTCTAAACTCACAATTTTTTTTTTCTCTTCATCCTCAACCTTCCGGCCACCATGTTCCACGGCGGCGACGACAACCGTCCTCCACCTTCCTCTTCTTCTTTTGAGGAGGATTTTAGGATGATACGGCTATACTTATTCCTTATAGCCGGTATCTTTTTCCTTCTTATGGCATTCATGATCTATCTCCTCATACACAAATCGGAGACAATTTCTTTTTATCTCCCTCGTTGTATTTTTTCCATTTTTGGCATCTTTTTTTTTGTGTCTTTTAAGTGCATTTTTAGGAAGTTTTTTTTGTTTCTCTCACTCATTATATTTTTTTTTTCCATTTCTGGCATTTTTTTTTGTTTCGTTATATTGTACGTTATTTTTCGTCTTTTTTTGTTTGTAATGTTTATGTATCATTATAATGATATAAATCAGGGGGAGATAATATATGTGATTTATTATCATTTACTAATTTTAAATATTTACATGTTTGTAGTTAAAATGGTAGATCTAGTTAAAAGACAATTTAACATACTAGATCTATCTGGGCAAAAGTTCCTAGAATGGACAGTGGACGCCCAAATGAATTTAAAAGCCCAAGGACTGGAACATACAATTAAGGGTGTGACAACCCAACAAGGTGATGCAACTACATCAATTAAAAAGGCGACTGAACAAGAAAAGGCAAAAGCCTTAGTCCTTCTCAGGCATCATTTACATGAAAGTTTAAAAACTGAATATCTCCTTGTGGAGGATCCCAAAGAACTATGGGATAGCCTAAGTGAAAGATATGGGCATCACAAAAATGTGCTCCTCCCAAAGGCACAATTTGACTGGCTCAATTTGAGATTCCAGGACTTTAAAGCAGTCAGTGATTACAATTCAACGTTGTTTAGAATTGTATCATTGTTGAAATATTGTGATCATCCCATCACAGAAGAGCAGATGATAGAAAAAACGCTCTCCACTTTCCACGCCTCTAATATAATATTGGCAGAACAATACAGGTTCAGAGCTTTCAACAAGTACTCTGAGCTAATATCAGTACTGCTTGTGGCTGAACAAAATAATGATCTTCTGCTGAAGAATCATAATCTTAGACCTACGGGGTCTTCAGCCACACGTGAAATAAATGCAATAGAAAGCTCTGATCCACCTGAAGCAAATGCTATACATAGAGGTGGACGCGGTAATTACAACAGTCGTGGGAGAGGACGTGGTAATTACCGTGGCAGAAGGCGTGGACGTGGCAGAGGTCGATTTTCCCCAAGAAATAACAATTTTAAAAATTCTGATAAAAATTGGGGACAATCATCTGGAAATCAGAGGCAGTCGTCCTATAAAGGAAATGACACTTGCCACAGATGTGGCATGACTGGGCATTGGGGTCGCACATGTCGTACTGCCAAACATTTGGTAGACCTATACCAGGCTTCAATAAAGAACAAAGGAAAAAATGTTGAAGCAAATTTTGTTAATGAAGCTAATACATCTATGCCCAGCCTTGATGTTTCAGATTTTTTTATGGATAATGCTGAAGCCGAAAACAACTTTGCAATGCATTAATATGCTTAGTTTATTTTAATTACTTCGATAATCATTTTCATGTATTTCCTCTTTTGATTATTAATAAAATATGCATTTCCTTATAACTAATCTTCATATTTGTTATTTATGAAGATATGGATTTGCCAGAAGTTGGATCCAAAGAACAATGTCTCCTCGACAGTGGGACAACACACACCATATTGAAAAATAAAGAGTATTTTTCAAAACTTACAATATTCCAGGCTAATGTTAGCACAATATCTGGGACAGCCAAGCTAATTGAAGGCTCTGGGAAAGCCTGTATTATATTTCCAAATGGGACAAAATTGATAATCAATGACGCATTATATTCGAGTAAATCTCGAAGAAACCTTATAAGTTTCAAAGATGTACGTCGGAATGGTTACCATTTGGAAACGATGACAGTGAATCAAGAGGAATTTATATGCCTCACGGCAGAAAAATGCGGCAAGAAATACATCTATGAAAAATTGCCAGCAATTTCCTCGGGACTGTATCGCATAGATATACGTCCAATTGAAATTAATATGATATCTAACCAGAAGTTAGATAATAGAGAATTATTTACTCTATGGCATGACCGATTTGGCCATCCTGGCACAGGAATGATGCATAGAATCATTGAAAATTCAATTGGACACTCTATAAAGAATGTCAAAATTCCTCGGTCAAATGAATTATCATGCTCTGCATGCTCACTTGGCAAATTAATAATTAGACCATCTGTAAATAAGATTGCCACTGAATCTCCAATGTTTTTAGAAAGAATACAGGGAGATATTTGTGGGCCTATTCACCCCGCATGCGGACCATTCCGCTATTTCATGGTATTAATTGATGCATCAACTCGATGGTCACATGTGAGCCTTCTATCAAGTAGAAATGTTGCATTTGCAAAACTTCTGGCTCAAATAATTCGATTAAGAACTCAATTCCCAGATCATACAATAAAGAGGATAAGATTAGACAATGCTGGGGAATTTACATCCCAAACTTTTAATGATTATTGCATGTATATTGGGATTGTTGTAGAGCACCCTGTGCCTCATGTACATACACAAAATGGTCTTGCTGAATCATTAATCAAAAGACTGCAATTAATTGCAAGACCGTTAATAATGAGATCAAAATTGCCCTCTTCTGCTTGGGGTCATGCTACATTACATGCAGCAGCATTAATAAGATTAAGGCCGACAGCCTATCATAAATTCTCACCGTTACAATTAGTATCAGGTCGAGAACTGAATGTCTCACATTTGAAAAATTTTGGGTGCGCTGTACATGTACCTATTGCTCCTCCCCAACGTACTAAAATGGGTCCACAAAGAAGGATGGGCATATATGTTGGATTTGAATCCTCATCAATTATCAAATATTTAGAGCCAACAACTGGTGATTTATTTACGGCTCGATTTGCTGACTGTCATTTTAATGAGTCAGTATTCCCATCCTTAGGGGGAGAGAAAGTGGACCCACAAAATATAAAAACAGAAATTACATGGAATGCATCGCAAATGTCGTTTCTGGACCCAAGAACAAATTCATGTGAACAAGAAGTCAAGAAAATTGTTCATTTGCAAAGTATTGCAAACCAATTACCTGATGCATTCACAGATACTAAGAAAGTGACAAAGTCACATGTGCATGCTGAGAATGCCCCTGCACGAATTGAAATTCCTAATGACAATAAGGCCATTGAAGATGAGTCAATAGCACGTCGAAAACGTGGTAGACCACCCGGTTCTAAAGACTCAAAACCGAGAAAAATGAAAAAGCAAGGAGAAACAACAAACGAAATTAATATAAATCCTCCAAAGGAGCATGATGAAATTCATGATGAAAACAAAAATAAAGATAAGCATGTTCCAGAAGAACATGAACATGAAAGCATAGACAACAATGAAACTTCAATTAATTATGTTTCTACAAAGAAACAATGGAATCGAAAGGATGTTGTCTTGAATGAAATCTTTGCTTACTCCATAGCGATTGAAATGACATACGATGAAAATGATATAGAACCAAATGCAGTAGATGAATGTCGCCGCAGAAAAGATTGGCCAAAATGGAAAGAAGCAATTCAAGCAGAATTGAAATCACTTGAAAAACGTGAGGTATTCGGACAAATAACCCAAATACCAAAAGGTGTAAAACCAGTTGGGTACAAATGGGTATTCGTGAGAAAACGAAATGAGAAAAATGAAGTTACTAGATATAAGGCAAGGCTAGTAGCCCAAGGCTTCTCGCAAATGCCAGGGATTGATTATGATGAGACATATTCTCCAGTAGTTGATGCAACTACACTAAGATTTCTGGTAAGCTTATCAGTTTCAAAAGGATTGCAAATGAGGTTAATGGATGTAGAGACTGCATACTTATATGGGTCACTTGACACAGATATTTATATGAAAGTCCCTGATGGACTAAAACTACCAGAAAATCACATGCCCAAAGAGATGTTTTCAATAAAATTGAAAAAGTCACTCTATGGGTTAAAACAATCTGGAAGAATGTGGTATAATCGTCTTAGTGAATACCTATTGAAAGAAGGATTCAAAAATAATCAAATCAGTCCTTGTGTTTTCATAAAGCGATCCAAATCAGGATTCGCCATCATTGCTGTTTATGTCGATGATTTGAATATTATTGGAACTCCCAGAGAACTCGAAGTTACTGCAAGGTACTTGATGAAAGAATTTGAGATAAAAGATCTCGGGAGGACAAAATTTTGCCTTGGCTTGCAAATAGAGCATTTGAGAAATAGGATTTTTGTCCATCAATCAAACTATACAGAAAAAGTTCTGAGACGTTTTTTCATGGACAAAGCCCACCCAATAAGTTCTCCAATGATAGTGCGTTCTCTGAATGTGAAAGATGATCCATTCAGACCACGAGAAGAAAATGAAGAAATTCTTGGTCCTGAAGTACCATATTTAAGTGCGGTTGGTGCCTTAATGTACTTGGCTAACAATACTCGACCTGACATAGCTTTTTCAGTAAACTTGTTAGCTAGATACAGCAATGCACCAACGAAGAGACATTGGAATGGAATCAGACACTTGTTACGCTATCTTCGAGGAACACATGATCTTGGATTATTCTACCAGTTGAGACCAAATGCGTCACTCATTGGATATGCAGATGCTGGATACCTATCAGATCCACAAAAGGCTAAGTCTCAATCCGGGTATCTATTCACTTATGGAGGTACTGCAATATCTTGGAAATCCACGAAGCAGACTTTGACGGCCACATCATCAAATCATGCAGAATTAATTGCTCTTTATGAAGCTGGAAGAGAATGTGTATGGCTAAGGTCAATGATCAAGAATATCCAAGAAGAATGTGGGATGGAAACAATAACAACAAACCCAACTATCATCTACGAAGACAATACTGCATGCATCACCCAAGTAAGCGAAGGGTACATCAAAGGAGACAGAACTAAACATTTATCACCAAAGCTCTTCTTCACTCATGACCTCCAAAAGGAAGGGACGATAAACATCCAACAAATCCAATCATGTGATAATCTTGCAGATTTATTCACCAAATCCCTTCCGGCGAAGAAATTTGAAGAATTAGTCCGAAAAATTGGAATGCGGCATCTTCGTGATATATGCTAAATTCAGGGGGAGTATTATATGCGCGCACTCTTTTTCCTTCGATCGGGTTTTTATCCCACTGGGTTTTTCCTGACAAGGTTTTTAATGAGGCAGTTAATTTTAAGCATATAAGAATACATAATAGTTGTACTCTTTCCTAGTTATGGATTTTTCCCACAGGGTTTTTCCTAACAAGGTTCTTAAAGAGACAACGTCTATTATGAGTTATCAGTGGACATTCAAGGGGGAGTGTTGAGAAACAGTGGAATGCTTCATTCCACTGTTCACATGGGAAATGTGAAGTGCACTTTGCCTGCATGCATTTAATGCATGTCAGGTAAGTTTTTCTTCACACCGCAAACTCTTCCGCCAAAGTTGAAATATGTAATTGTAAACAGTACAATTTTTGCTTATAAATACCGGTGTAAGAAATCAGTTTTTACACAATACGAATTCAATACACTCTCTGATATATTTCTATCTATAGCTTCTCTCTCTCTCTCTCCATATTTCTCACAACATAGGCGTTAATTAAGAGTTTGTTTCCTCAAAACTTGGGAGTAATCGTGGACAATTAGAATTGGTATTGTTTTAAGAAGATTACATACTTCCTCCTTTCTCTTTCTATTACAAGTATGTAAAAAGTTGTAATTGTATTACATTGAGTTATGACTATCTCAAGGTCACCGTTAAAGTGATTATAGAAGTATTCTATTAGTTAATGACGTGACATGAATTGTTGAGCGTGAATTGAGATATCGACAACATATAAATTGAGTTACTGATAAGCATTAGTATATTGTTATAATAAGGTTGTAACTAGGGATGGCAACGGGTAGGATCCTGATCCAGATCCGTTTTTGAGGCAAGGATCCAGATCCTACCCGGATCCGTTGGGTAATGAAATTGAGGATCCAGATCCAGATCCGATGGATCCTACGGATCTGGGTCCAAAACGGATCCTAACTTATTTTTCTTCAAACGACCCTAATTTTCATTATAACATTAAACATAGTTTAACAAAACTTAAATAACAACGCCATTTGTCCATACAAGCATTCACTAACATTAAGTTTAACAAATCCAACATAAATAATATTAAGAGTTTAACAAACTTCAATAATGCATATTACGGAAGACAGGCAATCAAAGACAAATAGAACCCCAAACCACCTCCTTTTAAGCAACAACCACCAATGACTAGTGCACAATACGGAAGCCATCCAAGTTTCAATAACACTACATTGGGAGATCCATCGAACTAAGTTGATTTCTTTCTTTATACTTCGATTATCTGTAAAGAAAAGTGATAATAATATAAATAAATCATAAAAAATGCTAGATAACATAAATAAAACGTTTCTCTTTATTTTAACATGGACAGATTTAACACTACAAAAAACAAAAACTCTACAAATCAAGTCCAAAGCTAAAAGTGAAAACAACCTTGAAAAAATCATCTACGCACTATAAAATCGAAAGTAATATCCAAAATGAAAATCAAAATAATACGAATCTGAAAAACCAATGGTGCTGCAAAAAAAATCTAATCAATTTGAGCAAACAACCAAAAGAATAATTTAGGGTTCTGGCTCGAAATCGAAAACGAAACAAAGAGAGAGAAACGAAGTGAAGAGAGGGGACTGACCTGACTTCTGGCGCGGCGGCTCGGTGGTCCGACTGCTCGGTGTTTCAACTGCCCAGTGGTCACCACGACTTCGCTCGGTGGTTCAGTGCCGGAAGAAGTGAATAGAGGGGACTGGGGAGTGGGGAAGTGAAGACTGAAAAGAGAGAAACGAAGAAGTGTAATGTAACGACTGAGTGAAACAAATGATTTTACGGTTTTAACTTTCACCTCTTAATTTTATATTTGGGATATTATCTCAGATAACCCTGACTTATAGGCCTTTTTCCAATATAACCCCGACTTTGACAGGCCTGTCTCCGATAACCCTGAACTTGATTTTTGTCATTAAACTGGATGGAATTGTTAACGGTGTTAACTATTTTGAAACATAAATTAATTAATGCTTTTTTTTTTTGGAAAAAAAAATCATCTATTTTTCTCTCTTGTTCATAAAGCTTTAACAATAAACTCAAACAAATTTGAAGAATTGATGGAAGAATTGATCCAAGCAGCTGGGTAAAGATTCAAAAATAGATCCAAATTTTTCTCTCTCTCTACCACTCACTGTCTCTTTCCTCAAACTTCATCATTATTTTGTAAATTACATTTGAAGGAGCTGGGTAGTATTGGTATTTTTTGAAGGAGGCTAAAATAAAAAAAAGAAGGGATATTATCTCAGATAACCCTGACATATAGGCTTTTTTCCCAAATAACCCCGACATTTTCACCCCTATATAAGATAACCCTAAACTTGTATTTTGTCATTAAAGTTGACGGAACGGTTGACGACGTTAACTCTAAACCTATTTTTTGTAAGAAAAAATTGTGTTAGTTGTTAATCTCCCTCTCTCTTGTTCTTCACCCATGTCTTCATCTTCTCTACCACCATGATTTTCTCTCTCCTCCCCCATCCACCTGTTTCGCCATTCTCTCTTCTCCACCACCTCCTAATTTTCTCTCTCTCCTCCACCTCCTCAATCACCCCCTGATTTTCTCTCTCCTCATCAACCTCTAAAATTAGAGTTATTGCTCTTCTTTAATGGAAATCTTCAAGAAAAAAAAGAAGGAAACCTCTATAAAACCCACATCATACCCATCCCATCAATTCACAGTCACATTAAAATTTCATCATAAAACATGTTGTCATCCATTAGCAAAACAGAAGAATTTCATAATACATCAAAATAAACCAATCAAAACCAACGAGACCCACATAAAAAACATGAACTTTTAGAAATGTTCTTCAAGTTTTCTCCTTCCAACATACCATCAGCAACCCTAAACCGGCGACCCAGCACGGGAATCCAAGGGACTATACCACCGCCCAGATCCGGCGTCACCCTCCCCCTCAATCTCCTCCCGTAGAAAATTCGTCATTTCCAAAGAATTCACAGCTGCAGCAGCGCCGTTTTTGTCTCCTCCAAGACGGATGTTCACCTTGAACTTCTTCCTGTGTCCCCAACACCATTATTATCATCAGCCAGGACAACCACCATGAACAAATCGCCAAGCATGGAACCTGTATTTTTGAGATTTGAGGCAAAACGTTAAGCCCAAAGTCGCTAGAAATCGAGCAAGGCTATCAGAAAAATTGATCAAAAACAACCCAAAATATGGCTGAAGAAAAATCTAGACGCTAGCGAAAATTTGAGGAAGACAAAGAACTATGAGGACTGGACAAAAACAGCCGCTAAACCGAGCACAAAATTGGTCAAACAACCACCAGGAAACTTGAGCAAAGTATAGTCCACAAAGCGAGTAAAAAAAATCTCACAGATCAGATCTAGAACATTCCCAAAAGTTTGAAGAAAATGTGAGGTTTAGTTGAAGATTGGTAAAGAAGAGAGAGGGTGGCCAAGCAGGTGGATGGTGGATGTGAAGACATGACAGGGGTGAATGAAGAACGAGAGAGAGAGGGATGAAGAACAAGAGAGAGAGAGGGATGAAGAACAAGAGAGAGAGGGGGATGAAGAACACATATGTTTTTTTTTTCTTTTAATATAAATAAAATAGGTTTATAACTATAAATACCAAAGAGTTAACGTCGTCAACCGTTCCGTCAACTTTAATGACAAAATACAAGTTTAGGGTTATCTGAGATAGGGGTGAAAATGTCGGGGTTATTTGGGAAAAAGGTCTATATGTCAGGGTTATCTGAGATAATATCCCAAAAAAGAACCTCATCTTTTTGGTAAATTAGTTGCAAAAAAAAGCAACTTTTTTCCCCATTTTCTTGCATTTTGAGCTATAAGTTTTGTGAAGTAAGTAGCTCAAGTAGAGTATAAAAAAAAAAACAGAAGAAAAATGGGGCAAGGTAGAAGAAGAAGAAGAAAGTTGCGTTTTAGCAAGATCTACTCATTTCATTGTGGGAGAGCATCTGTTGAAGAAGATGACCATTCTCAGATTGGTGGGCCCGGATTTTCAAGGGTGGTTTTTTGTAATGAACCAGATAATTTTGATTCATCAATGAGAGATTACCCAGATAATTATGTTAGAACAACAAAGTATAAACTTGCAACTTTTGTACCCAAATCTTTGTTTGAACAATTTAGAAGAGTTGCAAATTTCTTCTTTCTTGTTACTGGAATCTTGTCCTTCACTGATCTTGCTCCTTATAGTGCTGTAAGTGCTGTTATTCCTCTCATTTTTGTGATTGGAGTTAGTATGTTGAAGGAAGCTATTGTTATTCCTCTCCTCACCCTCATTAATGGCCACCTCGGCCCTACAATCCTCCCAACTCCACCCCACACCCCCGAAACCACCACTCTTCCACTTGAAACCCAGCTCAGCTCCTGAACCTCCCAATACCCTAAATGAACACCAACAAAAAAAAAGGCGAATTCTACTATACCAGTAGAATTCAAAATTGGCTCAAATAAACCCCAAATTGCAAACTCAAAGATTCAAATTTCGTAATCATATACATTCACCAATCCAACTCCATCTGACTTCACCGCTTCTTTTTCTCCTAATTCAGTGTTGTTTCAACTTTCAAGTAGAGAGAGAGGACGGGGTGCCGGTTTTCGACCAGGTTGGCTGTTGGCAGTCGGGGCGGTTGTCGGGGAGCTTGGTGGGATTTACTTAATGAAGCGTTTAAGTATGAAGAGCGAAAGATTGGTGAAAGGGGTTTGATAGATGAAGATATGTGACAGAAGATGAAGAACAGGATAAAGGTGTTCAATAACACAATTTTTTTTATTTTTTCTAAGAACACCCATTGGAGAAAATCTGGATTTTGTTATGATTTTGGGAAGATGGGTTTGGGAAAATTCTGGATTTCGTTATGAGTTTGGGAAAATTTGATGAATGCTTGAGAAGAATGAAGAACAAGAGAGAGAATAGATGAAGAACAAGAGAGAGAAAGAGATGAATTTAGCAAAAGTCAAACCAAGTTAACGCCGTGATAAATTCCGTCAAGTTTAATGACAAAAACCAAGTTCAGGGTTATCGGAGACAGGGCTGCCAAAGTCAGGGTTATATTGGAAAAAGGCCTATAAGTCAGGGTTATCTGAGATAATATCCCTTTATATTTTAATTTGATTTAAAAAAACGGGTAAACGGATCCGGATCCGGGTAATAATTTAGGACCCGACACAGAACCATTTTTTATAACGAGGATCCGGATCCTACACGGACCATATGAATTTTTATGGACCATATGAATTTTATCCTACAACAGGGTATAATCTTATACCCTATCACATTGGAGATGTGCTAGAAAAGTTAAACATCTTTATTATCACCTCAAACAAAAGTCATATTTTCAAAATATGAACTTAAAAATTCAACTCTTAACTTCTCTCTGCTAGATACACAACTTCTCATGTTTTGTAAGAGTTTAAGGGGTTGTTTGGCAATTGGTTGTTGGCTTTTGCCTGGTTTAGTTGGCTTGTTTGACTGGCTGTAAGAATTGACTGTATGTATTGGTTTTTTAAGTTGGTTGTTTAAGCCAGCTGTTTGCAAAAGTGTTTGGTAAAATTAGTTGTGGATATTGGTTGTTTATTAGAGAGTTTGTGGGCCAACAAGCCAAAAGTCAATCCAAAAAAGGCTTCGTCGCAGCTTTTTCATTTTTGGCTAAAAGCGCTTTTCACCCAACCAAAAGCCCAATAACCAAACTTTTTTTACTTTGTTGACCAAATCAAAATCCAAAAGTGGCCAATGAAAAAGCCATTTACCAAATATGGCCTAAATCTTTAGGTAACTTATAGTTCTTTTGAAAAGCCAAAAAACACCGAATTATATATTCTTTTGCAAGACTCAAAGATACCTATATACATCCGGACAACATAAGCTTAGATGCTACAAAGCCTACAATATCAGCACAAAAAGATATGGTTATATCTAGAATCAGCAATGAAAAAGACTGACCGTTAATAAGGTACTCCATTTTGGTTGTGAATCATAAGCTACAAAGCATACACGATGTAATACAACCCCGCATGGCCACATATATTCAAAAAGAAATAATCAAACGATGCTTTAACAGTGAAAGGAATTGAGGGTATAATCTATGAGTTTTACACCAAGTTGACGGTAAAAAAAATACACACATAAATTAGCTGGGGTATTGAGCTCAATCAACTAGGATAGAGTTTTTAGATAATCAAGAACTTGGATAGCTCAAACATAATAGTAAAATTACAAACAGCTACAGGGAGTTATTACTATCTTCCATGGAGATACAAATTCTTATGTCAGACCGTCATAAAACTATTACTTACTATCTTCCATGGACATACAAATTCTTCCATGGAGATACAAATTCTTATGTCAGACCGTCATAAAACTATTACTTAGATTAAAAATAATAATAATAATAATAATAATAATAATAATAATAATAGATGTTACAACAAGTTAGATATAATAAAATGTATAAAAAATTGTACAAAAAACCGTAAAAAGTCATACATAATTACTTAAAAGCAAGCAAGATTAAGAAGTAAAAGCTAGTCGTCTGGCTGAGCCGGTTTAACTGTCGAACATCCCAAGAAATACGCCCTTCGTCCCTTTGTTTGCCCAGTACTCTATTTACTTTTGAGTTCTATCGAGTGGGTAGCTACTAGCTAATCTTTTCCTTTTCCACATAGGTATGAGAAAAAGTTGAGAGAAACTACGGAGATGGAACAATCTTTTACGAACAATCATAAATGGTATATGGGGCAATCTTTTAGAGACGAAAGGACTAGCCCATAACTTCCAAGTTCCAACATAAAAATCGATAGCTTTTTCATCAGATATCATTCGATAAGGTAAAAAAGAGAACATGTCTACACATTCAACGTATTCAGAGTTCTTGTTCTAACAACAGCAGATGTCCAGGAAACATACCAAAGAATCCAAGACCAAGTTGACGGAACATCCAATTTTCGCTAAAAAGAACAACGCAGTTGCAAAAATGCGGATCCAAAAACTTCAAATAGCTTATTGAATCATAACTTCCACATCCTCTTTAATGCCTCCTCTTGAAGGTGCAACAGTTATCAACAGATAGCAGTGGCCAGTAAAAACACCTTGAGCTTCATTTAACTGCAAGCCAGTCTCACACTTGTTCATCACTGGCACCATTTTCCACCTTCTCTACAGGCTTGTCTGCATCTGCCTCTAACATAGGTTCATTCCCCTCTTCCCTGTTGATCTGGCTGCCAAGGTCCCCATCTACTCTTTGGGTCTCCACTTTGCTGATAGAAACCGGCTCTCCAACGGTAAAACCATTATTTTCAACAGCCTCTTCAAGTACATTATCAGTATTCTCCGAAACACCATCCTGAATTTTAGTCGTGTCCACATTCTGCTCCTTAACAACTTCAAAATCATTGGAAGAATCTTGCTGATGAGCCTCAGAAGCTACTGACACACTTTGTGTATCCGTGATTGATGTCACATCACCATCTACATGCATGCCATTTTCTAAACTAGCTCCATTGACTGCTTCAGCAACTTCCCCGTCCTGATTAGGTTTAGCATCATTAGAGGAATCTATTTCCATGGCACTCTCAGGCTCGGGAGCTTCAGAGCCTGGTGTAGAAGCCTGATTAGCTGCTGCTTTTTCAGCCAACTCTTCTGCGTATTTCTTTGCATCCATTTCTTCCTGCTTTTGAGCCTCTATTCTGTAGAAATTCATGAGCTGCTGAGCCCTCTCTAATTCAGCAACAAGATCTCCATAACGTTTCTGCAAAGTTTTCTCAAGCTCTTTTTGCTTCTGGACTTCTTCCCAGAGACCCTTGATCCTGAATGAAGCTGCCAATTTTTCCTGTCTCTGCAAAGCTAGGAAGCAATCCAATTCAGTCCCCGCAGTGTTCATCTGTTTGAACGTGAGCTCGATTTGAGTTTTCAATTTATCAGCCCGCATCTGAAATACATAAATTCACAGCTTAGTAACATTGTCTAAACCAACATGGGCAACATCGTAATCAATCATTCTGGTTCAAAATAACTGTCACAAGCGCCCCATCAGAATTTAGAATGCATTCAGAAATAAAACCATAAATCTTGTACTAGATCACTATCTTCCTACGTACACAAACTTTACGCTAGAAAAGTATGCTAGTAAAATATATACGTTCACTACTTCCCAAGGCCAACACATCCACAATGCTCCAGGACATTTTCTGGATGAATCGACATTTCCCCCTTTACTTTTTAAACAGTTTCACATAATTAAAATAAAAAAACATCTTCACAGCAGGTACGGTTGTTGGCTAGTCTCCATACTCCCAAACACTTGACTCACATCGTACAAGACAACTCTATAAATGATCTCTAGATGCACAACCTATATCTAATGTGTATAAATAGCCAACCCATCATAAAAATACTTCAACTAAAAGGGCATATGAAAATTATACAACCGTCATGTTAGACATGCAAATTGAGTTGGAATATAGTTGTAACATCACAAGGCAACTTGTATATTATAGCCTAGTAAGAATCATGGCTTAGACTGCTAAATACATTCACTGGAAATCCAGAAGTGCATGAAGTTCAACATTATCAGAGGTGAGTGGCTAAATGATGCAGAACCTTTTTTTAATGTGTATAAAAAGCCAACCCATCATAAAAATAATTCAATTAGAAGGTCATATGGAAAATTATACCACCGTCTTGTTAGACATGCAAGTTGAGTTAGACAATAATTGCAACATTAGACAAGGCAAGTTGTATTTTTAAGCCTAGAATCATGGCTTAGACTGCTAAATACGTTCACTGAAAATCCAGAAGTGCATGAAGTTCGACATTATCAAAGGTGAGTGGCTAAATGATGCTGTGTTTCAATCTATACACGAGACCGTGAAGTTTAAGAGTAGGTAAATTTTAGATCGCTAAAGAACTTGCTATCCTCCGAGAATAAGGAAAGGGAATATCAGCTCTCCACCCCTCCCCCCCCAAAAAAAACGGGCACAGATTCAAAAAAAAAAAAAAAACTGAAACAAACTTTCTGAGTTCGCAATAACAAGATCACCTCATTAGGAAAAGAACATTACAACCAACCTTGTAACCATGGGTAAGAACATCAATCTTCTTCTCAAGCCGTTGTGCCTTTTTGTTATCATCATCCATCTTCCTTTTAACATTGTCAAATTCATTTTGTAGGGCAGCAAGTTTCTCTACAGTTCCAGCCACACTGGAGAGACCATAAGCACTACGAGTAGGAAAGTACATCAAATCATTTAAGCAAGTCGTGTGTGCCTCAACAAAATCATCAAGAGTCTCCTCCTGATGTCCCATTGCTAGACGTAGATACTGAGCCTCCTCCTCGATGAAAGAACCAGCCTGCCATAATGAAGTCCGGCATTCAAATGTCAGAATAAAAATTACATAAATATCATACTTGCTAAACATTGAACACCAGAAAATGTGGAACTTGAGCAATTAAAAAATTATAAATTTGCAGCAAGCAGAATTATTTCATGAATAACTTCACCTCACTCATTTGAATTTGTTTCAAAAAGCTCAGTGCATGGAACATAAAGACGTAAGTCATACTTAAGAATGAACCACCTTTTGAAAAAAAAAAATAGTATAGGGCCCTGTTCACTTCAACTTTAAAGAATATACTTATTTCAGTAAAAATCAGTATAAAACAGTTTTAGTCAATAAAATTAGTAATACTAAATATTAGTGGGAAAAAAATAACTAGGGATCAGCAAAAATCAGTTTTAATCAGTCAGTTTCAATCTATAAAAAAAGTTTTGATCTGTAAAACAATTTCACTTCAGTCAAAATTCAGCTGAAGTGAACAGAGCCTTATAGTCACGAGCAACTTTGAGAATATTCTATGACAAATCATACTTCAAAACCCAAGTTAAAGAAAAGCCATATAGGCCCTTTTCAGTAGCTTTGCAGTGCATAGAAGAAAATTTCTCATCCATCATCTGTAAAATAAGAACATGTGATTGTCTCAGTATCAACATATGGATGCACATTGCTCTCTGTGGCCCCTGAACAACATTTCTTCACACCACAGAAAAAAAATCATCACTCAAGCAGGTACCTGAGGCACAGAGAGATGAAGGTGGAAGTCCCACCGATATCTGTAGTAGACTGTAGGCTCAGGTCCAAAGAAGAGTCAGAAACCTCATACTCATTTGCCTTCCCCTGTCCTAAAAATACCTTTGGATGGTGGTACACCCCCACCCCCCCTCCCAACCCCGTGAAGAAGGGTTATGGTTTAGATAGGTCCATACTAATCATATCAAAGTAAGTATGTGTGAGAATTGGAAATTCAGAGTACTATGTCTTGGATGCTTTAGGAAAATACTTGTTTAAGAGATCAATTCTTTAAATGGAATATTTAGGCAGGCAGTCACTATGGGGGAGTATGTTCACCAAGCTTCTTTGATATTATATGCCTGGAAGCTTTGCTAGAGTGCCTTAGAAGTCTCTTGTCTTTTCTAATGGTGTAAATGTGTAATGCCTTGGATTAGAATTAGTATTGCAGTTACTGTTTTTGCAGACAAAAGACAAACTTCGTCATATAGGTGCTAAAGGAACCCATGCAATGAATCTACACAGCATCCTACTTTTTGTATTTATGTGGCAGGGAGGTGCTGTAATGGTTGGTATATGATTATACAGTAAACTTCCATTGAAGAAAGCAGCTTCGAAAACCCCTTTCCCCGGTCCTTGAAAGTAACAGAATTTAGTGAAGATCTTACAATAATAAAAACTGCAACCAGAAAAAAACAAAAGCTCCTGAATTTTTCTTCCTTACCAAACTATGATCTCTTTATCATCCACTTTTCTGATGCATGCACTTCCTCCAGAAACAAATTAAGCTTTGCCTCTATTTTTAGATAATCAGTCATAGGTAGCATAACAGTTGGTTGAACTATCTTGTCTTATCAAAGAGAGTACTTTCAAAATTTTACTGATTCTGCGAAATGGAATTCGAGTCTAGAAAGGTTTTGTTACAACTATGGGGGCCAGGAAAGATCAGAGAAACAACTCTAATCCACTGTCTTAGCAGAGAATCTAAACGCATTAGACCCACTGAATATGGTGTTTGGTAGCAAAGAACAACATCAAACTCATAATTTTGAACAGATGAGCTGACTATGTGATCAGTTTGTCGAGCTTTTCGAAATGGTTCTCTCAAGCGCCTGAACCTTCTGAATGAGAGAAATATATATAGTTTTTTTTTCATTGGAAAAACTAAAGCGGATCGAAGATCTTCCCCAGACAGAAAGAATAAAGAAGTAAATAAGTAAAAAGCTATAATTGATACAATGAGGTTTCTGGCATGGAAGCCAGAGCAGATGATTCATCAACGTGGTCATTATGTGAGCTTCTCCTGACATGATCTTTTTCAGGAAACTAAACTAAGAGCTCTAAGATCTCCAAGTTGAAAGTGATCTCATGATCCACAGTCCTGAAAATAATAATAAGCTTTCCTTCCATTCTTGAGGCAGAACCACAGCAGAAATTGCCTTTTGTCAGGATACAGGATATCCTTGCTTTGTATAAAGGTTTCATATGGTAGCTTCATTTCTCCCATTTCATTATATGGACTCATTGTCTGATGTCCAGGTTACCAACTTAGGCTATAGAAGTTCAATGTAAAGAAATCGTACAATTGAAGCAGGTAAAGAAAAGAAAGAAACCAGCAAGTGAATTAATAGAAAAGTACCTCTTTCAGCTCTTCTTGTTCAAAATCCTCAATGACAGGTACTACATTAGCACTACGTTTGGCTCCCTTCTTTTGCTCTTTATCATTAAGTGGATACTTGGCATTATCATGCTCCAGCAAGCTCAGCAACTCTTTTCTCACCAACTCATCTGCTTGCTCAATGTCGGTAGGAGGGGCAAATGAGCTCTTATCTTCATCAGCTCTCATCAATGAACGCCTAATGAGCTCAACAGAAGCAGCTGGAGGACGAGGAAGCTCCCTTTGCAGTACTTTTGATCTCTTTCTGAGTAATGCCTGATACCTTGCTTCTTCCTCAGCCTTCTCACGAGCTATCCTATCAGACATGTCCTCTTCAATCTTTTCCTCTGGTTCTTCAGTATCCTCAGGTTCTGGATGAACAACTACTTCATACTCGTTCTTGGGCTCTGGAAGACCGCTTAAACCCATACGCAGGTTTCTTTTCAGTTCAGCTTGTCTTCGAAGTTCAAGTTTTGCACTATCATGCATATCCATTTCTTCATTTATATGAAGCTCATCCCTGATAGGAGTTCCTTTGGGTGTCATACCAAAAGAACTACCATCCCTGGAGGGAGTCATACCAATCCTTGGAGTAAGACCTGTTGCTCCAGGAGTTGTCAAAGGAGTAAGCATCGGATTAGGAGTTTGAACATCCCTTTTCTTTGGAGTCACTCCTGAAAAATCTGAAGGATGCAACTCCGGGTTATCTCCTCCAAGCAATGGTGTTTGAGATTCCCTCAGTCTAGCCAAATTTTCAGCTTCCATCATAATAGCATCACCCTTCCCAGCAGGGGTTCTTTGGGGAGTACGCATGGGTGTCATCCCTTGTCGAGGTGTCTGAGAATAATTTGCAAGAAGAGCATGTGTTGCACCACTTCCTTCAGCAAGTTCTTGATTTCCGACCAAAAGATCACTAGCATAGCCCATTCTTGCAATCTCCTCCAACTCCTGGTCAGAAATCTGTGGAGGAGGAAGCATCAACTTCGACCTCTTTCTGACTGTTTCAGGATCATTAAGCTTGTTGGCTTGCACTATTGCTGCAGGAGCATCTTGCCTCTGGGCAATCTTATTCTTCGCAATGTCTTGTTTCCTTAATCGGGCTTCCCTATCCGCCCTTCTCTCTCCTTCAAGTTCCTCAATTGTTGTGGGAAATTTTGGCTGTTCTACAGGTCTATCTTCTTCAGCAACATCATAGAACCCTGAAGGAGGCCTTTTCTCAAATGGAATTTCAGCATTATAATCTATTCCTTTCCTTTTCCTCTTCCTTTGCCTGACATCTATACCGGCTGCCTTGAGTTCTCTTCTTTTCTGCAAAGAAGCAAGCCTCCTTGCCTCTTCAAGCTGCTTTTCTCTAGCTTTTCTTTTAGCCTTTTTACCCCTTGTGTTAGCTAACCGAGCTCGTGCTTCAGAGAGCATTTCTTTCTCATCTTCATCCATATCAACAGGGTCTGGTCGTGCAGGCTTAGACTCTGGATTGGGATCAATTTCTCCCGGACGTAATTTACGTGGGTCATCTCCAGGTTCATAATTCTCCTCCTTGGTACAAGCTGCATCAAGAAGTTTCTCATACCGCTCAAGACACTGAGATGGCGTACGACCAACAATAGGTGCTATAGTCCTCCACTGAGTTGGCATAAGCTTTGCAAGATGAAGTAGTTTCTCATCTTCTTCTCTGGTCCACTCTGTCTAGAAGTTTCAGGGAAAACCAAAATCAGCATCACTTCTAAGACTTCTTCATATTACTGTCAAAACACCAAGAGAAGCAAACAGAGGAACAAGGAACAGCTACTAGGAAGCAAGTCCATACTCCAAAATCATCAAATTTTTCCAATGGACTTGGATAACCAACATGAGTACATGACAGTGTAATCCTACTTTTAATTCAATAAACAAGCTAATAGGAAAATAAGGAGCATAAATCTAGCAATAAACTTCAATCTTATAATGAAATACAAAATGTTTGTACACACCCTAACCGTAAATGTCGCATAAAAACTATCTCGTTATGCCATTGATTAGAAAAAAACAACAAAATCCCAACAATTTTAATATAAAATTCGTAACAACAGTAGAGCAACTAAAGATATTTCATGATCACAAAAGGCTCTACTAGGTCTATAATCATGTAAAATAGTTCTTTCTTCCAAATCCTTAAAATAATGGAACAAACAAACCCCTCCAACATAACCCAACCTAGACCCTCTAAAAATGTTACAGTTCTAGATCGAATCGGCCTCACTTCTATTTTCTCAAATTCTAATTCCTGCCAGAAGTAACAATACCTAAAAAATCGACATTGATGTGATCTTCGCCACCAACAGAAATGACATAAAATCCCAAACTTAGATATCAAATTAGACATTTAATCACATAATACACATCATTTACAAGAAAGCCTAAACACCAACTCTCCAACAATAAATGAAAACCCATCCAACTTAAAATCTATTAAGGTTTCAATAAAACAACAACTAATACAAAACAAATTGCGAATTAATTCAAAATGCGAAGATAAGATTGACAGCAATAATATCAGAAATACACTAAAAAAATCAAACCTAAAAATGAGGAGAGAGAAAATAATAGAATACCTTCTTAATGGAAGGGTCAAGCCACTCATACCAGCGAGCTTTACACTGTTTGGCAGATTTACGAACAAGGAGAGAAGAAATACGAGCCCATTGATTTTTACCATATTTCATAACAGCAGCTTTAAGAATTTCATCTTCGGTGTTCTTCCAAACACCTCCTTTAATCATAATCCTCATCTTGAATTCGTTTTATCGATCGAACCACAATCAAAATGATTTTTAGGGTTTTGGTTTCGAATTAGGGAAGTTCGAATTTTGAAAAAGAGGATGAATCTCTCTCTGTTATACAACGATAGAAGAATGGAAAATGTTGAATATTTAGGGTTTATGAGCTCAAAAATTGACGGCAATGGCGGGTTAAGAGGAGAGAGAAAGGTGAAGAGGGATTAAAAGAGGAGCAAAGAAAGATTACGATGGTAAAGTTTTGCACTTGTAGTTTTTTCGTAATTTTTTCTCTCTCCCCACACTCCAACCCGGCCACGAGCTTATACAGCCATACACGTATAATCATATACTATACTGTATATATTTTATTTTTATTTTTTTGATGTGGAGAAAAAAACTTTAGATTACCCTCCTTAATCCGGAGGCCAACCTAAAATATCCTTACGGATGAGAAGGGAAAATCAATACAATAAGGAGGAGACCAAAATAACAGATCCGAAAAGAGATGACCCTTGTGTGCCATGAAATCCATGCTTTCGGTTGGCTCTCAGAAGAATGCTGTTGAATGACACTGATCAAACTGCTCCAAAAGAGAACCTGCATCCAAAATACTATTAGCAATAGACCACGGCATATTAGAATTAGACTTCATGGAGTTAATAACCGTGAGATTGTCTCATTCAATGACAATTTTCTTAATATGGAGCGAAACAGCTCCTTTAATGCCTTCAAGTAACCTCATAGCTTCCGCCATAAGAATTGAAGGATAATCTCCCAATGCTTTGGCACTAGCCAACAAAACTTCACCAAGGGAATTCCTAAGCACAAAACCATAAGAAGTTTGACCATTATCTAGCTTAGAACCATCAAAATTTAGCTTAATAACATTCTCAGCGGGAGGGGCCCAAATAAGGTTCTTACCAGAGCGAGGAGGCAACTTAGTGGTCTTATTAGGAGAAAAGCTTGTGGAAGGAATATCCAGATTAGAGCTGTTCACGGACGGGACGACCCGCTAAGCCCGTCCAACCCGGCCCGCTAATGTTGCGGGCTTGGACAACAAACTTTGAAAAAAAATTCTAAATGGGCGGGCCAAGCCCGGCCCGCTAATATTAATGGGCGGATATGGACAACCTCAAATATACCGCGGGCAAGCCCGCCCGGCCCGTTTATCATAGTATCTATTTTCAATGAAATATAATTTTTTATCTAACTAATTTAGTGTTGATTTATCTTTTGGAATATATAGTTTATTTGCACTAATATAGCTTTGGCAACACATAATTGTCTTTATTCTTACCTTTACTAACTTAATTTCTTAATAATTTATCGTCCTCTAACATTTTTGTTACGAATATTTTTAACTTTCTCTTTATCTTACGTTGTGATTATCAACTTTTTTTCTATTTTAACCAAAATTATGTTTTAATCTAAAAATATAAAAGGAAATTAACTAGAGTATTTGGAAAAAAAATATAAGTATTAATAGGCTCGTTAGGCCCGCGGGCAAGCCCGCTCGTTTATTAGGGCGGGTCATAGACAAGTAGTTAAGCCCGTATAAAAGGGCTTGGACTAGACATATGAGGCCCGTTGGACAAATTTTTTTGGTTAGGCCCGGGCCGCAACCCGCCCAAGCCCGCAAATGATCACCTCTAATCCAGATTAGAGCAACTAACTTTATCCCATTTATTAACAAAGGAATTAATAATAAAGCTAGCTTGAGAGAAAGTAACACTCTCATTATTAAAGATTCGGTTTTTTCACCAGGTACCCCTGAGGTTTCACAATATTCACCTGGTACCCTCGCGTTTTCAACAATTCACCTGGTGACCCTGAGGTTTTGAAAAATACATGGCTTGCCCCTGCCGTTAAGTTTCCGTTACAAACTTTATTCGCCATTTACCCCTCTGGTTTTTGAGAATTTAGGATTCGACAATTGCCAACATTTCCACTCGTATTTCATTTCTCTCTCCACCACAACAGCACCAACACCACCACCACTACCTCCCACTGGTGCATTGAAGTGTTTGATTCTTAACCCACCCCCATTGAAGTGTTTGAATCCTAACCCACCCCCTCCCCCTCCCCATCCCCCTCCACCGCCCCCCACCCTTCCCCCTCCCCTCCACCGCCGCAACCCCTCCCCCCTCCCCTCGCCGCCCACTCAACTCCCCCCCTCCACCGCGCCCCCTACCTTGACCCGGGCATGGGCGGGCGGGCCTGTTCACGGGCTCGGCCCACGGGCTTGGGGAAATGGCGGGCCGGGCGGGCCCGAGCCCGTGAGTGGCGGCCGTGCGGGCCGGGCTTGAAATTTCCGGAATTTGTCCACGGCCCGGCCCAGCCCGCGGGCCGGGCTCGTGCCTCATGCGGGCTCGGCCCGTGTTTTATGTTGTTTTTTTGTATTTTTGACAGGTTTTAGACTAAAAAACAAAAGAAAGGAGCGTTCGGTCCGCGGGCCGCCCACGCGGGCTCGTGCGTGCGGGCTCGAAATAAAATTTCTTGACCGTGACGAGCCCACGGCCCACGTAGCGGACAACGCGCCGGGCCGGGCCTTGAGCGGGCTCGTGCCGGGCCGGGCCGGCCCGCGTCTTGGCCCGGCCCATGCCCACCTCTACCCCCCCCCCCCCCCGCCCGGCCCTAGCCCCCCACTCCCTCCCCTTCGATTTCGTCTCTCTCACCATTTTGTCTTTCTCACTCCGTCGACGGCTTTGGGTTCCGGTATCTCCGACGGTAGCTTTGGGTTCCGGCATCTCCGACGACGGCTTTGGGTTAAAAGCTTTGGGTTTCGGATCCTGGGCTTCTTTTTCGCATCTACATATCACTGCCGCTTTGGGTTCACCGACAAGGTTGCGTGACTCCTCCCTTCCTCCGAGGCGCATTGCTGCCGCCCTTCTCCGTTCACCGCCGGCGCCACCTTCCGACAAGGCCCCGCGCAGTGTTGTTGTTTTGGTGGTGCGCGGTGTGTGAGTACGTCGGGGAGAGAAATCGAAGGGGATGGGGAGGGGGGCCGAGCCGGCAAGCGGTGGGAAGGGGGAGGGGGCTGCGGCGGTGGAGGGAGGCTGGGGGTCGGGTTGGCGATGATGCCGGGGGGGGGGGCCGCAGGGGGTGGGGTGAGGTCGGTGGTGGGGTTTGGGTGGTTAGGACATTAGGGTGGGGTGGGGTCAGGTGGTGGGGTTAGGGAGATAGATAGGTTAATTAGGGTTTAAAGTTATTAATTAGGTTTCATTAGAGTTAATTAGGATTAATTAGTATTAGTTAGGTTAGTTAGGGGTTAATTTGGTTGATTTAGCCTTAATGACTAACGGAGTTGACGACTGTTAATAATTAAGGGTCAACTGATGATTTTTCAAAACCTGAGGGGCACCAGGTGAATTGTTGAAAACGCGAGGGTACCAGGTGAATATTGTGAAACCTCAGGGGTACCTGGTGAAAAAACCGTTAAAAATAAGCTTATTTCTGAAATACCAAACATGCCACCAAACAATAGAGAGCTGAGTAAGATGAGACATAGACAAGCAGCTATGGCAAGCTTCTAAAGCTGAACGGAAGGAAGTTATATCTAATGACGAAAACCACGCAGGAGGAATAGGCCACTGGTAGTTATCCGCCAGATGCACATAAATGTCTAAAGTAAAAGGAACTCATAACATAAATGACAAATTGTCTCAGTTGGATTATTATAAAAACAACAATTTTGAGAAACAAAAATATGACTTTTTTCCAAACGACTAGTAGAGGCAAGACCATCATTACACGCTTTCCAAAGAAAATTTTTTATTTTGGAAGGAGCAAAAATACCCCAAATCCAATATTCTTTCCATTCCCCAACAACCATCTAATACCTTGTTTAAAATTATGTCTATGACGCAGAAGATTTTTCCATTGCCAAGAAGCAGTATAAGAAATTTTACACGAAAATATACTATTATCCTTCATATACTTTTTTTGAACTAGATTAACCCAAAGATTATCCTTATTCGAGATTATTTTTCATAAAAGTTTCATTTGGAGGGACACATTCGAAACTTCAGCCTTTCTAAAGCCTACTCCCCCAAAAGATTTCGGTTGGCAAACCCTATTCCACCCTATAAGATTAGCAGCTTTCGAGGAAGGATCTTTATTCCAAAAGAAATTTCTATAAGTAGCATCCAATTTACATAACACTTTCTTGGGAAGAGTAAAACTTTGCATTTGAAAGCTCGCTTTAAAAGCTAAATTAGATTGTATAAGAATTGTTCTACCAGCTTGCGATAGAGAATTAGCTTTCCATTTAGGAAGGTGTTGAACAGTTTTTGAAACAACTCCGACAAAAGTCTCATTAGTGACCCTAGAGGTTATAATGGGACACCCCAAATAATCACCTAAATCTGAAGTTTCCTGCATTCCAAGAATAGCAGCAAAGTTAACTTTATCAGCATCCACAACATTCGGGGAACATTGAAAGGCAGACTTATGATAATTAACAAGTTGCCCTGACATCGAGCAATATTTATCTAAAATTTGTTTAATCTTCATACAGGTAAGATCAGAAGGCTTAGCAAAAATCATAGTATCATCCGCAAAAGTAAGGAAGGGAATTCTAACTCTAGATCTTCCAATTGGAACCCCTATAAGCTTCCCAGGACAATTACTAGCCTGAGAAAATTCTCTAGCTAGTAGCTCAGCACATAGTATAAAAAGATACGGGGAAAGAGGGTCCCCTTGTCGAATCCCCCTAGAGGGAAAAAATCTTTCTCCTGGAATGCCATTTAACTATAACTGAGAAAGAAGTGGTAGAAATACAACTACGAATCCAACCAATCCAAGTTGGGTTAAAACCCAACTTATCTAAAGTGGTATAGATATAATTTCATTCCAATATGTCATATGCCTTTTCCATATCTAATTTGATTGCAACCCAACCTTCCTTTCCTGTTTTTTTCTTAAAAGAATGAAAAATCTCACGAGCAATGAGAATATTATCTTGAATCAATCTTTTCGGGACAAACGCACCTTGCAGGGGGGTGAATTATTTTACCCATTGTGATTTTTAGTCAGTTTGTGATAATCTTAGAAATAACTTTGTATATAGTAGAGCACAAACTTATAGGACGGAAGTGATTAGCATTAGATGGGTTTTCAATTTTAGGAATTAAGGCAAGAAAAGTATGATTTATTTCCTTAAGCATATGACCAGAATGAAAGAAAGCTCGCACGGCACGACACACTAAATTTCCCACCAACGTCCAATATCTCTGAAAGAAAAACGGGGGAAATCCATCCGGGCCAGGGGATTTATCAGGGGCAAGCCCAAAAACTGCTTCCTTAATTTCTTCGTGTAAGATAGACGAAGTTAGAAATTGATTATCATCCTCTGAAACTACAGGAGAAAGAAGCTGAAAATCAACATTTTGATCAAAAAAACAAGAAGGGTTAGAAACAAATCTTTTTCGAAAAGCTTTTATTATTTCTTGTGCTATTAGCAAAGGTTGAGAAACAACTTGCGCATCTTCCATGGTAAATTTTTTAATTTGGTTACGGTGTTTTCTAATCGTAGCATGAGTATGATAATACTTTGAATTAGTATCGCGCAACAATAGATAATTAGTTTTGCTTTTCTGTTTCCAGTAGGTAGTATTATAGTCTAGCAATTTAAATCTCTTATTTAAGTTAACTTCCTGCTGAACTTGAAGAGTAACATTAGACGGATCAATCATAAGTTGGGCTTGAATTTCTTCAAGTCTAATACCAACTTCGCGAAGTTGTCTAAATATATTACCAAATTGGGATTTATTCCATTCCTTAGAATTAGCTTTTAACAATTTACAATTTTTTTGTGAGATTATACATATGAGAGCCATGGAATTTACTACACCAAGTTCGTTTAACAAGTGTATCATAGTCTTTCCTAGAACACCACATTTTTTCGAATCTAAAGGGAGGGGCCTTAGAACAATTCATTGAAAGATAATCCAGAGTAACTTGACAATGGTTTGAAGAAGTAAAAATATGATGCTTAAGAAAGGCTTGGGGAAATAATCCTACCCAAGAGATGCTTGCTACACCTCTATCCAATCTCTCATGGATATTATTAGGTCCATCTCTTCTTTTTCTCCAAGTAAAAATTTGATCAACAAAGGAAAGTTCAGCGCAAGCTACACTACTAATAAGAGTTTGCATATTAATAAGATCTCGAAGAAGAGAAAGGAGCACCTCCCAATTTGTCTGATGCTTTACTAATCTCATTAAAGTCACCAAGAATAATAAAAGGAGAAGAGAGAAAACTAATATAAGATATATGCTGCTTTGTTTGCTTCACGATAAATGTGCTGAATGTGGTAGGAGCGGAATTGGTGGAGGAGTGTTTTTATGTAGTCAATGATAGTTTGGATTTGCTATGGAGGTCGCCAAAGATCTTGAGCAGCATCAATTACCAGTAGATTATCAACTTCAATGTGGATATCTTGAATGCCATGATGTAGAGCTAAAGTGAGACCTTTCTGTACGGCTGTGTGGAGCTATTCCAAGATTTTAAGTACATGCGTGTACCATATGTCCATGGTTGTTGTAAATGATCACCCTGGCCGCAGCCGAGTTATGTGAGATCGAGCCGTCAAAATTGAGTTTGGAGAAAGAGGGGGGAGGCGGTATCCAAGCGACAGATATAGTAGAAGGTTGGTATTTTAGGCATTTATTAGAGACGAATGACATATGAGAATTGACGGTCTTTTGTACTCGCTTCCAAACCCGTGTAGTGCAAGGGGTAAAACTTAAAATGTCGTTCGAGGTATCGTGACTCTTAGACTCTCTTCCAGAGATAAGCGAGACCGTAAGAAGACTGAAGCCTCTACTTTTGTCAACTTCATCCATCAAAAGGATGCATTAATAGCCATGGGAGTCATTTCTGAATTGTATGAGGTAAATGAACCTATTTACACCGTACATGAGAATTTCATTAGTAATTCCTTAGTAAGCGTGCCCTTACCGTACATCTACCTGGAAGTAAAATTGATAGATATTTATAAGTTATACTGGAGTTATATGGGTAAGAAGTAAGAATTGAAGTTACTAAACATTTTTTTCACCTTATATAATCAGACAAGATCAAATCAAATTCGCCTTCCAATAAACTACGATGAACCAAATCGAGCAATACAGCGCAGTCCCTTGTATTTGCTGAATCACGCAGCTATTGATGGGGAAGTCTATCATTCTGACATAGTTTGGGGAAGAAAATTCTTGATTTAACCATGTTGACCGCATCCGAATTTCCATTACCTCGATGTTGATGGTCTTGATTCTTGAACTTCAACCAATAGGAACAATTTCTCATGCCATTTTTTAAACTTCCACGTGGGAAGAGAATAGAATCGAACTCTAAACTCCCATGAAAGGAGAGAAAGAACCCAAAAATTGGGTAGAAAACTCTCAAAAAAAGAGAGAGTGGAAGATTATTAGTAGCAAAAATAATAAAAAACTAGAAGAAAAAAGAAGAATTGGGGGCTTACCACCATCGGAAGGTTGATGGCAGCCCCAAACTAGAAGAAAAAGATTAGGGTTTTTTGAGGAGGAAGAGGAGAGATAACTCTATATTATTTAGGCATGAAATACATATTCACCTTATATACCTAAAGGCTAGAGAATCTTGTTTTATGCTCGTTGATTTCTAAATTAGTTTCATGAGTTCATTTATTTTTATGATATAGTTTCTTGAAGAAAAGAATAGCTCATTTTGGCGCTTAAAATTAGGTTTCTTTTTAATGTAATATATTTCCATCTATTCCATGAACAACCATATTCCTATTTACGAACATATAACTTATGTTACTCGCACTCGCGTAACTAAGTATTTAAGTGTTCGACTCAGTTATTTAAATACTTTTTCTTGATTTTATCTAAAATAAAGTGTCGAAGGGTCATTATTTATATCTTCGTGTTGGAAATCCAATAGGAATACTTGAAGTAGAATAAAGAATCCGAATAATATATATTAGAAAGATATAACCCTCATTCCCCTCCTTCCAAAATATTCTTTTGTTCAATTCATGTCAATCTACTTAGAACAAATTGACCAAAATTTCAGAGAAAATATTATTTTATAAGCATCACATAATATTCGTCACGTTGGTTTATCCTTATTAGTTATTACGTAAAGAACCCAACTCGCAAGACGCAAGTATAAGGTACTGTAAGTCTGTAACCACTCCATAACCATATCCCCATGGAATCAATCCCTTCAAGAACTTCAACAAATAGTATTAATCAAATAAATTTCAGATGAGCTAATTATAACATTATCAAAATCCAGGGCATGATGATATAACATATAGTTTCCTCATACTAAGAAAATTCCAGTAAGAGCTAACTAATATAGGCAGTAACCAGATACAGTAATGGAGCTTGATAAATCATTAAGTCCAAGAGTTAATTCTCTCGAGCCATCCAAAACAGCAGTCATAGCAGAACAGGCAACTGCTCTGCAACAAGCTGGTATACCAGTGATCAGTTTGACCACTGGACAGCCTGACTTTGATACCCCATCAATTATAGCTCAGGTTCTGCCTTTTTTTTTTTATTTCTATGTGTGTATCTTCATCCTAAGTTTTGCATAATCTGACTGCCAAACTCTCATTTCAAGGCTTTCCGCTGGTTCTATCTTCCTTTCTGATTTAGACTCCATTCTTTAGCATGCTCTGACGCTTAGTAATAGTTTTAATTATGTTACATTGGTCTCATGTGCGTAGGGATGGAAATAGTGTTGCTTATCACCTCAGTCCTCAAGGAGGTAGTGCCTTTTGGTGTGGAACAACGTTGAGAATTGAGATAACCATTGCCTTTAGAAAGTTTCTTCTTATATATTTATGGACTCTTTATCCATCCCGTAATAATATTTGCGCTACATTTCTCCCCTCAAAAAAAAATCTTCGCATAATCTTTAATTATTATCTACCTTTATATTTATTGTTGTTTCTTTTTTCCTTTTGTTTAAAAGGGTGAGATTCATAGATTTTGGAAGTACAACTCCATGGATCTGGGGCAGATTTAGGGGGCGATGAGTAGAGTTGGGCATGGGTCGGGCGGCCTGAGCCCAATATTGGCCTGACACGGCACAAAAGGAACTGTGGTGGGACTAGGCCATGCATTTGCATTATTTTATAAAATCATCACGAGCACGATGAGTCATCTATTAGGAAACAAAGGAAGTACCTCATAATTCACAAGTATTGTTTGTAGTTTTGCTTATGCTAATAAATAGGCTATACTTAATACTTTGTGTACAATATGTAGAGAACATAAGTTGGTAAGCATGTTCGACTACTCTTATTTATAATTTGGATTTACCTGTTACATTACACAGGCTGGTATCAGAGCAATTCAGGGAAGTTGCACAAAATATACACCAGTTGCTGGTACTACAGAACTCAGAACGGCTATCTGTCACAAACTGAAAGGTTATACTACAACTTTTCTGTACTTCCCTTGTATAATTACTTTTGTTCATGACATAAATATACCTTAAGTTTGGTTTTGATTTATATTCCATTATATTTCTTATTATAGAGGAGAATGGAATCTCTTATACACCCGACGAAATTCTGGTAAGTAATGGAGCCAAGCTATCCATCTTTCAAGCAGTGCTTGCTGTTTGTTCTCCAGGAGATGAGGTAAATACACTACATCATGCTACAATTGACGTTGTTCATATAAGATAGATTATTTAGCTATTCATTCTCCACATTACAAGAAATGTATGTACATTCTTACCCTTTGTTCTGGAAGACTGGAACCATGGTCGAGCTAAAAAGGTAAAAATGTCAATATACCTCTTAATTTTTTTGTGGTTGGCCAGTTCATAACTGTTATGAATGATTTTTGTTTGAATCATGGAGTTTTTTGGAACCAAAGGGGAAAATAGGGGGTTTAGGGGGTCAGTTCGTTTGGGGAGAGTATGAGGACTTTGAGAAGTTTGCTCAAATTCCTATGAGAGGGTTTGTTCTAGCGTTCCTCCTATTTGTATTGTGGAGAACAGTTAGGTCGATAGCCTTGCTTTTTGGATAGATATTAGTTAACTCCTTGTTTCATTTGGGTAACATGTTAATTTTGTGGTTTATACATGCAGGTGATAATTCCAGCTCCATATTGGGTGAGTTATCCTGAAATAGCAAGGCTAGCTGATGCAACTCCTGTTATTCTTGAAACAAATATATCCCAAAATTTTCTATTAGACCCAAAACAGCTAGAGTTAATGCTCAGTGAGAAGTCGAGGTTGTTGATTCTATGCTCACCTTCCAACCCAACAGGATCTGTTTATCCTAGGGAGCTCCTCTTACAGATAGCTGAAATTGTAGCAAGCCACCCTCGGCTTCTGGTAAATAATCCTCCCTACTACCCAACGGACTAACAATCACTTATTAAGAGACACAGTTTAGTGTCTCGCAATAATTTATCGTGAATCCACCTTAATAAGACTTGTACATACAGATATGTCTTCTGATGAAGTCATATGGTGTTTAATTCAGGTACTATCTGATGAAATATATGAGCATATCATCTATGCACCAGCAGAACACACTAGTTTTGCAATATTGCCAAACATGTGGGAAAGGACCTTGACAATTAATGGGTTCTCCAAGGTAATACATACAGATTGTGTTATCAGATTTTACTGATCAAGAGCAACTCCTCAATGAACTCCAATATTTCATTTCTTTAAGCACCTCAAACCAAAAAGTTGGTGGCTGACTTTGTCCTTATCCTCATCACCTGATTTTACTTGAACAGGTGGATTGTTGCTAATTAGAACTAAACTGATTTCTACTCATCAAAACTGATTTTCACTGATTAGAACCAATATTTACTTACTGATCAAACTGATGTTTACTGCTCTAAACAGAAATTCAGTAAACAAAATTGAATGTTGCTTATTCTCGAGTGATTTATTGCTGATTAGAACTTATTCCCTTATCAAAACTGATATTTTACTGATCAGAACTCTCATTTATCCTAGACCTTTGCCATGACGGGTTGGAGACTTGGATATCTGGCTGGTCCTAGGCACTTTGTCGCTGCGTGTGCAAAGATTCAGAGTCAGGCATGTATTAATACGAAGTCCCGTAAAAAAAATACAACTCTAACTCTGCTGATATCGAAACTATAACTGAAGTAAACTCAGAAATTTCTAACAGATATTTGGCTGCTGTTATGTTACAGTCTACGTCATGTGCTAGCAGCATATCACAGGCTGCAGGAGTTGCTGCTCTAGGAATAGGTAAAGGTGGTGGAAAGGAAGTATCAGACATGGTCAATTCTTACAAGGAGAGACGCGATTTTTTGATTAAAAGTTTTAAGCAATTACAAGGCGTCAAGAACTCAGATCCTCAGGTACTTGCAAGTTGCATGTATGTTTTGGTATCGCTCCTGCCAAGCGGACTCCTATGAGTCCTATCAGACCTTGTGACCTAATAAGACCACCAACTTTTTGTGCTTTTTTTTTTTTAACACTTGTATATTTTCATTTACCTTCTAAATTATCTATCTTTCAACTGTTCTTTTATTAACAAATAGTGATCGGACTGGGTCAGATTATCTGTTGCATACTCGGACATTTCTTCTCGATTAAAAGTTATGAACAACTTCACTGATCCTCTTGCTGCTGCTTCTGCAGGGAGCTTTTTACCTCTTCCTTGATTTTAGCTCTTACTATGGGTTAGAAGCGGAAGGGTTTGGCAAGATTGATAGTTCAGAATCTTTATGTTGTTATTTACTCAGCAAAGCTCAGGTAGTTAAGCTTCACTTGCTTTTATCTAAGGTCTGATCATAAAAAATGTAAGCTAGAGAGTAAATGTATGAAGTATAACCCAAGAAAAAAGTAATCGCATGTCTCTCCGCCCTTTCAAAATCAGATTTCATCCGTAAAGTCAGTTTTAATCAGGTGATTTCTCTACCAGGTTGCATTAGTCCCAGGTGATGCATTCGGAGATGACAAGTGCGTAAGGATTTCATACACAGCATCTCTCTCCACCCTGCAAAAGGCCATGCAGCAGATTGAGAAGGCTCTCCTACATCTCAAACCAGCAGTCTGTTTTTAAGACTATGCAAGTATTTCACTGTAACTTCTACTAACTGTATGATGTGAGCAACTATGCTTACTGTATCTTTTAATAATGTAAGGTAAATTGTGAACCTTATTCTCTAATACCTTTCACTAATGGTTTTTGGTACTTTCTTTCCATGTTATATGTCTCCTCCTCATCACTTGTTAATTTCATCTGTATTTTCACTAATGGCATATTAGAAAACCCAACCATAAAACATTTCTACCTGTTTAAGGAGGTGGCATTTTATTTTCCTAGACACCTACATGGTATATGTGACTATTGCTTCCGAGCGGAGGGAGTAGAATAAAAGTAAATGGAGAGATAGATTCATCAACAAAGATGGAACCTGGAAAGATGCATGATTTCACTTCTAGAGAACTTCATGATGCTCTGATCACACTCCTCTCATTTATTAGAAAAATGGTTCACGATATCAGCAAAACGAAACAGTTCTGGTTAAGTATTATGCATGCTTTAGGAGATGGCTAGTGAGTAGTGGCTCAAAAGAATCAGAGATGCATTGGACAATTTATGTTCTTCTAGTTATCCATATTTTAAGATGATTGACAATGAATCAAAGAATGAGGAATGTGTTTGTTTACGTATTTGGCGATCCTTTTATCTCAAATAGGAAGAGGATGTTCAAATTTTCCATCTTTAGCATACACCTTGTAAAATTGACCGATCCGAAATAACTCAACCTCTAAACACGAAATTGATTGACATAACTATTTCCCTTTTCAAAAGTATATGTATACTAGACCCATATACAACCTAACCTGATTTTAACACTACCCACACCTGAAAAGAATAACTCATCACCAAACTACAACTCAAACCGAATCAACTTCCAGCCAAACGCGATCCGAAAAACCACCTCTACCTTAGTGCATGTCCACTGCCCAAGTAGAATCATAGTTATGTGTTCGTGACTTTAAACAGGTGGGTCCTCAGAAGATCTATTATTGGGGCCTAGGGGGGAGGGGGTTTTCCCCCGACATCAATGGTCGATTAAACTTTCTTGAATGAAAGTTGTGTTTGAGAGCCATTGATATTTCATCTCAAGGAGCCACGTACATCTATGAAAGATTAGACACAGCTTTCATCTCTCATCAGGTCTTGATGTCATCTATGAAAAACAAAGATCCTACATATTAACCTTATACAACAGCAATAAGCCAATAAAGATGATGAATTCTAACTCATAAGCGAAGCTTCTTCCCTGCAGGCTGTGCATCATCGATAGCCGAACTATCGTTACTCTCACCCTTCTCTCCCTTTTTCCGGGCAATGATTTTATTAATCTTATGAAGATCGTTGTTAAGCTTTTGATCCTTGTTCTTCCGTGTTTTACGCCCATCTTGCATCTTCACACCAAACTGGAAAGCAGCCTTTGGCATTGCTTCCTTTTGCTCATTGTACTGGGCCCACTCTTCCTCTGTCTCAAAATCCCACCGATGAAGACGGCCTTTAGCCTATTGAGCATTTTAAAACATAATAAGCACAACGTCATCACTATAATCACCAGAAAAAAAAAAAAGAGTTTTGAAGAGGCAGGTATCTAGTTATACTGCTCTATCTTGGTCGATCCCCCCCCCCAAAAAAAAATTAAAAAAAACTTGAAGCTCAAGAGAGTAGTATGATTAGCCAAGACTTGAAATATAAATACTGTAATGAAAGATCCATCAATAAAGGAGGAGAAATCACTTACACGCCCGCCCATATCCATTTTCGACAAGTCACCTTCATCATCGCTGTCCACGACCTCATGATTATACTCTTGATAACCAGGGTAGCATTCAGAATAACTTTCAGATATGAAGTTGGGATCCTTTTCCCGAGCATCTTTTTCCCTCAGCTGTTGGAGCCTTTGATCATCTCGCTTAAACACGGACCCCAACCCTCTATCCTTCTCCTCTTGACTCATTAAGCGAGGATCTTGAAGGACATCTCCATTGGCTTGCATCTCATAAGCCTGCATTTGCTGCAAATATTGATCAGGATAGGCCAACTGATCAGCATATTGATAGTCCTGCGGCCACTCCCCCTGATATGCACCACCTAGAGCTTGAGCTTGTATAGCAGCAGCATAGTCATTCTGAGATGAGCCATACAATAGAATAGCAGACATAAGAATCTAGCACATGAATATGCTATCAGATATATAGCCATACAATCACATATCTCAAGACCAAGAATGACCATTTCCAACAAACTTACAGCCTGATTCCAATCTTGGGAGGGATCAGAAGGTGGCACTGGTCCATAAACAGGTTCATCGAAATAGGAAGTCCTTTCCTTATTTCTAGGGGATTCTTCCATGTCTTCTGAAATGGGGCTTTGACTCATATCTTTGCCTGGGACTTCAGTAATCACACCATCACCAACAAAGATGTCGTCCTCCTCAGCTCGAGCAATAACCGGGTCTTGTCTATCTTTAGAATCCAGAGTATTCTTTATTAAAGGCGGGGGCGGTGGGAGAAAATTTTCTCCATTTTGATTCTTTGATGACAGGCCATCAGGCTTTGAAGATTTCTCATATTCATCATAATCATTGATAACAGTTGTGAGTTTTCCTACGCAATGACACAGAACAGAGGAGACAAAAACAAATTACCTTTACAACAAACTGCAAGGAAACACAAACTGAAGGAAGGTGCAAGAGCCGTAAGCATCACAGCAAGTATTCATATAGAGATGCAAAGTTTCCAATATCAAACGGGGGGGGGGTTCAGAAGTGGAAATGCAACTATAGGAGGAACAGAGCCACAAGGGTCGCAAAGTTTTTCTCTTCATACACCTTTCCAGCAAGGGGTTGGGGCCGTTAAATTGTGAACAGTGACAGCTTTAGGGTATCAGTGGGTCTGGTGCAACTTGATTGCTATGATAAGCTAATAATCTATGGCTCCTCTTTAGTACAATCTTTCAGCACATGACTATAGTTTATCATGCAACTTAAGAATATGGCTGAAACAAACATCAGCTAAATTTAAACTAGATGAACAGTCCACCCCTGAAACAAAAGAGCTACTAAATTACTTCCTAGTGGCCACGGAAAGGAGGGATTAACAGAAATGCAGAGGTAAAAGAAGTCAAAAGAAAGTTGATCTCCATTCTCTAGTTCCTCCTGTAAACCGTAATAGCCATAAGTCTATTGCCTTGATAGGGTAATAAAAGTCAAGAAGAACATGATTGCCATCAATACCAAGTACAAGTCTCAATTCTCAACCACCCGACAAACATTTGAGTGTCATTTAGTATCTTGGCACTACTTCAATTATACTTCTACGATACTCCTAAAACTTATTCTTTAGTACTATATTCTTGAGAGAAGTTTCCCTAAAATAGAATCCATCACAAACATTTGGCAAAAAAAGCTTCATTTGGATCAATGGAAACATTTCAATATTTTGAACACTTGAATTAACCTTAATCAAGTGAAGTCAACCAATTTACTGTTTAAAGAACTTTAAAAATTCAATTTCAAGGACTGGAAAGTAGTGAAGAAGGACTTCAAAAACCTGAAATAAACATGACAATGCCTCTGCACAGTTCTAGACTGTTAAGGGCCATAGGGAAAAGAGTGCGTAAATCCATAACCATTTGGCACTCAGTGCACCATGAAGGTTGTCTGTGAAGAACAATGGACGATCAAAAATCATAAACCCTAAACCCACTACATTCAAATAACTAAATAAGGGTCTGAATTTTAAGACCCCGCAGGTCTCTACCTACCCAGACCCATTGCCATCCCTAATTATACTACACTTGCCATCTCATCCGCAGATCTGTACTTTTGTCAAGTTAAAATGGAACAAAGCCTTCTTAACCAATTGCAAAAAAATCCTCCTGAAAAAGAAGACAATGCAGCAGTTTACCTTTGACTTCCTTCTCCTTCTTCTTTTTCTTGAGAACCTTTCCAGATGATCCTAGACGAAGATATGACATAATTTTGGCAATCCGGTCCAGTACAGAACCATCAACATTCACGGTTACCATTTCCTGCACAAAGCAATAATAACAATGAGATGAAAATTTACACTTGAATACGAACAATTATTAAAAAGATTGCCCACCTCAAGTACTGGGCAGTCAGCTTTACTTCTATGCAATGTGGTTGGGATATCATGAGAATAAATATTTTCCTGCCATGCAAAAAAAAGAGGCGACTCTCAGAACAACCAAAATCCATTCCAAACAATCAGACAACTCATGTCAGTCCAAAATTCTAAACAGAAGCAAAACAATTTTTCACATACAAATCTGGCTCATGATAGAAGGCTCGATCAAATTAACTATTCTCCTACAGTCCCTATATTAAAGGACATATTCAGGCCGTCCCAAAATAATAGCCCAATTTCTAAACTTTTGAAATTTCAAACATTATCTTAATGATACTTATAGCTAAGAATTTTAAAGAAAGACAAAACAGGTATGGTGGAGACTCTAAAATATGAAGAATGATTATTGTATTTGACCAACTCCTTAAAAAAGGACCCACAACCAAATGTGGCCTATTTTCTAGAAATGGAGGGAGTAGTGTCATTGTCATCTAATGGAGGAAGATCTATTACTGAATAATAAATGGATAACGCCAGTAAATCGAATTATACTGTACAAGTCATCAAAAAAATTCCAGAAATGAAGTAAAGGGATCCAACAGAGATGACCTAAATATTAAATAAGTAACCACTGATGTATTTATAATTGAAAAGCTCTTTATTAACAACTTCTAATTAACAATTTGAAAAAAATTACTTATTCTCTTCCTATTGTTTCAAGGTAAAATGTTTAAAAGAACAAAAATAATGGTCAGGGTTATAAAAGCAATCTCCATTAAATTCGTAGCTTATACATTGGAAAAAAGTAAAGAAAATCAATTAGTTAAGCTAGATGAGGGATGATTAGCTTTAAAACATAAACTAAAAAAGGTATACTTTAAGATAATTTTTTCTGAAAGCTCATTTAAGACTTACTTAATCTTATACTCAAAACAAAGTAAAAGCTCCAGCTAATCGAGATAGAGATAAGCAAAATAGAAAAGACTTCCTCTATCTTTTTTTAATTGCAACAATTTCCATTTTTAAATGTTTTTTACAAGCGACATTTCTTTTCTTGGTAAAAGTTTTGGGGTAATTTGACTATTTTATCCTCACTGCACCTACCCTCGCATGCACAAAGCATCGACAATCGGGTCAAATTTACTCTCTCTCCTCTTTCCTTAATATTTGTTTAAAAAGGCATTTGTTGCAACTAAAAAAATCGGAGGTAGTATCTGTTTGTTTGTGGGTCACTTAAAATGCAAGTACTTCAAGGTAAAGGAGTAAAACTATAATTTATAATAAATTTATACACGATATGTGCAACAAATACTTGTTTGCCAGCCATAAAACACTTGCACGAATCAATTTATTAGATAACTGTTTTTATATGATCTCTGATGAGATCATAAAAAACAAAGATGAGAAAGAGTGCCCAAATTGATATAAAAAATAGTTTTTTTGGAGTGATTTTCATCCCTCAAAAGTATAGTAGAAACCAGTCTGATAGAAATTGTTTAAGTATACAAATCAAAACAGAACAATTAATACTTCTTGATAGATTTGAACTTCCTATTTGCAAACACTACTCATAGATAAACACCATCAGTCATTTTAGAAACTCAGACAAGGAATAAGAAAAGGACAAGAAGGCAACAAAACTTGTTGCAATGTCCATTTATTGGAGTTTTATGACGGTTAAGTCCTATTCAAGTTTATGTAGTAACATCAAATTGGTGTCTGAATGAGACATTGGACTACAATGCCATGCAAAATAATAAAATTACAAGAACAACACTAATCCAGCAACTTACCATGTCAAAAATAAACGCCATTCGTCCGGGAAGAAACATCTCATTTGTTTTGATGACAGTTTGAGGCTTGACCATCCATTGATACACAGACTAAAAGATATTTAAGAAAAGAATAATGATTCAGGAAGTCACAAGCCACTTGGCATACTACAATACAATAGCACCAAGTTCTAGAAATATTTAGACACCTTTGCAGTAGCTGTTCGAAACGATACGGGCTGGTCGTCCTTAGCTGCTCTGGAAATGACAAAATATTATTTAGGACACACTGTGAACCAAGTGTATGGAACCAAATGGCCTGAGTATATTTACAAGAGTTACTACAGCATGTGTTTGATTAATCAAAGTATGCCCACTCAAGTTACTTAAGATTTCAGAATTCATTATTGCATTTGGTTAACAACCAACATAGCAGCAGTCAGATAAAACAAAGAACAAGTTCAGTCTTAACAGTATCTACACTGCTATTGTTGTTGTTCTAAGAGCATCTCAATATAATAGTTTTGTGTCAATATAATCTTTTGTTTCCCTCATTAGATCACTATATTAGGAACTTTATGTTCCAACAACAAGACAATTTCTAACAACAAGACACTAGTAGGAGTACAGGACCCCACTGTTTGTATTATACATTACGACTATTATTCTGTGAAAAGAAGGGGAACCAACTCGTCTCAAAATGAACGGATACATTGGAAAATGTGGGAAAAGAATTATACTACTTCCAATAAAGAAGCAAGTCGCAAAAGGATCTTCAGACCCTGTTGAGACTATCATTGGAGGTATCTAACAAATTTAATCATCTAGGAACAAGCTGAATGATGTATGTACACACAAGAAGCCAAGGCAAAAGCATTCACCTGGATTTCCCATCAGTATCTTCTTCGGACTCTGGCTTTTTGTCCATCTCACTTCTTACTTTGTGAAGTAAAGCATAATCTAACCCCTTGACCAAGTGTGTATGCTCCACATCACCTGGACAAAACAGAATGAATCAAATGAGAGATAGTTCGGATATAAATAGAGCAGCTTCTTAGAAATAAACCAAAATTTTAAGAAATCGCAGAGATAAAAGAAACTCTTAAATATCAATGAGGAAATAGATGTAAGGACAAAAGGCACTACACACTATGGAGGGGGGGGCAGGGACCATTAAGTCAATAAGAGGAGTCATTTTAAAATAAATGCTAAATTAGCATATTATCAAATAAAAATGTTGCAACATACAAGTTACAACCACAACATTAGATGTCACTTTTGAACAACCAACAGGCAGCAGAGGTTGCACTAACATATCCACATCCAAACAACCTTATAGAAGTTGGATACAGTAAAATATACAAACCTCCAAGGTACTTGCTCCGCTCAATAGCTAGCTTTTGTGAATCAGCAGCCCTGTCATACAAAAAAAGGGCAGCTGTTAACCCACTTATCCAAAACAATTTACAAAAGCTCTAGCGGAAACTAGACTAACTTGAGATCAACGTTGCCAGGAGGAGCAACAGCATGAAATCCCAGATCAGTGGGCTCATAATCAGGATTCTGGTCTTCCCTCCGCTCCTTTGCACGGTCGCGATATTTTGGTAATTCTGGTTCTTCAGGCTTCTCCTCCCTTCAAGATTGGATATGTAACACAAGTTAACCACAGCACCATTCATGTAAGCCATCATTAAAAAAAAAAGTAAATTATGTTCGGACTAGAGCAATCATTATTACACTTTAAATCAAAGGCTTATAATCAAAAGATTGTGCATTCAAAATTTATCCGCTACATAATCGCGTGACCAGGAACAAGAAGCAAGCTTCTGAACAATTTTACAACAGGCTGAAAAAAGTGTTGGAACATCATAGACAAGAAACAAAAAATTCATACTCCTTCCGTCCAACATTAGTTTAAGACTGTTCGACTTTCACGATCTTCAAGACACCTTATATTTTCAATTATAAATTAATAAAATTATCACAAGTTGATAATTTGAAGATATATTGAGACAATTTTAACAAGATGACACAATAATAGTCTAACATATACTACTATGATGACAAATAAAGATAGTCAAAGTTGATGGATTTTTACCAGAAAAGTCAAACTGTGTAAACTGATGTGGGACGGAGGGAGTAGGGGGGGAGCTCAGCAGATTGAACTCAAACCAATTTCAATTTGTTGACATAGCCATAAATGAAACAATTGTCGTGTAACTTCAAAGTCTTAAATCTATAGCTTCCAAAGAGGAAACCTAACAGGAGCACATAGTGATTTGCTTTATCAGCAAGTCCAAGTGACTGATAAGTGATAACAACTGCACTAAGTGCGTACCAATGCCATATGCATGACAATTATCAGGAAAACGCATGGACAACTCCTACTAAGATAAGCGAAAAGATTACCGAACCATCTTAGGTTAGTAGTTTGTTTGGACAGGGGAACTTGAAGGGAACGCGAGAGAGGAGAACGGGAAGATATCACTTTCCCTTATTTGTATACAACATGAAAGAAGAGAAGGGAAGAGGAAGGGAAAGATGCAATTTCCTTCCCCTCCTAATAAACCAATCCCGAAACTTTAGAATGAAAACGCAAGCTCACACTTCTCTCCCCTTCCCTCCCATAACTTACCCTCCCATACAGGCATACCTTACTCTCCGTGATCACTATCCAGACAAAGTGTGAATGATTGATTACGTGTGTCGTTATATCTCTTCATAACAAGCCCTTTTTACACTCACCTCCAATGCCTAAACTAAACTTAGTCGTCGAAAAGCTCCCTATAGCTTTTTTTTTTTGAGGGGAAATAGCAAGTGCATATATTAATCTTAGGACAAAAAGTCCATAAGCACATAAGGAGCTACCTCCGTTGGACAATGATGTTCCCAACGTTGTTCAATACCAAAAGGAATCAGTCGAGCTAGGTGGTGGGCTACAGTAGTCCCATCCCATAGCACATGTGACCATCAAATAGACTCAAAGTCTTTACTAAAAACCAACACATCTTCTAAAACATCATATAAATCAGAAAAGAATAGAGAGCTTTCCTTTTAACGATAGTAACACAATCAGTTTCAAACACAACATTTTGGCAATCATAGTGACGAGCCAACTTAATTGCAAGGCACATAGCTTTCCCCTCCGCGACTTCTATTGGCCATCGAGCTTTCACACGCCTAGTTGCAGCAAAAGCTCCCTATAGCTAATTCCACTTACACTTACTTTTGGACAGCTTAAGTTTTCATATTGGCAATTACATAGCCACCTTCTCCCAAATTCAATGCCATGCTATATCATATCATCATCCCATTGAGCACACAATTCACTAAAAACAAATTTCCTTAGTATTTTCTCGAACAATTACCAAAAAAGATCCCCTCTTTTTGTATTATAGACAACAACTTAGTCCAGCAAAGAAAAATCAATAGATTTAAGCAATTGCAATCACCATAGAAAAGAGAAAAAAAACGAAAATATTCCTCATGAATAAAAAATAAAGGAGCATTATCAAATTTATATAAAAAGAACAATAACAGAAGCTAAAACCCTAAAACTTGAGAATTACTAAATTACTAGCATCATTTCACAATCATAAACCCTAATTAGAAGAAAGAAAAACGCGATAGATTAAGAGAGAGAAAAAGTACCCTCCATGAAGACGTTTGTGAAGGTTGGAGTTAGTAAACTCTCGAGTGGAAACATCTTCCTTTGAATCTTTTCTGCCCTTATTTGGTTTCTTCCCCATTTTCGCACTCTTGCTTTTCTTCTTCAGTTAAATTAGCTTGTTGGATTCAACAAACTTTAATTTGAGGTTGTTTCAGATTAAAATTCAGCTACTGTTATTGATCAATCAAGCCCCGCCCATCATCGAGTGGATTTGGGTATTCTATATTCGGACGATGGTCGGGCCGTGTTTTAAGATTTGGGATTTTGGCCTATCTTTTTTTCGTGTAAAGAGAACCACACCACAAATAATGTAGAGGAGATTCGATCTCAGGTCACGGATTCTAGCCTATCTTTTTTGGCGTGCAATCTGTTTTAGGCTTTTACTTGTGTTTTGGGCTTTGGCTATTTATATAGAAAAATAGTCAATTCGTCTCGGAGATGTACAAACTTTATACATCAAATTGCATTTTCGTAAATAAAATGTTACTGATATCAAGTCGTAAGGGACAAATATATTAAGTCGTGATTTTTTCTTATGTTATAAAAAGAAAAATCACGACTTAATATCAAACTCATACGCCTTAATATTAGTGGCTTTTTTTTACAAAAATGTCACTTGATATAAAATTGCGTACATCTCCGAGATGAATTGGCGGGGACCTTATTTACATATGTATTGTTTATTCTAGAGCGTAACGTTAATGATAAAATTTGTTAATTTTTTCATTGATTACACTCTTTTGAGGTTGTTTAATGTTAAAAAAATTCATTAACTATATGAACACAAATAGAGTAAGGGCATGTTCTCTTCGGCATAAAACAACTGAACTGAACTGATTGCAACTGAACTGAACTGAATTAAATTATAACTAATAGTAATGATAATAATTTAGCTATCATTAATTAATTAATATAAATTAATAAATAAATAATAGTAATAATAATATTAAATATAATATAATATAATATAATATAATATAATATAATATAATATAATATAATATAATATTAATTGATGATAATAATAGTTTATAATAATATAATATGTTAATATTCAATAATAATTATAATAATAAAAATATTATTTAATTAATAATAAATTCATAAAAATAAGTTAATAATAATAAGTTATTAAATAATAATAATAATAATAATAATAAATTATCTAATAATAATGATAAAATATTAACTAGTGATAATAATAAACTATTGAATAATAATAATAAATAAAAATTAAACAAATTAATAAAAATAAAGAATGAGTTCAATGATATTATAATAATAAACTATTCTTTTAAGGGGGGTAATAATAATAGTAAAACAATAGTAATAGGAGTAATAATAATAATAATAATAATAATAATAATAATAATAATAATAATAATAATAATAATAATAATAATAATAATAATAATAATAATAATAATATAGTAATTGTAATAATAATATTTAATAGTAATAGTAATAGTAATAGTAGTAGAAGTAGTAGTAGTAGTAGACTAGTAGTAGTAATAATAATATTAATGATAAAATAATTGTAATTGTAATAATAATAATTATTATCATTGTTTTATTATCAGAGAAATAAATTAGGAATCGAACTCCGGTTGGCCCGAACTTAACCGATTGCAAATCGAACCGAAAATAAGTTGGAGAAAGCGCCCTAACCCAGTAGGAATAATGGTGTTTAAAGTTAGAGTATTTAGCAACAAATTTACACAATGCACTCAATATTTTTATACCGGAAACATAGAAATCAGCGAGGATACTTGGTGAATTTTCTCTATACTAAAAGATAACTTGTGAATCTCATTTTGAAGTTAGCGAGGGTATTTGATAAATTTTGTCAAACAGTACTTTTCAAACTATGGTTGTTAAAGCCCTGTTCTTTTGGACTTATTTTCAATTCAGTTCAGTTCCGTTCAGTTCAGTTCCGTTTAGTTCAGTTCAGTTCAGTACTCTCTGTATTTCAGTTTTTCTCAGTTCAGTTCAGTTTATCTCGGTCCAAACGAACGGGGTTTAATTTTCCCCATTTCGAAGTCAGCGAGGGTACTTGGTGAATTTTGTCAAACCGTACTTTTCAAAGTGTAGTTTTCAGTTTTCCCCGTTAAATTGAAAAAGGGCTCGAAACTGAAGAAGAGAATGGTGACGACGATGAAGAGGTTAGCAAGAAAACTCGATAACTCTCTTCGAAATTCCGACAACAACGACAATCTTCTCTCTACCTTTGACGATTCTCGCCCCATCGATACTCAAGGTTTCCACCCCCTTCATCATCTAGGGTTTAATAATTCTCATTTCGTATTAAATCATTGAATTTCAATTGATTTTTCTCTTTCTTTCTAAATTTATTTATTTCCTTTTGTTGTCGTAGAACAAGAAGAACTAGTTCGATCCCTTGAAAAAATCCATTCTCAGCAAAGTCGATTATGGAAGGTACAAATTCAAACTCTTTTTTTTGGTATTTTTTCTTACATTAATTGAAAATTGAATTTGTGTGTTGATTTTTTGTTGTAGAATGTATTTGCGGCATTGGTGTCGTGCTACATAGCATTTCTTCTGTTCTCGATATTCCACCAGGTTGCTTATCCATGGGACTTGGTAATTTCCTGCTTTATTCGCCCGAAACACGATTATTGATTGCATTGCTAACTTTGAGATATTAGAGTTGAAGCTACATATATATGGTCTTTAATTTCAGTTGGAAAATGGAGTATGTGTTTCGTGATCATTGTTGTTTTCGGATTATGTTAAGTTTGGATGTGGTATATTGCTTAAATGCGTGGAAGTGACGCTGTTGGCGAGTTAGGAATTGCAATCATAGTAGGTGTAGTGAGGTTTTAGGTTAGTAGTACTGTTATGTTGAGATCTTCGTTGATGTCTAAATCCGCTCTTATCACAGGAGATGTTGAAAGACTCAATTGTACTAGCCTAAGAACCAATTATGGCAATGGTTCTAGAAAGTGAGGTTCTTTCTAAATTGTACCGATGGCATGAGGTTACCAAGTTAGGAATCGCAACCATAGTAGGTGTAGTGTGGTTATTGGTTATAGTAGGACTGTTATGCTGAGAATTTATTTGATGTTTTATTTCTACCTAAATCCGCTCTTATTAGAGGAGTTGTGGTAGAAAAACTCAATTGTACTAACCTAAGAATCAATGATGGTAATGGTTCTAGAAAGTGAGATTCTTTCTAGATTGTACTGATGGCATGAGGTTGTGTAGTGGTGAAATTTGGATTAATGGAAATGGAAAGTATGAGTATATTGATTGTTTCTTGATGAGGTTTTTGAATGTTGTGGGTTGTAGTAACAGTTTTTGTTGATATAGAAGGGAATGGATATGATGTTTGGCAATTCTAGACTTCTCTTGGGGATATTGTGATTGTGCTAACGGGTCTAACTATTTCCAATATTTATGCATCGAACAGCGTTTCCATGCTTACTTTATGGAGGACATTGATTCATGGCTTATCATACTTTCAGGTTATCTATTTTTCTTTATCTTGGCTATTTCGTATACCTTGAAACTTTTCATTTTATTGTTTAAACTTCATGAAACGAAAGTATTCACAGATTGTTAGTATATCACTTTATTTCTGCAATACTATTAACTATGCACATGTTGGAGTACCTCAATGTATTATTGTGGTTTATGTTTATACATGGAGAGAAGTCATAAGAGAGAAGGAAGTTTTGTGTTGTGTCGTTTTGGCTTTAATGTTCAGTGCCAACAGGAAGTTCCTTGAAAATAAGTGTGGCAATTTGGCGTGATTTTAGTTGGCTAAATTTGGTCTCGTGAGAATTTCTGAACTTCACTCCGTGTATGGCCCACAACTCTTCTATCTCTTGTTTAGCTAACTAAAATTTAGCCAAATATAATAAATCCCCTCTCCCTACTTCCAAGTTCCAACCCTCACAAAAGGAGAGGAACATGAATGGAAATAATAGTCTTTACTAGTTATTGAAGAAAAGCTTATGTTCCTCTGTCCAGCAACTGAGACTTGGTCATGGCATTCATGTTTGTTCGGCTCCACTACTAATTCATTAACTGTTAACAGATTGGTTAGCTGTTATCGCTTGTTTAACAGCCATACTAGGGCTCATGAAGAGTTCAGAGCACCACAGACAGTGGATATGGTATGCATTCTTTGGTGGGATAATTCTTGCTGTCTTCTGGCTATATTACATGCTTAGGTAAGCAACATCATGTCAGCTTCTTGCCTTTATTCAATAGTTCTTGACTTTCACGGTCTTCAATGGACTACTGTGATCGCTAATATTTTGAATTATGTATAAGTGGAAATTATAGAAATATATATTTTGAAAGTGCACATTGAGAGTTTGAGAACGAATATATCAAGATCCCATATGACTATGTCAGGGCCGTTCCTGACATTTTGTAGGCCCGGGGCGAAATATAAATTTAAGTCCTCTTATTATATAGGGATATTATCTCAGATAACCCTGACTTATAGGTCTTTTTCCAATATAACCCCGGCTTTGGCAGGCCTGTCTCCGATAACCCTGAACTTGATTTTTGTCATTAAACTGGACGGAATTGTTAACGGCGTTAACTATTTTGAAACATAAATTAACTAATACTTAAAAAAAAGCCCAAATAATCTATTTATCTCTCTTGTTCTTCATCATTTTCTCTCTCTTGTTCTTCAAAACCAAACCTTCAATTTGAATTCCAGAATGATGTTTCAAATTGAATTCCTCACTCTCAGTTCTTCATCTCCCATTATTCATCCTCATTCCTCAATTGTTATGAAAAGAAAAACCAAACCTAAACACAAAAAATCAACTAACTAATTTCATCCAATCCTTAAAATCAGTTCGCATATCTAAACCTCTCACAAAAACACAACACATGTCGTTAAATTTAGCACTAAGTTACTCACTAATCCAATAATTCAAAATTTAAACTAGCAATTCTTAACAAACACAACGATTTAGTCCATAAAGCAATTACAATTCCACAATTTCACTCCATTTCTCTTCTCTTGAAAAAACAGAAAGTAGCGATGAAGCAGAGGAGAGAGAAAGACCTCAAGAATGTTGGTGTAAGCGAACTCCTCCTTAAGAAGAGGAACGATTTTCTCGAGATAAGAAGTTTTCAGACGACTAACTGTTTCCGCTTCGGATTTATCGACAAAAACCGCCGTTCCTGCCGACGCTTTAACACTTAGTGACGAAATTCCGACGCGAGAAGTGCCGGAACTCCACCATGGAAGTCTGACTCCGGCGAAGGAAGTGGAGGTTGATTGCAGCAGCGAAGTGGAAGCCATGGATGAGCAAGAGAGAGAAAGCGTGAGATAGAGAGAGAAAACGAGGATCTAATTTTGAATCTTGACCCAGCTGCTTTGTCGGATCGGTTCTTCCATCACTTCTTCAAATTTGTTTGAGTTTATTGTTCAAGCTTTATGAATTTGTTATAAATTCAGATATTTATTTTCTGGAAATCGGTTCCTAAGTTCATTTGATCAGATTGCAAAACATAGTAGGAACTAGGAAGAACAAGAGAGAGAAGGAGATGATTTATTTTTTTTTCCTAAAAAAAAGCATTAATTAATTTATGTTTCAAAATAGTTAACGCCGTTAACAATTCCGTCCAATTTAATGACAAAAATCAAGTTCAGGGTTATTGGAGACAGGCCTGCCAAAGTCGGGGTTATATTGGAAAAAAGCCTATAAGTCAGGGTTATCTGAGATAATATCCCTATTATATATAGCCATATAGGTAGTGGTGGAGCTAGGATTTCACCACCAACAATAAAAAATTTTCTAGAGTAAGTATAGTATTTTATGTAAAGTTATGTTGCTCAGACTCGAGTACCCACGTTCGACACGGGTACGTGTCCAAGTGTCTGACTCAGCTATTTTTGGGAGCTTTTTCAATTTTTTGGCCCTAAAGAAAGTGTCCAAGTGTCCCACCCATGTCCGAGTGTCGAGGTTCCGACACGGGTACTTGAGGTGAAATGAGGATAAAGTAAATATTAATTTGAAACTAAGACTTATTAATCCATAGCATATTAGTATGATAAAAAAATAAGATTAAGTCTAATATATTTGAAGTACAATACTAGTAGACTAACACTAATGTTTAAAAAAATAAAGAAATTTTTAAAATGAATAAAGAAAAATGTAAAAAGAAGTGAACAAAAATTTAAAAGCAATTACCTTACATGTAAAGGAATTTTGAAGATGAATTAAAGAAGAAAAATGTAAAAAGAAATGTTAAAAAAGCAAACTTTGTATCTCATGGGATTTGAACTCAAGTCTTGTGGGTGAAATAAAACACAACTAACCATCAAACCAAACTAGTATTTATTGCATATAATTATTGTTGCTTTCCTTTATTTAATCTCTTTCAAAAAAACTGGGCTCTTTTCTTCTTTGGGCCCTGGGCGGTTGCCCCTCTAGACAACCCCCAGGGCCGGGCCTGGAGTCCTGGACTATGTTAATTTTTAACTCTAATCTCCATAGTCAAGCTGTTGCCATTATTAATATGGGACAAAGGGACTAAAAGCTATGTATGTATTGTGAGGAGTCACGACTGTGTTTTGTGGCAAAACAATCTAATCAAGTAGTACTGTGGATCATTTCCATCTCATTGTTTGTTTTACATATTGTAGATTGCCAAGGTTTCGATGGGATGTCATTTGGCTTCCGTTGGGTCCTCTAAGGTACGTACTTGGAGTGGATGACACTTTATTACCCTACATTTCTCATTAATGTCTGGCATTTGCTAATTGGTGTTGCAATTCTTGCCCTAGCAGTGCCACTGGAATATGCCTTTATGTGGATCATCTACTTCACGAATCTTCAGAAGAAGTTCGAAAGCTTAGAAGCTACATGTATGCCTTCAAGACAATCTAAGTTCCCTTCTAAAGTAACTTTGCAGTTTTGCACCCATTCTCCTGAATTTACGGGGTCATTTTGCCTTTCATGGACCCTGGATGGGTGTATCTATGTCTTTTCATTGAAGAATCCAAGGGTAGGACCCAACTGCATGTAGCTTTGACCGTTGTTATCTTGCGCCATTTGCGTGGAAGTAAGTTTATTTCGCTTCGAGTAAAGGATGTAGGAAACGGGTCAAAGAGTAGCAAGCTGAATTTTTTGCTGCCAGCTTCCCCTCTCGTGTAGTCATTGTTACCGACACCACCGTGTGTCATTAATAGAGTAGTATTGTAAGTTTGTAACATCATTTTGCTATCGTTATCTACTTGTCTCTATTTGTCATAATTAAATCAAGTATTTGTTTGTTTATTTAATCTTTCTCCTTGATTACTCACTCCAAATCTTAAGATTACCTTTCATTAGAAGGCGATGTTTGTCTCCAATTCAACCTGAACTCAACTCTCAAGGCAAAAACAAGACCGTGCCGAGCTTAGCAAACTAAGCTCTATTGTGAGCAACTTCAATTTTTTTTACTAGTTTCTACTTTTATGTAAATTCATTGCTTAAGCTAGACCGATTTGCAAAGATATTCTATTTGGGAGATGCTAAGAGGCCCAAGACAGAATATTTTGATTCCACAATACTCCTTCCCTTTCTAAGTCAAGCTTTTCCGATTTTGACATTAATTCATAACACTGCAATAAAAAAAACTTAATTTAAAATCTTGTTAGTTTCGTCTCAATATGTAGTTTTGGAATATCAACTTTCTATACTTCTATTAGTACACAGTTATACATATTAACAATCAAAGATGTGTCATGACTCATGAGGCAGTGTAAAACACCAAAGAAACCTAGGATGGAATGTGAAGAATTCCCGTTCCATGGAAAGAATAATCTTCCTACAAACCTACCATAATTACTGTGTAATGATTGTATGGAAATAGAAAAATAGAGAATATCCAAGTTTACTTGTACCATCGCCCGTCGATATTCAAAAGAAAAGGATAACTAACTAGCAACTTCACAATTATTGCTTTTTTCTTGAGGCGATAACAAACCTACTATCCATTGTACTCACATATTACTAAGTACTAATACCATTAAGGCTTCTTTTTTGAGGTGAAAAGATATTCTAGAATTATTCAGGATATGATATACCAAAGATGAAAAGATGAGAATGAGGTTAGAAAAACAAATTATAAGCCAGCTAAACTATTATGCATATCGGCATAGAGCGCCCCACACAGTAGCACTGTATGTCTGCATCAGTATCATGCTTAAAACCATGGCACACCATCATGATGATGCGGTAGATCAACTTCACTTGAGGAGAAGCACCAAATTCATGAGCAAAATTGTAAGTCGATACACGTTTTAAATTTGAAAGATAGGTAACAGAACATAATAAAAAATCCACTAATGTTTAGAACAATCTCAAAAAGTAACAAAGTCAAACTATCTAGTTTTTGCTTAATCTTCATCTTCAATGACCTTGGTACCAAGACCCTTCAAACCCTCTGCAGGAATCTCAGCAACAGTGACCAGGGAGTAGAGCTCCTCCTTGGCATCCTCATCGTCATTTCTCTTACGTGCAATGCGGACACGAATCCTCCTAGGAACACTCCTGATACCTCTGCTCCAGATTTGCTTGTTAAGCTTGACGTCTACTCTCACGTCCTTGGTTCCCATTGCCTTCTCAGCGAATTCTCTGATTTGCTTAATGGCTTTTGGTGCCTTCTTCTTAAAGGTGCTGCCATTCAAATCAATGTCATGATGAATTTCAATCATCTAAATTCTTCAAAGACAAAGGGATGAATACAGATCTACATCAACAAGTTTCCTCTAATATTTCGAAGTTATGAGCAAATATGATTTTTTTTTACAGTGCTTATGGCATAGCAATAAAGTTGGTCCCAGTCTGGAGTGAGCTAAAACAACACCAACCACGCTCACTTCACATTGCCAGATATCAGCAAGAACTCAAATGTTCAAAGCACTAATCATTCATTCACGCTTGATGCGTCAGTCGAAGACAACACTTATTGGACTATGATCCTGGTTCTCATAAAATTCATGTTTCTACTTCAGTTGCTTAGCCTACTCGGACTTCTATAAAAACTATCATCAAACAATCCCAAATTTACTACATATAGGATAAAAAAGAATCAAAATGTAAGCTAAACTCACAGATTTTCAGCACAGGCGAAGTTTATTGACAAAATATCCAGTGTTTATACAAGTTAAGAATGAAAGTCCTTCAGCACAGCATACAACTCATACATCCACATATTCCTTTTTATGTTAAAATAATCTTAGGCAGTGCTTGATTGGTCAAAATGATTTTATTTCCATATATTCATTACTAAAATCCGACCAAACCTTCATAAGGTCACAAATCTACAATTCAAGGATTGAGAACAATCACATAATCAAACAGCATTATTAGATGCACACTGCAATCCACAAAAAACAATAGCTACAAAATTAGTTCTTGACTTATTCAACCAGCAGATTCATGACACAAAATCCAATAAATCAACAAGCAACAATAATAAAACATAATTCAAAAAAATAGAATAAATATGAAATAACCCACATAATTTAAGCTCCACAAAAACAATTTCCAAATACAAAATCAACATTTCCACAACCTACACCACTAAATTACTTTTACCACTTCGTAAAAAAACCCAAATCAGATAAAAACCGAACCCTAATTGAAAACAAATCAACAAAGATTGAATAAACTTGAATAAACATGAAATAACCTACATAATTTAAGCTCCTCACAAACAATTTCCAGATACAAAATCAACATTTCCACAACCTAAACCACTAAATTACTTTCATCACTTCATAAAAAAACCCTAAACAGATCAAAACCAACCCCTAATTTACAACAAAACAACTTAAAGTGATACTTGAATACACCTTCAAAATCACTTGAATAAACAAGAAATAACCCACATAATTTAAGCTCAATACAAACAATTTCCAGATACAAAAATCAACATTTCCACAAACTACAACCCTAAAATAATTTTATCACTTCATAAAAATCAGATCAAAATCGAACCCTAATCTAACAGAGAGAGAGAGAGAAAAAGTACCATCCATGAAGACGTTTGTGAAGATTGATAGTATATTCACGAGTGACAACTTCTTCCTTCCTACCCTTGGTTTGCTCCACCATTTTTGCTGATTTCTTCTTCTTCCCAGAAAAAACTTACCTTTCTACATTAATAAAAAAAAATCAGTTCGTTCATTTAAATTCGCCATTAGAATCTGCAGAAAAAAGATAGAAAGAAAAAAGAGGAGAGAGAAAAAAACCTTGGTAATGCGACGGCAAATGAAGAGGAGCAGAGAATGGGGAAAAAAGAGAGGAAGAAGAGTTTTATGTGAGGAGGCGTGATATGAAAAACCCTAGTAAGTAGTAACCCTCTTTTTTATTTGGGTTTTGGGCTTTGTTTTCTGTGGCAGTGTAATCGAGCCCTCATACTATCTGGGTTCTTTTTTTGGCATTTGGCCCGACTAGGTTTATCAAGTTTGGTATGAAACTTTTAGTCAATATATTGGTGATAATGATAATCTTATAATGGCAGCACCATTCACTTTTTCACTAGTCCAACATGCTTTTTTGAACACTAATATAGTCAAAGTTGATTGATGAGTAGTGCCCAAAAGTGAAATGGTGCAACTAAAAAAATGCGGAGGAAATATTAGATAATTGTTTACTTTTCATCAAAAGATAAATGTTTATGGGTGCTTTAAATATTGCCCGTATTTTTCCTTATTTACCCCCTATTAAATCCTACCCACGCCTTCCTCACCTCATAGTTCACCCTCTCTCACCTCATCTTGTCCCTCAAACCCGTACGCCACCGCCACCACCTTCAACTATACAGGTGCAAACGTAGCTACTTGATAAGTGCGTTTCTAACGCATTTTATGGACTCCTTTTAGCTCATTTTGATCCTCTTTCTCCCCTTTCTTCCCTCTTTCTTCTCCATTTCCCCTTCTATTTCATTCACTTGATCATTCTTGATCATAGTGATATTTTGCTAGATTTTCAGTCATTTTTGACCGAATTTCTAGTACATTTGCTTTCACCCTGTTTTGCCATATTCTTAATATAGGTGGAACTACCTAAGATGGCTATGAGTTGTAGAGTTGGTAAAAGAAAGCAATGAAAATAGAGCACACGTTGATAAATGGTGTGCTTGCACCATGCCCCATGTCCGCTCGCACAAAGGAACACATAGTGCCATAAAATCTTGTATGGGAAACTTCAATTGAACATAACTTTCAAACCACAAATCGGATAAAGGTAATTATAGTTGGAGGTGAAAGCGCGTTTCGATAGCTTTCCAACGACTAGTCATAAGCTTGATTTGGATAAAAAACGAAGAAGTTATGCTCGTTTTAAGTTAAACTGTCCGACCAGATCAGAAAGAATGGTGCGCCCGCACCATTTAAATCTGCGAAGAAAGAAATGCGTGTTTTAATAACAAGAGTTGATTAGTTTTTGACTTATGCTTTATTCTAGGTTTGGGGAGACTATTATTGGGTTTTACTTTAGAGAGATAAACACTTAATTTTTGTGAAGATTGGAGATTCTAGATCATAGTTTGTGATTTCTACAACATTGAAGGTACATTTAATTCAATTAGTTTCAAAGTTTTCAGTTTTTATTCTCTCTTTTCGTTGTTATTCTTTGTTCTTCCATATTATTAGATCTCCTTTATTATAGTTTCGTAATTGTTATTTCTTCAGATTAATTATCTCTTAATCATGTTTAGCCCTAGATTAGTTATAAATTTCATGTTTTCATGCTTAGAATCCATGATTAGTGAGTAGTTTCCTATCTAGGGTTAGGGTGAAAGTATGGATTAGGGTTTAAATGTATTGTTAATGTGATTGTGTTGATCTAAAGATGTTTATGCATTGATCTTGGTGTTTTGAGGCCTTAGGATAGATATTGATCACATTTATACTTTGGTATTTTGAATTCAAATGTTCTTAAATCGAATTTTGAACTCTTTTATCATCCCCATGAATCAACTTAGTTTCTAGGCCAAGATATTGGGTAGAAATTAAGGGGATCCTTTATTAGGGGTTTTCCGAATTTATTGAATCTCTTAATCAATTGACTAAAGACCATTCGAGAGAGGATTTAGTTGATTGATTAAGTGATTATTCTTGAGGACCATTCGAGAGAGGACTCGAGTATTTTAGAGGAAAACTAAACCTTGCATAATCGTCGCCTTTGATTCACAATTGCATTAATGATTGTTGTTCCGCTTTGATCCATACTAGTAACCTTAACTCTAGTGTCTTCCTTATTCATATTTTCATCTCATATTATTTGTTAGTTCTTTGATATTAGTTAGTTTTAGTTCTTATAAAAATCACTTAAAACCCCCAAAACCCTTCAATTAGGTAATTTAGACTTAATAGACTTTAACTAATCCCATTTTCCATGTGGATCGACCCTTGACTTGCCTTTACTACGTTCTTGGTAATTGCTCGTTAGGTTTTATAAATATTGTTTGAAAAGCGATTTTTGGTGCCTTAACGACACACTAAAAAATTCTTATCACTACCGCACCAGATCCCCGCCCAAAGGCACCACAAGGAGAATTACACCAAGGAAGAAGGTTAAGGGCCCCGGAGGTTCTCCCCCAGAGTCCTCAACTCAAGCTACTTTGGATTTTTCCCGGCCAAAATGGCGGTTTCTTCACAGAATCATTTTCTTCATTTAATCTGTGGTGGAACCGGAAATTTCAGGCAATTCCATGAAAAAATTTATACGTCCTCATATACCCACCTAAGTATATGGATCCGCCAGTTTTTTCCGGTTCCTAGGTGGAGGAACCGAAATTTTCGAACAGTTCCACCAATGGAGAACCCAAAATAATAAAAAAACTGGAGGTACCACGACCATGTGGCAGGGAAGAAAATATGAACTAACCGATATTTGTGGCGGCGTTCGAGGTGTCCTTGACGGCATGATCGACCATTGACGTTGACAACGGTCGTGGTGGTGGCATTGGTGATGGTCGTTCCTCTATCTTAGCGTTGGTGGCATAGGTGGAGGTTAGGTTCCAGTGCCATTTGATCGAGGTTGGTAACTTTTATTTCTAGGTTGATCTAAGTCATTTGATCGACGCTCATATATCATTCAGCCATTATTTCTAGGTCCTTTTCCGCAAAGTGGTCATATACTTTGGTAATTATATATCATCTTGTTGAATTTTACAAAAAATAGCGGGTCAATTAACGTGCAAATTTCTATTTGGTGCTTTATATTCTTAAATACAAAAAGCTTAATAAAGTTTCAAAATACCAAATCCCACTTTGTCCAACCCCTAATCCATAGTCGTTTATTTGTCTTAGTGTTGGTGGTTGCGGTGCGAGGTGGTGGCAAAGGTAGTGGTGATGGTGTAGTGGTTGTCTATTTAGTGGGGTGGTAGTTTAAAGTGTGAGAACGTGTTTTGTGGAACGAAAAAGAGTAAAGAGGTGCAGGGAGTAACTTGGGAATTTTAAGACAAAAATACCGGTGGTTTTAGAAAAAACCAGGCAGCAATAACGTCACACTTTTTCACTATATTGGTCCTTTGCCCAACCTAAAATATATGCTTTTATTGGCAACCTAGAAATTTGAACGAGGTTTATGATATTGAATAAAAAAAATAAAAAAGAATTAGGTTTATAAAAAAGCACATCTAGAATAGTGCTTTATAACTAGGGATAATGACAGTGGGTCCAGGAACCGACCTCAGGGGAACCATCCAAGTTTTACGGTCAGTGTTTGTTTTTTTGGACCCACTGAGTCCAGTCCGACCTGGACATAACATCTCATTGGTCGGGTCTATGTTCGGGTCCAATGATCTCGGACCTGCCTGTACCAGACCCGACATGCGGATCCGTTAATAATTTTTCTAAATAAATAAATAAATTACAATTTGAAGTTTAAACCAAAATTGTAAAACAGTATAAACAACAGGGGTGTGCATAAATACCCGATCCGTGATCCGGTCGATCTAATCTGATAAACCGGATATCCATCCAATTTTTTGGTGTTCGGATATTTCGGTTTTTCTTCTAGTGATCCAATCCGAAACTTTCTGTTTGAACTTTTCATTTTTTAGTTATTGGATAACCGACTGATTCATCTGATTTTTTCAGATATGATTTGGATTGCATTTTCCCCGATTCGAGGTTTCTATTCCCTTTAAAACCTTACTTTCGCATCCCGCTAGGCAGCAACCTCATAGCAACTTTGGTCACCTGACTTGCCAGTCAACCTCCTCACCTCGTCAGTCAGCCTTCTCGCCTGTTGGCACTTAGTTGGCCTCCTCGCTTGTACAGTCATAACTAATTCCAACTCCTAAATTTTCAGTAGATAGTGAAATGTTGAAATAGTTGTGATTTATGATTTATGATTTCGTTGTAAACATATGCAAAGATTATAGAATAACTCATTCAGTTTAGGTAAACATTTGTAATTATGATTTTGGACCCAGTCAATTACCATCCCTATTTATAACCATCCCATATATCATAACGTAAAGCTATATGAAGTCGATTAGACATTATTCGACCATTCGATCGAGGTTGCATAGCTTTTAGTTCTGGGTTGATCTAGGTCATTTGAACGACACGCACAGGAGCACCGCGAGGATAATGGCATTAAGGAACAAGGTCAAGGGTAACTCATGTTAGCTTGAATTTTTTCCGACGAAAATGGTGGTATCTTCATGGACCCGTCGTGTTTCCCCTAAAATCGAAAAAAAAACACGCAGTGGTATTATTACCACGTGGAATTTTTTTATGGAACTGCTGAAATTTCTAGAACCAACAAAAAAAGACGGTTCCATGAAGAAACTGCCATTTTCGCTGGAAAGAGATTAAAAACTAATCTAAGTTGAGGAGTTCAGCAGAGGTTCAGCGGGACCCTTGACCTTCTTCCTTGGCGTCATTCTCCTTATGGTGCTATGGTGACGAAAGTTGTGATCCGATGAGGTGGGGTTCTAAAACAAGTTGAGGAGAGAGTGTGTGTGTGTGTGTGTGTGTGTGAAGGTAGGAAGCTGGAATGCTAAACATCTCCCCAAAACTTATTAAAATCGCCCCGGTCCCACCAAATATTTCCAACTTTACCCTTCCTTTTTTTTCTTTTCTTTTCCCAAACCACCACCTCCCGCCACAACCACCCCCACAACCACCTCCAACCCCCACCACCACCTCCTCAACCACCCATATTTCGAAATTTTTTTAGTTAAGGGGGTCGAACGTCCGTCTCGCCAGGACGTTCGACCCCCTTAACTAAAAAAATTTCGAAATTAAAGGGCGCTTGTGCAACAGATCTTGGGAAGGAAGCTCGTACCTAAATGCCGCCATTAGAGATAACTCATATCTCTCTAGACAATGGAACTGTTCAGGTTTCAAGTACCAAATGAAGTGCAATCCCACTCGGAGAGTCCCACATCCAATTTCAAGAACTCGGGCATCAGGGCTAAAGTGGGCAAACTCACTAAGGAATTCGACCCTTAGCCCCAATTAAAATTAATTTTTTTACGAGGTGGGTGGTGGCAGGTGGCAGGGGGAGGTAGGTGGTGGTGGGTGGTGGCAGGTGGTGGCGAGGGGTGGAAAAAAGAGAAGGGGTAAAATAGTAAATTCAAAGTGGGCCCGGGGCTATTTTAACAAATTTTGGGGCGATGTTTAACAATCTTCAATACATACCGGAGGGGGGTTGGGAGGATATATGTAGGGGTTAAATAAGGAAAAATACGAAAAAATGCAGATGGTGTTAGTAAATACGGATATATTTAATTAAAAGCACTTTTGTTTACTTTGTCCCCTTCATTTCAATAATTCTTTAGAATTTTTTCCTTCAATAATGCTAAAATGGGTATTAATTCCTGAAATGTGCCCAAGTTCAAATTAATTCCATGGGTACCGTCCACGTAGGACGGCACGCGAGAATTTTGTTTTTTTAACAAAACCGCTACTCCAAGTAGCGGTTAATAAGTTGACCGCTACTTCAAATAGCGGTTATATGATGTCCCTAAGACAAGTTATAAAAGGCATGCATATAAACCGCTACTTGGAGTAGCGGTTAATACCAATAATGTAAAGTTGACCGCTACTTCAAATAGCGGTTATATGATGTCTCTGAGACAAGTTATAAAAGGGATGCATATAAACCGCTACTTGAAGTAGCGGTTTACTATGAAACAAAAAAAACAATTTTTTTTTTTTTTTTTTTTTTTTTTTTTTTTTGGTTCCACAGTAAACCGCTACTTCAAGTAGCGGTTTTGCCTAGTAAACCGCTACTTCAAGTAGCGGTTTTACCCCATATACTGCTTTCACATAACTTGAAGTTAACCGCTACTCTGAGTAGCGGTTTGCTTTGAAAAAAACAAATTTCTGGCGTGCCGTCCTACGTGGACGGTATCCATGGAATTAATTTGAACTTGGGCACATTTCAGGAATTAATACTCATTTTAGCATTAGTCAAGGAAAAAATTCTAATTCTTTACCATTCTCACTCCTCTATTAATCTCGTTGATTCTCACACAATCAATAGCATTTTATTTTCCCTTCCCTATTTCCCATGTCAAAATTCTTCGAGAGGTCAAGTTTGAGAAATTCTTTACACTTTGGAACATAAATTTGGTGATTCATTTTCGGACTTGCAACATCACAAAGTAGATCAAAGTAATTTGCTTACCAAGGTTTCGAAATTAGCCAAGAAATGTATCCAATGATAATTTAATTTCTAATTTTATAATTTTTCATCATCTCGAAAACACTAAATTGGGGAAAAACTTCGAAACAAACCAGGGTTTTCTGATATTTCGTTTGAATTTTAGTTATTTCTATTCGTTCCTTAAATTGCAGTTTTGTGATGGATTTTCAACTTGTTGATCGAACTCTAATTGCTTAATGGTATATTCACTCACTGGCGTTGCATTGTCCAAGATTTGAGCACCCTGTAGATTCTAGTGCATTTAATGACTATAATATCAATAAATTGAGGTTGAAAATTAGGCTTGAATTTAGTCCCCCTATAACAAAAGTTAGGGTTTCTAACTTGTGAAGTTCAGGTTTTTGGCTTTTTTTAATCAAATGCTTATAACAACAATTAAAGAAACTACATTCGATTTGATTGAAATGAAAGAAGATCATTCATTCTAAAAACGCGCGTAATATTTAATTGAAATGTTAGCTCATCGCTCAGCAGAGTGGTGCTTGATCAATGTTCTTGTGTATTTAGAGTTTAGATTCACACTAATCACTACGAGCTCCCTAATGGCTTTAGTTCACATTGTTGGATATTGTCCTAGTTTGTAAGGACTAGATTTACTCGTGAGAAAGGTGAAAGAGGAACTTGCTTACACTATGACTGCTACTAGCTGATCCGAGATCAAGCCTTCTTTAGAAGGTCCGTGTTAAGCATATTGACGTATAATTATATATTTAGAAGGCTCTCTCGAATTGCCGCCCCCATTCACTTGGTACGAATGTTTAAGTTTGTCTCTTGATTTTGTATAGCTCTATTTCAGCCTTACATTTCTACTTCAAACACGAGTGATAGAGGACGGCAGTTGCCTCCATGGATGACGAGATGTACTGCTACTGAGCAAGCAAGTAGTCCACAGAGAAAAGAAGAAACCAAAGTAAATGGTTTTGTAGAGTCTCATAGCAAATCTGTTGAGCCCCTGAAGAAAGTTCAGGCAAACAAACATGACACAAGGGTCACATAGTTAGTGGAAAACAAGCTAGAACATTATTGAAGGACGAAGGGAAGCCATCAACTCGGTAAAATAACTAACCATGGAAGTTGGATTGTGTATTTCCATGTCGTTGTTTATGTTTTGGGTTAGAACACATTACTATAATTCAACCCCATCTGCGCAAGCCGCAAGGTGAGGTATAGAAGAAACAGAAGCAACAATACATTCAACAATATGATCACCAGTTTAGGGCAGTACTTCAACAAAAGGTAAGACATCCAATTTCAGCAGCAACATATATTACTCAAAGTTCTAAAATATAAGGAAAAATATGTCTCATATTTTTAGTACTTCTCAAAGATTCATAAGTTTAGCTAAAAATTTGAAGTTTAGTGACAATTTTCATCACTTGAGCCGAACTTCCAACAAGAGCATACGCAGGCTAGCAAGATAGATACTCTCATGGCTTCTCCCTACTCACTTCTTCCAAGGTGGCAACGTTTGCATAGAAATAAGTATATGTTTATAGGAAATGAGCCGGTCTCTTACAGGCCGAGTAGTAAACATTTCATACATTCCAACATGAAGAGAGCACCACGTGATAGCTTAGTGGTGTCTGGAATCGAATCTCACACAGCCCTCCCTTGCAAGATTTTTTGTCTATCAACTCCAATTTATTTATTTATTTTGGAGTAAAACAAATGGACTAATTATATATTAGAGTTTCTAGCCGAACTTCCAACAAGAGCATACGCAGGCTAGCAAGATAGATACTCTCATGGCTTCTCCCTACTCACTTCTTCCAAGGTGGCAACGTTTGCATAGAAATAAGTATATGTTTATAGGAAATGAACCGGTCTCTTACAGGCCGAGTAGTAAACATTTCATACATTCCAACATGAAGAGAGCACCACGTGATAGCTTAGTGGTGTCTGGAATCGAATCTCACACAGCCCTCCCTTGCAAGATTTTTTGTCTATCAACTCCAATTTATTTATTTATTTTGGAGTAAAACAAATGGACTAATTATATATTAGAGTTTCGAGCTATTACATGCCGAGTAATATTTCCCTGGGAAAAGGGGGATTTACTACTACTAAGGTTGCTATTGAACAAATGTCCTGTACTCCTGTCTTACCTTAGCAATTCAAGTATCAGCTTCAATTTAAACACAAACTTCTATTACATTTTTTTTTTTTTTCAAAATTCAGACCCAAAATCAAGTACTAATGAGTTACCACTAGAAAGCAATCAATATCAAAATCCATCCACACAATTTGCTCAGAATATACAAGACAGTGTTTGGGGTATTTTATCAAACAGGTGGCGTGCAAACAAACAAAACAACATAACAAAGAGAAGAGAGAGTTAAGGTCGTGAACAATGGAGGCACCACCGAGGAGAGAAAAAACCACACCACACATGACCAACCCATCAAAAAAAAAAAGAATTGGGAGTCTGTCAGAACACCGTGTGACCATCTCACACTCGCAAAGGAGCATGAGAACGATCCTCTACTGCACCAGAGTTCCGAAGAACAATAGTTGCTGTTAATCACGCTCTAGTCTCACGGTCATGTTTCATCCACCAAACTTAGTTTCCTGTCTCCTTAGAACTCAAGGATATAGAGGTACGAGCCTATAGAACAGATCCTGTTCAAGTAAGGTCGTGCTCTTTACTCTTACCGTTTCCATATATAAACTCGCGCACTTGTTTGAGGGAAGCCGATGTGGGACTTCTTAGTCTTAGAACAGGATATGTTGGAACGCTTTGTTGGAATGCGTTGCATATGGGCATGCTAGTGTATGATCTTTATTAAAGGTTAAGTTCAGAACACAGCTATAGCCTATAGGTGGTGTACTTAGGGACTAGAAAAGAAATTTTAGTTGTCTCTTTTTTTTCTACCTATTTTCATACGGTGTGAATATATAAAGCAGAAACTCACACGGTAGAAAAAGGTCATTGAATATTTGAACACACTACGCAAAACTAATAGGCTGAGTTCACCATTCCTTTATCATTTGTAAAGCTAGTTAATCCTGTAAAATGGCACATTAATGTCAATGGTACGTGGTCCTTAGTTAGGACTTGGCTTTTATAATTTAGTAAACTTCAAGTTGATCTCCGAGAAAACTTAAAATGGATAATTTAGCACAAATAGTGAGAATGAGAAATCTAATTGTGTGACATGACAAAGCAAGGATTGAGAAGATATGAAAACTTTATAGCATATCTCTCTTCCTTTTTCTTGTAAGATTATATCTTGGTTTATGGGTATTTTTTTTTTGGACTTTCTTCCTTAATCTATGCCCAATCTCATAATAATGTAGAACAACCAAACCCTTCTTAGAAGATGGGCATGATGTTAGTTTGGTGCTTTTTATGGGTTTTTCATGTTTCAAATTTGGTTTTCTTGAACCACCGTTGAATTTGAAAAGAAAAGGAAGGAAAGGCAATAAAAAGCTTCCAATGAAAATGAGCAACTCATTTCGTCCACTCACTTTTTGAGCAAAGATTTATTGATCAGTCATTAGAGGGACTATAATAGCATCACTTATGCCACTGCAATTCTGAATTCGAATTTTTGAAACACATATATCAGAGAGATGTACTAGAATATATATGAAATATTTGCTAAACATGATTAATATTGCTAAACTCCTTTTGGTACTTTGAACTTGTTTTTGTTGGAATTTCTTTTTACAAGTTAAGAAAAAACAGACCTGAAGGATATTCTGATTTTTGAAGAACAGGTAAATTAAACTAATACAGAATACAATTAAAAAGAATAGAGATTGACTACTAAATAATGGATGTAGGCTAGTAGTATCGGGTGTGTCTTGTTTTTACCCGTTGCGAAAAAAAATACTAAATAATATTCTTCAATGTTTATTAACAAACTAGAAAGCAAACAGATACAGTTTTACTAATTCATAGTCTTGAACAAATAACAAATGTAATAAGAATAATCTCAATGAAACAACAAAACCAAAAACAAATAAAATGATCTTGGAGTTCATCACAGAACCTCAAACCTATACTCTGTGTATTCACAAATCTATGAAACACAAACCAAAAACAAACCAAAACAACACAATAAAAACCAACCACAGCAACATCACAAACACCAAAAATATGATACAACCAAAAAAAGAAGACCTTGAAATTCCAACTTACAAATCACCCTTACTTGCATCGGTTGAGATCGTCTTCGAGGATGGAGATTTCCCGAAAATACCCTTCTTCGCTTTGACAAGCGAGCTCTTCACCTTCGACAAGATGTTCTTTGAAGCTGGTTTGCTTACAACTTCCTCTTTACTTTTCTCTTCAACTGTTGCATCAGTTTCCTTAGTGTCTGTTGCTTCTTCCTTTGCAACTTCTTCAGTGTGTTCATTTTTCTCTGCCTCAACAACAGGTGCAGGAGCCGAGGATTTCTCTTCTTCTGCCTTCTTCTCTCCTGAAGGTGGAGGAATCACCTCGATATCTCTGCTTTTTTCAGCTACTTCTTGGTTTTGAGTTGCTTCTTCTGGCTTAGTTTCCTCAGTTTTCACTTCTTTTTTGCACTCTTCTTCAACTTTCACCTCTTCTGAAGCTTCTGCTGTTTCTTTTGCAGTTTCTTTCACAGTTTCTTCAGCTCCATTCGCCTCGTTTTCCTCCTTAATCATGTCTCCTAGACTTGCCCTTTTGTTAACTTCACCATTTTCTTCTTTTTTCTCAGTTTCAGCAATTATATCTGAACTTTGCACCTTCTCCTCAGGTTGTCCATTAGCTATTTCCTTCTTTTCTGACTCCACAGTCTCAGCTGCAGGGATTACTGTCTCGTCCTTAAAAACTTCCGGCTCTACCTTCACTGTGTTTTCAACTGTCGGTGCTTCTTTCGGCTCGCTCACTTTCTCCTCGACTTCAGAAGGTGGCTCCTGCTTTGACTCTTCTACAATTTTAGGGCAATCTATGGAGGCTAAGTCTTTCAAATCCACCACTTCCTCCTTGACAGGTTGATCTTCTTCTACTGTTTTCTCACATTTCTCACCACCCACTTCAACAGTTGGTTCAACTTCAACCACATCACTGGTTTTTACAGTATCAGAAGGAGCTTCTTCTGTCAACTTTTCTTCTTCCTTAGCCTCCTCTTCTTTCACAGCCTCAACAGCAGCTTCCGCTACATTGGGGGCCGCTTCCTCTGCTTCTGTCACAATCACGGGAGTGACTTCTGATGTTTCCTCAACCGTTGATTTGACAACATCGATGTCTCTAGTAAGCTCAGAAACATCCTTCACTTCAGCCTTCTCTTGTTCAGGCTCTTTCACAGCATCACTTATCTTCTCTTCATTCTTTGCCTCGACAGCCTCTACCTTGGGTTGTTCCTCGGCTTCCTTGATCACTTCTTCAGTTTTCTCTTCCTCCTTTTTCTCAGTAGCCTCTAATTTGGGTTGCTCCTCCTCGGCTTGTGCTTCAGTAACCACTTCACATTTAGGAGCTTCAACCTCCTGTTCTTTCTCTTTAACCACTTCTTCTGTTTTCTCGTCATTCTTTTCCTCGACAACCTCTACTTTGGGTTGCTCCTCCTCGGCTTGTGCTTCAGTAACCACTTCACATTTAGGAGCTTCAACCTCTTGTTCTGTCTCTTTAACCACTTCTGTTTTCTCTTCATTCTTTTCCTCGACAACCTCTTCTTTGGGTTGCTCCTCAACTTGAGTTTCTACCGAAACTTCACTTTTAGGCTCATTATCTACACTTTCATCTTGCTTCACTTCTGGAACATCTTTTGATTCAGACACAAGTGCATCAGGTGCACTCGTCTTTTCCTCAGCAGCGACATCTTTTGATTCAGACACTGGGAGTCCAGGTGCACTAGCCTTTTCCTCATGAGCAAGATCTTTTGTTTCAGACACCGGGGCTTCAGGTGCACTCGTCTTTTCCTCAATAGCAACATCTTTTGATTCGGACACCTGGGCTTCAGGTGCAGCTGTCTTTTCCTCAGCAGCAACGCCCTCTTTCTTTATCTCCTCTGCCTCGGTTTTCTGTACTTCGGTTTTAGGCATGTCTAGTTTCTCAGTTTCTTCGGGAGAACAAGTATTAGTTGTTTCTTGGTCAGATGATTTGATCACTTCTTCTGGTTTTTTCTCCTCTACTTTCTCTACCACATCTGGTGTTTCCTTGTGCTCAGCTGGCTGCTGAAGTAAATTGAGAAAATAATGTTTGTGAATTGTGAGACAACAATAAAAAAAGATTTGCATAGAAGAAGGATTCAGACACAAGGAAGGAATAAATATGCACATCTAACACAAAAGCAAAGGAAAAAGGAAACAAAGGGTGGAAAATCAGGAAAATTACTAAAATGAACAGGAATAAAGGGTAGAAAGTAGACTGATACTTCCATATTAAACTAACAGTCATAGAATATGAGCAAATATATTTCTTAAAAAAAGACTTGTTATATGATGGTTGCATCATGTGACCTGCGCAACCCTCTCATAACCCTTAACATATACGACCTTAAGATACAAAGAAATTAGATATACGACCAATTTCAATTGGTTAAAATCTAATTAGTTGCCTCAACTATGCAACGGTTGCATCGGATATCTGAACCACATACATATTTGATCATGTTTCATGAGAAAGATAAACATATTTATGAGTCCCTGCAATTTTTTCAAATTTTAGTAGCTTTTCTGGTACAATTATGCACAATATAATTCAGAGCTTTCCCACAATCAAAAAGATTGCTGATCAACATATTACTCAAAATTTGCATAAAACAAACTCACCCTTTAGTCTATACCTATAGCCAAACTTTTCCTAGCAACTGAGGATAGAAACTGCTTTTATATTACAACTTGATTACTAATAAGAGCATAATCTGCTTCTAGGCTAAGCTACATACTGATCTTGATATTTAAATAATATTTTATCAAGGTGGTACTATTAATGCTTTATCAATTGTCTAAAAAATGCAACACTTTTATTTTTGCATTGTTTAACACTGCAACACACCCCCACTTTAACATCGTTTACCTAAAACAGAAAATCCATTCTATTATGCATAAGTGTTACTTATTAAATTCGTCTCAACCTACATGTTAACATATAAACTTTTGAAAAATTCCACCAATAAATATTAAATAGTTATTCATATTAATGGTCAAAGTCGTGCATTGTCAATTTTCGAAGAGCGGAGCAAGCACATGTTTATTTCACTGATAGTCTGATACCATATAAATGAAATTCTTCACTTCAAATATGAGTATATGACTATGAATTTTGTACATAGAAAACAAAAACAGGGTATGTATAATTAATTTTAGTAAGGAGATCCATAATCATATTCATAAAGCAAATACAACACATAATAATTTTAGAAGAAACCCAAAAACAATATTAAAGATTCATATAAATAAACAAACATATATCATAAAAAATGAAAAAGAAAAAGGAAATCAACAAACAAAAGAAGCAAAAAGAAAAAGAGAAGAAAGTAAAAGGTAAAATTTATACCTGATGAATTTGTGCCTCAGCAACAACAGGAATAGAAGTATCAGAAACAGGAACTTCAGTTGCCATAGTTTTGATTCTAAGAAACAAAGATGAAAATGAAAGAAAGAAAGAAAAGAGAATTATGGGACTTCTAATTTCTTCTTCTAATTCTCTGTTTGGTAAGTAATCAAATCAAGTAGGGAAACTTTTTTATCTCTACCAGAATTTCTTTATATAGAAAGAAAGAAAATATGGTGCTGGCAAAAGAAAAGAAAAGAAAAGGAGAAATTAAAGAAGCAGAAGTTTAGAAGAAAAAAAAAGAGAGCAGAAGTAGTAGTAGTAGTAGTAGTAGTGTAGGAGCAGCTAAGCAAGAACAGCAAAAATCCTCACTGGAAAGTGGACGGATTTGTGGGTTGTGACAGATAAACACATGGACTGCTAGCTAAGCTTGATGGACTAATTGGATTCTTATATTCATTATTTTATAAATTTTAATATAAGGTCCCCCAACCCACCAATTCAATTATTTTTTGACTCAATTAAGTGACCTCATATATATATACTACTATAATTGGAATGAAATCTTAAAGATTTCAGTAGCTTTTAGGCTAATGCTTAACGGTACAATTTCTTATATAGACTCGGGTGTAGTGTAATAGATATGTTAGTATGTCATATATCTAAAAAATTTGATGTTTGATGTATTTTGTCTGGTGACTGGTGAGTTAGGAAAAGCTATGGTAATTGGTAAGTAATCATGTGAACTTAGAAAAAATGAGTACGAGATTATTTAATAGCTAAAATTGAGATGACTAGCACTAATAATCTCTTTGTTTCATTTCATAAGACATGTTACATGATAAGACATGTTACATGCATGATATTTAAGATCGAGCTTAAATGCTAATTACTCTCAATACATATTGATACTATTTATAGGAAAAGATAATATGAAAGTTTTAACTTTAAATAAATATAATGGTTTAATTTTTACAAATTTAAATGTTATATTAATAGATATTAGTGGTCAAAGAAAATTATAGAGCATTGTTCGTGCTTTATATATAGGTACAGATGGAGTGAATAATTAAGGTAAGAGACTAAATTATTGTACTCAACTGATATAAATTCTCTTTGGGGTCACCTAATTTTTTTCTCTGACAAATTGAACCTTCAAGGCTTCAAGTAAACCATTTATACCTATCCTCAGTTTCATCAGAGATTAAATTAGACAAAATTAAAGACTTTTATACATAATGAGAAACTAAACAATTTACTAGATAGCAACAAATAAACACGAAATCAAAGTAAATAATAAGACTGGGAACTAGGATTTCTTAGAGGGTGGGAGGGAGGGAGGAGAGAAGCTAGAGAGAACAGTCAGTGGATTGTTAGACATTCATTGAACTCTAAATATTTCCTTAAAAGTCATATCTTGTTCAAAAGTGTTATAATTGTAATGTTCAAAAGGCGATCTGATATTTGGGACATACATAACCCTCAAAATTAATAGATATACTTAGGTCATGAAAATTAAAGAGATGTTAATTGAGAAATTAAAGTTGAAGTTGGTTTAGATATTAGTTTCAAGATCATCATTTCCATAGACAAACTATTGTACTTGTTTGAGTTTAATTAATTGTTAGAATAATTAGAGGAAAAAGCAAATTATAGCTTTTTACTTCTGTCGGTTTTCTGTATATCCTTTAAGTTACCTTAACCATAATTGTTCCAATAAAAATAACATATTTGTAAATAATCTTGTACTCCAAAGATCTTATTGAAGATATAATTTGTATAAATAAAAGAAGGTACAAAATTATATAAGAAAAATTAATGAGATTTACAATGCACATAATTATCAACAAAGACCGGATGTATCAGAGTTTCTTGTAATAAGAATATAGCCTTAAGTATAGTATTATATGAAATCATTTCCTCTCCTCAAAAGAACATTATAAAAAGTGCAATTGCTCCCTCATCACTCTCTCTATAACCTAAAAATTACACTGATTTAAATTATTATGTATTTGGCAACATATAACTTTGACTATTAATATTTATGATTATTATTAGTAAAAAAAGTTATTCAAAATTAAAATTTCAGTTTTATATATTGACGCAAATTTAATAATATTTTACATAATTAACATTTGTTTTTATATAGCTAAAAAGTTAATCAAAGTAGAGCTTATGAATAATGAAAAAGTCAAATTGCTACAATTTTAAAAAAACAAAATAATTTAAAAGTCAAAAAACCTATTTGTTTGGAAAAAGCAATGCAAGATGACAAAAACTGTGATGGACCATAGTGCCTTTAATTTTGGATTTCAGGTTAGCTAATTGAGTATATCCACCATCTAAAATTTTATATGAGAAGTGATAACTATAAAAAATTTGTGTAGTAGTAGACACTAGTAGAAGCTCATTGGCTGGATGATATCGTAGTATATATTTAGAAATGATTTAACAGCTAAAAATCAAAATTTAACGGCCTTAATTTCTTTCTGGGTCCAATCATTGCCCATTTTGCCAAGCTTGGACAGCTCATCCTCCACGCTCACTTTAGATTTATGTGATTGCCATTGCCCATTTGTGGTTTTCTTTTCCTTTCTCTTTTATTTTGGCTAATCAATGCTTCACTTTATAATTTTAGAGGTAGAAAAATTGACACTATCAGTCTTAATTACGGCAGTCTCACTTTGAAATATCTCAACTTTTGTTTATGGTCCCAATTCTGTTTTTTTTTTTATCTAAAACGTTCTTTCAAATTAATTTACCTATTAAATTGGCTAATAATGACACATTAAACTCTACCATTGACTTTACTTAATTAAAAAATTAATTATTGAATGAGCGTGATTTGTCTCAATTAAATTATTTAGCAACGTAATTAAGATAAAAGATCATTTTGGAAAGAAACTCCCAAAAGTTAAGACCACTCTAAGCTAATCAAAAGTTGAGACCTTTTAAAGTGAGTCAGCCATATATATTTGGGACCAGTATTGCCAATTTGTCCAAGAATCTTCATTACAATTTTTAAATCTGGGTTGTCTTCTCATATCAATCTCAAATTTGATCTATTATAAATAATCTCAAATTTAGTATCCTTCTCATACATTTCATCCATTTTCTTTTAATTGCAATATTTGTGATTTTATGTTTTTCAATGCTTAACTTTAACCCTTCATATCTCTAATTATAGATATTTGAAAGTATAAAAATTAAAATATTGTGAAAATATACATTGAGACGAATCTAACAAGATCCCATGTGACTATATTTTACCTTACATATAAATCACTAAAGGTAGTCAAATGCAAGCAAGTGAATTATACAAAATCTCAAAAGTTGCAAGTAATTGAAAACAGAGGAAGTATCTTCTAATTTATTGCAAAAAAAAGCTTTTAGTTCATATTTGATCATTTTAACAAGTAACACGAATCTAAGTGACATGCTCTTATTAGCCACGACAACTTAGTGGGTGAAAGGAGAGAAAGGAGGAGAATTATACGATTTTGGGCCTAAGCGTAAAATGTAACTTTTGAAACAAGTAACAGCTCAATAAGAACCAATATGAGAATGAGAAAGAGCATCACCAAGCTTAATTGGGATCATTCATAAATATAAAATTTGGGATTAATATGGGTATACAACAAACTTGAAATTTATGGTTACAATTTTACCATTTCTAAAAGATCTAGACTTGAACCTTGTCATACACAGGTTGCTGAAAATAAAATTTATAAAAACATTTACATAAATTGATTGAAAAAGTCATTTTATAATACAGAGATTGATCCAAATTAATATTATAAAAAGAGTATATGTGATTAGTAATTTCAACTACTTTCCATATCTTTTAAAGATTCTTGTATGCTATAATTATCTATAAATTATAAGAATACTATACATGGTTAGAGGTACCAAATATATACAATAGGTTCTTATAGGTTGTTTCCTAAGAAAATTAGGGACTCTTTGCATTCGAAAGAGACGCCAAGTGTCGATATCTCGATGAAATTATTCGAATTTAAATTCAAATATCAATTTTTTTCTAAACTTGTGACCCATGTCATACAAAGGTTAAATATTTGTATTAAAATTATATACTTCCTTATTGAAAATGTAATATACTTTTTTTTATTGATTTAATCAAAATAATTATGAAGAATGATTAAGTAATACCATAACTAGTCAAAGTTATAAATTATGGATATATATATTGCATATTATTGATAATATAAACTATTTCCATATTCTTTGAGCATCCCTATTTCCACTGATTATTACATATATGAAAAATTCTATATGGTTAATAGTAACAAATATTATTCAAACACTACAATATATTACTTGGTATGAAAAAGAAAGGTCAAATGATATAAGTATGATAGTCCAATGAATACAAGAATATGGTCAACTTAAAAGGTTTCTATCAGACAAATTCTCAATAGATAGGATCTTTATCGAATCGGATATGGGTAATATTGGGTCAGAATGGAGTAATAAATTTTTTTTTGAGGAAAGAATGGAGTAATAATTTTGTATTAGCTAAAGAATACATATCTCACATATGGTTTCATTTTTACATATGTTCATTTCTGTTGGAGATAACATAGGACTCTATTTTGCAGGACTCTATTTTGTTATAGATAGATTTTAGTTAGGTTTCCTTTTCTATGTCGGATTCCTAAAACTCTTGTATATATGTTGTGAATTGTGATGGTTCAATGAAAAAAGGCAAGATTTATCATTTATAATATTTTGCATGGTATCGGAGCAATAAAACTCCAAACAAACAAAACTTTTTTTTCCGGCCTAGTAGACCACCATGGCTGGCGACGATGCCCCGCCCTCACCAACATATAAAACTCCCACGCCACCACCTACTAACATCAACTCTCCTTTTTATCTTGGCACGGGTGATCGCCCCGGAGACTTTATCACTCCCACCTATCTCAAGCTTGATAATTATGATGATTGGGCCGCAAATATTCAGATGGCACTTGAGGCATGCCGTAAATTCGGCTTTCTTGATGGCTCCATCACCGCCGCTTCTCCTCCTTACACCACCGAGGATTGGGTAACTGTTAACGCCATGCTCGTTTCTTGGATAACTAATACTATTGATCCTGAGGTAAAATTCACACTTTCTAAATTTCGCGATGCTCAGCGATTATGGGAACACTTGCGTACTAGATTTTCGTTAGTCAACGACCCTCGTATTCATCAAATTAAATCTGACATAGCTAACTGTGAACAATTAAAATCTATGCCTGTTTCTACATATTATGGCAAATTAAATTCTTTGTGGGAGGAATTATACAAACATGAACCTTTAATTTCTTGTCAATGTTGTTCTTCTTGTGATGCGGGATTTCGCCACGAATCTCGTCGTGATACACAAAAACTACACGATTTTCTCATGGGTTTACACTTGGACTACGCCTCTTTGCGATCCTCTATCTTGTCCACCGATCCGTTGCCTTCCCTCGATCGCGCATATCACCTTGTGGTGCAAGACGAGCGGGTTTGCTCGTCTCGATTGTCTGCCGATGTAACACTCGACCCATACGGAGTCGAGTGTATTGTCACCAATGCGCATCCAGGGACAACAACTGTCCCAATAACCAACACAAGTTCTTCCAGCGCATTTTGTCCTCACTCATGCGCACCCTGAGAAACTTCCCAGAGGTCACCCTCCCTGGACTACTCCCAGAGGTCACCTTCCCTGGACTACTCCCAGCCAAGCACGCTTAACTGTGGAGTAACTAAGGATTTGAGCTCCCTAAAAGAAAGATGCATCTTGTTGGAATGAGTAGCCTGCTAAATCCCTTTAAAGCAATCATGAGGGGTATTACATACACCCCTACTTGAGGACAACAACGCCCTCGTTGCACCTGAGGACTCCACATATTCGGCATACGGCATGTGGGTCGCCCCAGCCTGGAAACTAATCACATATTCGACACACAACCGGTGATATATTCCCAGAATCCTCCCCCGCTAGGCGGCTAACCTTGGATTAATTATCCACACGATCAGCACGCTGTCGCAGGGTTGCTCTGAAGGTGCCTAAGATCTTGGCTATCCCACATCGGAAGTTGAGGAGAACGAAGCCTTGTTTATATAGAGGTGGACATCTCAACCTAGTAGAGGCCTTTTGGGTAGGACTTTGGTTCTGCACCAAAGCAAATCCTTGCGGGCTAGGGCCCAAAGAGGACAATATCTACTAGTGGGCTCCTACACACCTAAGGGTGTTACAGATGGTATCAGAGTCAGGGCCTATTCCGGTGTCTTGTAGTGCCTACGGGGACGCAGACTCTTTAAAGGAGGGAGAAGGTGCATATGATCTTGGCTATCCCACATCGAAAGTTGAGGAGAACAAAGCCTTCTTTATATAGAGGTGGACATCTCAACCTAGTAGAGGCCTTTTGTGTAGGACTTTGGTTCTGCACCAAAGCAATCCATGCGAGCTAGGGCCCAAAGAGGACAATATCTACTAGTGGGCTCCTGCACACCTAAGGGTGTTACAGCCGACGAGCAACCCCTGCTGTGTTGGGCTTCGCTGCACAGTCGGCTGGTTTAGGCCGTGGCCGCACACCACCCCCTACCTGTACTCACTGCCACAAGCAAGCCCACGACGCCTCCAAGTGCTGAACTCTTCATCCTTGCACGCACTGCAACAAATTCGGGCACGCCTCGGAAACCTGCTACGAGGTCGTGGGGTACCCCAAAGCCTCGCGTGGTGATGCGTCCGGGAGCGGTTCGGGTCGCAGCTCCATAGGTCGTGGCCGTGAAGGCCGTGGCTCGGCTCGTGCCAACCACACTCAGTCCTCCACGACTCCTCCATCCTCGTCTACTCCTTCCTCTCCACAACTCTTTTTGGCTGAACAGTGGAAGGCCTTAGCCGGTCTTATTGGTACTTCAAAAATTTCTGATGATCGTCTTAATGGTATGTTTTCTCCTACTGATTATATTATTGATATATGGGCTACTCATCATGTCACTGGTGAGAAGTCATGGTTATTTGATATTGAGGAGGTTCTTGATTGTCCTGTTGGCCTTCCTAATGGTTCTATAGTTAATGGCTTAATGCTACTCATAAAGGGTTATGTTCGTCTCTTGGCACATCTTACTCTTACTCATGTTCTTTTTGTGCCTCAGTTTAGTTGTAACTTATTATCTGTCTCTCAGTTATGTACTGACCTGCAATGTACTGTGCAATTTAACTCATCTATGTGTGCTATACATGACCGCAAAAGGGAGCTGATTGGAATGGGGCTTAGACGGGATGGACTTTATTACTTCTACAAGGATGCTCCTGTGACACCTGCTTCTATTCATGTTGTTACTTCAGATTTTGACCTTCGGCATCGGCGTATGGGGCACCCCTCGGAACGTGTGGTTAAGTTACTTCCTCCTCTTTGTGGTCATAAGGGTAGTTTACATAAAGGGTGTGAAATTTGTTTTCGTGCTCAACATCCTAAAGACAAGTTTCCTTTAAGTGATAATAGAGCTAGTCGTATTTTTGAGAAAATTCATTGTGATTTGTGGGGTGCTTATAGACATGTTTCCTCTTGTGGTGCCCGTTATTTTCTAACTATTGTTGATGATTATTCCCATGCTGTGTGGATTTATTTATTGGAAGATAAAACTGAGGTTTTTTGCATCTTTATGGCTTTTATTGCAATGGTTGACCGCCAATTTTCTCAAACCATTAAAATAGTTCAGAGTGACAATGACACATAATTTAATTGTTTACTTGATTATTTTACTGCCACTGGCATTCTTTTCCATACTTTATGTGTTGCCACACCACAACAAAATGGGAGGGTTGAGCGCAAACACAAGCATATTCTTAATGTAGGCAGGGCTCTTCGTTTCCAAGCTCACTTACCTATTTATTTTTGAGGGGAGAGTGTTCTAGCAGCTGCTCATCTCATAAATCGTACTCCCTCTATTTTGTTAGATAACAAATCTCCCTTTGAAGTGCTTTATGGATTAACCCCATCTTATGAGGCTATTAGAACCTTTGGTTATCTTTGTTATGCTCATAATCACAAAACTAAGGGTGACAAGTTTGCTAGCCGAAGTAGAAAATGCGTTTTTGTGGGCTATCCATTTGGTAAAAAGGGCTGGAAATTATTTGATTTAGACACTAAGGAATTTTTTGTGTCTCGTGATGTTAAGTTTTTTGAGGAAATGTTCCCTTTTGAGTCACCCCAAGATGCCAATATTGACCCTCTTACCTTATTTCCTAATAATTCAATGCCCTTTCATCCTGATTTTGATGAATTCCATCCCCTTCCAGCTCCACAAATTTCCTCTCCTCAGCCCACACAACCTGGCCCAGCTCCGCATGTTTCCTCTCCTTCACCGCCCACATCTGCCTCGCCTGGCCCAACTCCTTTATCTCTTCAATCTCCCTCGCCTGGCCCAAACAAATCTCCTCCCTCACCTGACCCCGGCCCGCGTCCCCTCACCCAGGCCCATCTCTTTCCTCTCCTTTGCCTGGCCCTTTGTCTCCTCACACAGGCCACGCGCCTTCCTTGCCCCAGGCCAAAAACTCTCCTCGTTCTCCCTTTTCTCACGCGGGCCCAGCTCCTCCTTCCTCCTCTATTTCTTTGGACCCTCAGCCCAAACACGACTCATCTCCTATTGTGTTGGATCCAAATTCCTCTCCCTCTTCTGATTTGGGTCGTGGTAAACGAGAGAAAATTCCATCTGTGTTGTTAAAAGATTTTGTTACGCATTACGTGGTTGCTGAAAGTCCATCTCTCTCTGCTGCGTCTCCTTCGCCTTCCACAGGTACTCCTTATCCTATAGCTCATTATATTAATTGCACAAATTTTTCAGAGAAGTACCGCAAATTTCTTGCTTCTGTTATTTCTCACGCTGAACCCAGGTCTTTTAAAGAAGCTATGAAGGATGATGGTTGGAAGGCTTCTATGCACGACGAAATCTGTGCATTGGAAGATAATGGTACATGGACATTAGAAGAGCTTCCTACTGAGAAGCGTGCTTTAGGCAGTCAGTGGATTTATCGCATTAAATATTTGTCGTCTGATGGGTCTGTAGAACGTTTGGAATCTCGTCTTGTTGTTTTAGGTAATCATCAGGAGGCAGGAATTGATTATAATGAAACTTTTGTACCTGTTGCTAAAATGACTATAGTTCGGGCTTTTTTTAGCTATTGTTGCCTCCAAAAATTAGGAACTTCATCAGATGGATGTTCACAATGCTTTTCTTCATGGTGATCTTGATGAAGAAGTTTATATGAAACTTCCTTCTGGTTTTGAATGTCCTAATCCTAATTTGGTGTGTCGTTTACAAAAATCTTTGTATGGTTTGACGCAGGCTCCTCGTTGTTGGTTTGCCAAGTTGGTTTCAGCCTTAAAAAGGCTATGGTTTTCTTCAGTCTTACTCTGATTACTCTCTATTCACCTATACTCGTGGGACTGTGCAACTAAATGTCTTAGTCTATGTTGATGATCTTATTATCTCTGGTAATGATTCCGCTGCTCTAACTCTGTTCAAAGCATATTTGAGTGACTGCTTTAAAATGAAGGATCTTGAACCTCTGAAATATTTTCTTGGCATTGAAGTAGCTCGTAGTACTTCTGGATTATTTTTATATTAGCGCAAGTACACTTTGGATATTAATTCTGAAGCCGGACTTCTTGGTGCCAAGCCATCTGGCTTTCCTATTGAGCAAAATCATCGCTTAGCTCATGCTTCTGGCGCATTATTAGAGGATGCCGCGTCCTACAGGCGCCTCGTTGGTCGCTTGATTTTATTTGGCTGTTACTCGCCCTGACTTAGCCTATGCAATTCATGTTCTCTCTCAGTTTCTGCAGGCTCCTCATCAGGAACACTGGGATGCTGCTCTTCGTGTGGTTCGTTATTTGAAAGGTACCCCTGGACAGGGTATTCTTCTTCGTGCTGATAGTGACTTATCTATGTAGGGATGGTGTGTTTCTGATTGGGCAGCTTGTCCTCTCACTCGTAGGTCTCTCACAGGTTGGATTGTTTTCTTGGGTGCTTCCCCTATTTCTTGGAAGACCAAGAAACAGCATACCGTTTCTCGCTCTTCTGCAGAGGCTGAATATCGTTCCATGGCTGCTATTACTTGTGAGTTGAAGTGGCTCAAGGCCCTTCTTTTGAGTTTGGGAGTGCAACATCCCAATTCTATCCATTTGTTATGTGATAGTCAGTCTGCGTTGTACCTGGCTCAGAATCCTGTTTTCCATGAACGCACAAAGCATATTGAGGTTGATTGTCATTTTGTGCGTGATGCCATCACTGACGGACTTATTTAGCCCTCTTATGTGTCTACTAAGGCACATTTAGTTGATTTTTTCACTAAAACTCTTGGCAAGTCTCAGTTTGATTTTTTGTTGTCCAAGTCGGGCATTGTGGAGCCCACACATGCTCCAACTTGAGGGAGGGTGTTGGAGATAACATAGGACTCTATTTTGTAGGACTCTATTTTGTTATAGATAGATCTTAGTTAGGTTTCCTTTTCCATGTCGGATTCCTAAAACTCTTGTATATATATTGTGATGGTTCAATGAGAAAAGGCAAGCTTTATTATTAATAATATTTTACAATCTCTCTGTCTTCCTTGCTCCTTTGTACTACCTCCTGTTTATATCCTTCCTCTTTGACATTTTTCACTATTCATAAATTTTACTTTGACCACTGCTTGTGATTTATACGTAAGAAAAAATATTGTCATGTGGGATCTGGTTAGATTCGTCTTAATATGTATTTGATAAATATCTACTTTTTATAATTTTTACAAATAAATAATTAGAGACATTAGTGTCCAAAGTTTTGCAATGACATGCGTGAAAAATGAAAGTGAGAGGATCTTTAGGAATCAGAGGGAGTACGTCATTGAGATGCTCTTGATCGACATACTATTGGTACACAACCTACATTTAGCATGGGTCAATCAAACCTACTACACAGACTGGGTCCTAATGCTATGCAGCCAATGAGCCAATAAACAAATCTAGTTTGTAATTCAAATAAGGAATGCTTAACATTCAAAAATAATGAACAAGTTCTAATTTTGTGTAAAATTCCCAATTTAATGGAGTACCATTTCAACAAAAGAAAATTGATAATTATATGGTTTAATGGTTAGGGAAACACATATGTTTGGGGGTTAGTGTTATGGGATGAATCATTCTTACGTGGCAGCAAAATACGAAGTTATGTTGTGTTAGTTTACGCAGTGAAGTGGCAGCGCTCAAGTGGATGAATGAAGGGAGTGAAGATTAGTGACGTGTCAATACGGTTTCGGAATTCTCTCCAAGCAAAAGATATGCGCTGCGTTGAGGGGAAAGTGGAGTTGGTTTCAACCGCCGAACAAGAATATCTCAAGGGAAGCTCCTACAAAATAGGATCTGAACCAATAATAAGCAGGGAGGAAAACGGCTAATAAAACAACGTTCATCTTGTAAATTAGTATAAATAGTTCATTAGCTCATGCTTTGTAGATCATCTCTCACTGCTCTCTCAACTTTCTCTCTAGATACATACTTGTACTCTCTCACAAACTCGAGCAACTTAGTGAATTGGCAGGATACAAATCCTCCCGTGGTTTTCCCCTCATTTCCAAAGGGTTTTCCACGTAAAACTTGCTGTGTTCTTTTCTTTATTTCTCGCAACTTTACTTTGTGCAATTTATTTTCATTCGCAAGTTAATTATCAACCCCCTCTCCAAGCAAATTAGCCTTAGTGGCAGATATTGGCTATACAACAGACGAGTGCATAGCCCTCAGAAGAGAAGTTGCCCACCTGCTCCGGAAAGGATTCTTGAAGGATCTCATGACTGATGAGGCCAAAGTAACTATGCAGCGCGAACCGTCAACTTCCAAAAAGGCCGCCAGCTCCCCCGCAACCTTCTAGAGTTGTCAATCTTATTACAGGTGGATCGGACGTGTGCGACCTAACATATTCAGCTGCAAAGCGTCATGCCAAAGAAAGTGCCATGGAGAAGCCCGTCGGCCCGTGCTAAAAACGAAGGCAGATTGCATGCCTATATCCTTCGATGAAGAAGATGCAGGAGACTTGGCGGATCCGCACCATGACGGACTCGTTATCTCACTCACAATTGGAAACTACCTCCTGAGGAGAGTGCTCGTGGACAATGGCAGCTCGGCAAATATCATCATGTTAGATGCCCTCAAAGATATGGGGCTAAGCGAAAGCGACATCACCAAAAAATCCACAGTGCTCGTAGGATTTAGCGGCGAGGCTAAACATACACTTGGCGAAATCACTTTGCCCACTTATGCGCAATGCATTAATATCCAGGTAAAATTCCTAGCTATTGATTGCTTGTCATCCTACAATGTCATTGTTGGCAGGCCATGAATCGATGACATGAAGGCGGTGCCATCCACCTATCACCAAACCATCAAGTTCCCCACCAAATGGGGAGTGCAAGAGATAAAAGGCGACCAAAAGTTGGCGAAGGAATGCTACAAAACAGCCTTGAAGCCTTCGGCAACTCACAAGATGCATGCATAGCAACTACATCAACGACGAACCATCGAAGAATATGCTGAACCAGAAGCTGAACCAATTGATGAAATCATCCTTGATCCGTCTAAACCTAAGCAAACTGTCAGGATTGGAGCAGACTTGCAAGGCAAATTGCGAGAGTGATTGATCGAATTCTTGAGGCGAAACGCCGACTACTTCGCTTGGTCCCATGCACTAGTACAAAAACGTTGATTTGCGTCTCCTGAATTGCGTCGCACAACAGGTAAAACGACGCAAAAGTATCATTTGCGTCAAATGGGCGTTGAACGCGACGCAAATCATGGTTCATTTGCGTCGGACTTGAGGTGCATTCGACGCAGAAGTATCATTTGCGTCGGATGGGCGTTGGACGCGACGCAAATTATGGTTCATCTGCGTCGGACTTGAGGTGCATTCAACGCAAATGACTGGCCCACTACTTCAACCCTTAACATTATGCGCGCAACTATTTCTTTCAAAAAAAAAAAAAATAGCGCCCAACTCCCTCAAAACTCCCACTTTCACCCTCTAACCTAAAACTCCCAATCTCCTCTCTCCTCTCTAGCGCCGCTCCTCCTAAATTCTTCAATCTTTCTCCCTTCTTCAATCTCCTGTATCAACTCCCAATCTCCTCTCTCCCTCCTAAATTCTTCAGTCTTTCTACCTTCGTCTGTTGTCTCGCCGCATCTTCCCCTTCAGTCTCTCACTCCTCGTCGCGCTGCCGCGGTTGGTGCTGCCGCTGTTGTTGTTGCTGTTCTGGGCTTCTTCTCCTTCTCGTCGAAGTTCATCACTCGAAGTCTTCATCACTCTGCGGCGAAGGAACGCAACCTCAGTCATAGTCGGCTCAGATTTGAAGTTTTAGGGTTTGATTCTTAACAAAAAATGGTCGGCGAAGGAATGAATTGAGGTTATGTATTTAATCGCTTCAGATTTGAATTTTTTTGGAATTGATTCCTTTACATGAATTTTTAGGGTATTTTTTGTGTTAAATCTATTTTTTTGGGTTCAATTTTTTAATTTCGTTTCATTTCAGCATTCATGGTTTTGTTCTTGTATTTAATTCTTGTATTTCGTTCCTTAATTTCGATTCAAATTTGCGTTCTTTATTTCATTCTTGTACTTCGTTCATTTATTTCGATTCAGATTTGGGTCCTGTATTCCTGTATTTCATTTCAGCATAATGAAATAAGTGATATTAGTATATGTAAAATTGGGTGTATTTCATTTCAGTATAATTTTGGGTGTATTTTATTATGGGTATTGGGTGTATTTCATTTTCGGAAAAGGGATTTTCATATTTTTTTAATAAAAATTAACATATGTAAATGGTGCTGCTTGTGCTGTGGCTCAAGGGTCATCTGCGTCGGACATCTCTTACATCCGACGCAAATGGGTTAATATCTGCGTCGAGTCCTAATCCGACGCAGATCATCTCTCCTTATCTGCGACGATGCCTGTGCCGTCGGACCCATGTCCGATGCAAATGGGCGCCTCGCATCCGACGCAAATCGTCCATTCTGTACTAGTGATGAAATCATGGTTGGCATCAACCCTGAGGTAATAACGCATAAAATTAAATGTTAATCCTGATCACTTGCCTGTCAAGCAAAAACGTAGGGAGTTTGCACCTGAGCGCAACCAAGTCATCAACGAAGAAGTGCAAAACCTCCTAGAAGCAGGCAAGATACGAGAAGCAAAATACCCCGACTGGCTTGCAAACGTGGTAGTGGTGCCAAAGAAGAATGGGAAGTGGCGAGTTTGCATTGACTTCACAGATCTCAACAAAGTATGCCCAAAGGATCCATTCCCACTGCCTCACATTGACGCCATGGTAGATGCAACTGCTGGCCACGAGATGCTCACCTTTATGGACGCATTTAGCGGATACAACCAGATCCTTATGCACCCTGAAGATCAAGAAAAGACGAGATTTATCATAGACCGAGGCATCTATTGCTACAAAGTAGTGCCCTTTGGCTTGAAGAACGCTGGCGCAACTTATCAAAGGTTAGTAAATCAAATGTTTGAAAAACAGATTGGGGACACCATGGAGGTGTACATTGATGACATGCTGGTCAAATCCAAAAAAGCCGGTGATCACATTCAGCACCTTGAAGAAGCATTTGACATCCCGAGCCGCTACCAAATGAAGCTAAATCCCAATAAATGTTCATTCGGCGTCACCTCCGGCAAATTCCTGGGGTATGTTGTAACCCAACGAGGCATCGAAGCAAGTCCATAGCAAATCAAGGCCATTGTCAACTTGCAATCCCCAAGATGCGTCAAAGATGTGCAGAAGCTAACCGGACGAGTTGCAGCGCTTAACAGATTTATATCCAAGTCTTCCAAACTGTTCTATGATGTGCTAAGGAAGAACAAATCATTCGAATGGACCAGTCAGCATGAAGAAGCGTTCCAAAACTTGAAGACCTACATGATGACGCCACCACTTCTCGCAAAGCCAAAGGACAAAGAAGAACTGCAACTTTATTTAGTTGTTGCGCATACAACTGTAAGCGCCGTTTTGGTAAGAGAGGAAGATGGAATTCAATCTCCCATATACTTGTAAGTAAAACTCTTGTTGACGCTGAAACAAGGTACACTTCATTAGAAAAACTTATACTTACCTTGGTTATGGCCTCTACTAAGTTGCGCCCTTACTTTGAATGCCATTCTATTTGCGTTAAAACTAACTATCCTATAAGATATGTGATGAACAAACCTGAGTTGTCAGGCAGAATGGCCAAATGGCCAGTGCACCTAAGTGGCTACGAAATCAGGTACGAACCAAGGACATCCATTAAGTCGCAAGCTTTGGCAGACTTTGTGGCTGATTTAGGTCCAAATTTGCAAACTGAAGCCGACGAAGAACTCTTGCAATTGCTGGAGCAAACCGCAAGTCCCACATGGACACTATGCACCGACGGAGCATCAAAGACAAATGGAGCAGGACTTGGATTTGTACTAAAATCGCCACAAGGGGACATCATAGCCCAAGCTGTGCATTGCGAATTCAAAGCAACTAACAATGAAGCAGAATACGAAGCTTTGATTGTTGCCCTCAATGCAGCGGCAGAACTCAAAGTAAAGTGTATCGAGGTAAGTTGCGACTCATTACTAATTGTCAATCAATTTAATGGGTCCTATGCAGCAAAAGATCAGAAGATGGCGAAATACTTGGACATTGCCTAGAGTGTTGCCAGCAAGTTCGACGAATTTACCATAAAGCAAATACGAAGGGAGCAGAATGTAGAAGCGGACGCCTTAGCCAACCTAGGCTCGGTTTCAGCAGTGCTCAACTTGAGCAACATTCCTATTGTGTATATCCTGCAACCTACAATAGACAGACACCAAGTAAATGAAGCCAGCACTGAAGTTGCCTGTGAAGACGCGGACTGGACAGAGAAGTACGTTCAGTGGCTAAAAGAAGGCATCTTACCCCAGTAACTCGGAGATCTGCGAACTTTCAAGGTAAAAGCATCCCACTTCATCTTAATTGATAACATACGGTTTCGCAAGTCAGTGGCAGGTCCCTACTTAAGATGTCTCAAAAGGCAAGATGTACCCATTGTCTTGCGTGAACTACACGATGGCGAGTGTGGTAACCACACTGGAGGCAGGAGTCTATCTAATAAAGCACTCAGGCCTACTATGAGAAAAGATGCCATGGAATATGCTAGAAAATGTGACGCTTGCCAGAGACACGCTGCAGTTTCACACCAGCATGCTGAGCAACTTCACCCAATCCTGGCACCCTGGCCGTTCATAAAGTGGGGAATGGATATCGTCGGCAAACTTCCGCAAGCTCCAGGGCAACGCGTATTCATGCTAGCCATGAGCCCATGACAAATTACTTCTCCAAATGGAATGAAGCAGAAGCATATCGGAACATCACCGACGCTGAGGTAATATCTTTCATAAAATGCAACATATTATGCAGGTTTGGCATCCCTTCAGAGATAATTTGCGACAATGGATCGCAATTCATAAGTGGCAAGACGAAATAGTTCTGCCAAAAATGGACCATCAGGCTAGACACTTCAACGCCAAGATACCCGCAAACTAATGGGCAAGCTGAATCTAGCAACAAAATCGTCGTCAACAACATCAAAAAGCGAATCGACGAAGCAGGTGGCAGATGGGCTGACGAGTTGCCTCTAATCCTCTGGGCAGACAGGACAACTCCCAAGAATGCAACTAATCAAACTCCTTATTCTTTAGTTTTTGGTTGTGAAGCAGTTATCCCAGCTGAAGTGTACATGCCAAATACAAGGTATGGTCTCATGACAGAAGGCAGGAATGATGCAGAATTAGCACATGACTTGGATACCATCGACGAAATTAGAGATCACGCCAAGTCAAGTAATTTCAAGTCGGAGATTGGGTCCTCAGAAAGACGTTCCAAAATACCAAAGACCCAAAGGTAGGCAAACTTGCTGCAAACTGGGAAGGGCCATACCAAATAGAAAAAGGTAATAGGCAACGGAGCTTACATGCTAGTCACCAGAAATGGTGCACAAATTCCACGCAGTTGGAACGCAACTCATCTCAAACAGTATCACTTCTAAACTTAACTTGTCATTTTACTTTTTTGTGATTTATTTCTTTTCCTCCATAAACATTTACTGATTTAAGCATCGGAGGGCCGTTGGCAAAATGCCAACGGTCTAGGTTTGCCAGATCACCCTACAAGGGGATGCAACCTGCCAAAACGCAACTTGGCAGTTACCCAGGTAACATTTAAATACAAAGTGCTTGGCAAAAACACTTCTGGTAATATCTCCTCACACCATTCTTTTGTCGCACCTACCTTCCATTTTATTTTACAAGAACACATACTGACTTAAGCATCCGAGGGCCGTTGGCGAAACGCCAACGGTCTAGGTCTAACAAACCATTTTGCAAGGCGCTGACACATCAAGAGCAACTTCCTAGGCAACTTCTCTAGCAACTTCCTAGGCAACTTCTCCAGCAACTTCCTTGGCAAACTTTCCAGCAACCCTTTGGGCAGATATTGATGCAACAACACATAAAGCAATTAGGATTGAACCTTAGTCAGATATGTGTAATCAAAGGCCAAGCGACTTCAGAGTGGCGACTTAAGGGGCAAAACGCTAGATTGACCAGATTGTGATTCCTAACTGAGACACTTTGCCATTACTTTTGAAGAACATTCTTTGTAAGCAAGTTACTTCTTTAATTTATTATTTGTAATTTTCGAGTCCCATTAATAAAACATACAATTCATTCAAACTGTCCAAATACAAACTATCATATTCTTGCCAGTTATGCCAATTGTTTAAAAGGCTATAACACAGCAATTGCAAAACAAATGGATCCAAAAACAACTTCAAAACAGGTCGACGTTTTAGGTTGCTACAACATGCATGCATGAGACAAAATCACATAAACACAAGTTATTCTCAAGAGCAGAATAGTAGTAAGCAAAATAAAGCGAATTTCATAAAAGTTGCCCCCCTTAGGGAAGGCATAAAGTCAGTTCCTAACATTCTGCTCTTAGCAAGCAGAATAAGCACGCAAGTTAAAACTGCTCCCATGAGCAGATGCAAAAACACACAAATATGTCTTACAAAAAAGCACACAAAGTTTCATATTGTCTTAATCCTAAGTAAAAACAGCAAACATTAAGCAGCATCATCTTGGGGCTTGTCCGTGTCCAAGTCAATAGGCAGGGCGGACGCGCCAGGAACTGAAGTGTCAACGTGGGTTGAAGCATCATCAACAACTTCATTCGCCACAGCAGCAACCCTCGCATCCTGGCTCTTCTTAGCCGCCTCATATGCCATCCTCTCCGCAACAGGATCCCAGGAAATATGCTTGCCCTCTGCGAATTCTTCCATGGTTTCTACTCTATTAGCAAGCCAAGACTGCAAGCCTATTTCGTCCAAGTGCTCGTTGTCTTTCTTCTCAGCATCCTTCGCAGCCTGGTCCAACTCTCCTTTAAGGCGCATCACCTCTGCTTGTTCCTCCTTCATCTTGTCCATCCAGTGCAACCTCCTCACCTCAGCACTTTCTCTCTCCTTGGTCAGAGCAGCAACTTTTGTCGTCAGGTCTGTGACATGCTAATGGGTGGCAATAAAAGCTTGCAAGCACTGAGAGCAGGCAAGTCAGCAACAGATAACTAGAAGCAAGAATAATATCAAGATTAAGGGAAGAAGAAGAATTACCTGTAGGGAAAGTCCAACACCCTCAGAAGATTTGGCAGAAGGATTCATGGTATCATGGCGTGCTTTGGCAGCAGGGAACCATAAGTTCTTGGCATGCAGCCACATAGGAGGCGCACCGGCTTCAATTGAGCAAAAATTCTTCGGGGATCTCTATTTCCATACTCTTCCTCTTTTGTCCACTCAGAGTCGCAACAGCAGTAGGAGTCACCAGAATGGAGCGTGTGGCATGAGAAGTTGGAGGGCGAGTTGCTGTGGCGGACTTTATGGGAGTTGCAGGGATGCCACCCCTGTTGCGCATCTAAGAATCAGTTCAGAAGTAGAGAGTAGGGCTGCGCCCTGAGATGCGGAGGTATCTGTCCAAAGTATTGTGAGCAGTTTAAAGAAGAAGAGGCGTCCTTTCTATGCAACTGAAGGAAAGGAAAGTTCAGAAGGCGTACCAAAAGACATGTTTGAGGAGGAGCGAGTTTTAGCACCTTTCTTCTTCGGCGAATCGGAAGAACCTGCCTCAGCAGGCAAGTTAACACCAGTAGGAAGGATGGGGAATGTCCTGTCTTTAACCTTGAGCGCCAAGATCAGGTCTGTATAACCAACAGATTGTTCGCGACCACTGGAGAGCAAAGATACACCTGCCACGAAAACAACGTGAGCACAAGTTAAAAACGAGGAACAAATTACAAAATAAAAAAGGTAATTACCTTCTACTTTCCATGTGTCCTTGAAGATAGGGCCAAATTCTCCCAAAGAATCTATTTTCACAAAGAAAAACCTCCCTGCCCAACCTCTATCACGACCTTTGTCGGTCTTTTCAACCAAAACATCACGCTTGTCTCTCACACCAAGGGTAAAACGACCTTTGCCAAAAGATTTGATTTGGTATGAAAAAGCCAAGTCGTCAACAGTAAAATCAATGCCTAAATTCTGAGCAAGGGTTTCGATCCCCGATAAAATCCTCCAAGCACCAGGAAGGAGTTGGCAGGGGGCTATTTCAGTAGTTGCAAAGAATTGGCGAATGAAGGGGGAGAAGGGAAATTGTTGCTCTAATTTCGTAAAAGGGTAATCGTAAAATGTTACCCATCCTGGGCGAACCCATTCCATCTTTTCTTCAGATGGCAAAACCACCTTTACCCCCTCAGGAAATCCAAAGTTTCGTTTGATTTGCTTCAAATCAGTTTTGGTTAACTCACAAGTTACACTATTTCTATCCATCAAGATCCCTAAAGGCTGGAATTTGTTTACACTTTCGGGGGAATTGTTCTTGGAAGAACCCTTAGGTTTTGCTCTAGTCATGGCGAAAAAGGAAGAAAAAGATAGCAAAGGCAAATTCTTGCAAAAACCGGAAAAAACTTGAAGAAAATCGAAAAGGAAATCAGAGGAGAAGATGAGAGTTTACCTGGGTGAGAGAAGAAGTTGAATTGTGCAAGAAACCTGAAGAAACTTTATCTTGGACCAAGGCGCTGCATTAATAGAAGAAGGGAGAAGTTAGATGTCTAATCAAACCATGCAAGTAACCGTCATAATTAGGCGCGCTTATCAAAGCAGTTCCGTTTCAAACTTTAAAAAAAAATTTCCTCTTATTTGCCGCCCAAGCAGAAAAAATTTGGGGCTATTGTTATGGGATGAATCATTCTTACGTGGCAGCAAAATACGAAGTTATGTTGTGTTAGTTTAGGCAGTGAAGTGGCAGCGCTCAAGTGGATAAATGAAGGGAGTGAAGATCAGTGATGTGTCAATACGGTTTCAGAATTCTCTCCAAGCAAAAGATATGCGCTGCGTTGAGGGGAAAGTGGAGTTGGTTTCAACCGCCAAACAAGAATATCTCAAGGGAAGCTCCAACAAAATAGGATCTGAACCAATAATAAGCAGGGAGGAAAACGGCTAATAAAACAACGTTCATCTTGTAAATTAGTATAAATAGTTCATTAGCTCATGCTTTGTAGATCATCTCTCACTGCTCTCTCAACTTTCTCTCTAGCTACATACTTGTACTCTCTCACAAACTCGAGCAACTTAGTGAATTGGCAGGATACAAATCCTCACGTGGTATTTCCCTCATTTCCAAAGGGTTTTCCACGTAAAACTTGTTGTGTTCTTTTCTTTATTTCTCGCAACTTTACTTTGTGCAATTTATTTTCACTCGCAAGTTAATTATCAACCTCCTCTCCAAGCAAATTAGCCTTAGTGTGAAATTTGCCTTAAACAATTAGTACAAGTTGGTATTGATACTGATGGGGACATAGTTCTAACCTTAAATTTTAGGTATGTGATACTAAGAACCTTACCTGTTAATTAATATGTAAAGATGTAGCATCCTATGAAAATGTATTGTGGTGTATATTGTATATCCGGACTAAAATCCAAAACCTTATTTGGTTCGTTCTTTATGTTCTCTTGTTCGTGGAGTTTGGCATAATTTCATGAAGTATAAGATATTAATAGATGATTCTCTCCTTTAATAGGATTTTTTTATAGTAATATCCTATATATAGGATTTTAGGTAAATATCAGATTAATTTGATGGATCATTAGATTGATGATAATATACTTATACTATTAAGAGAATTTATAATTTGTATCCATGGGCATATATACAATAACAAAAACTAAATTTCACAATAAATTTTTTAAAACAAATAAAAGACAAAATATCCCCTACTTAACTAATGTAAAATATTATGAAATTATTAACTTTTCCTTTAAGGTTTACCATGCCCTTAGTGAATTTACTAAAAATAAAGGAATATGTAATGGGATAATGGTTAAATTTTTTGGATTAGACTAGAGTAAATAATTATCAAGATTTCATACTAGATTTAAAACTGATGTACACATAGAACATTTTAATTTGAAGTAAATTTGTATTTAAGAATATATCCAATTACATAATTAATATACATAAATATAGCCCATCGTGACCATAATGATTAAACATGATATTGTAATGATTATGAAATTTCATCTTTTTGGTTTGAATTAGCAAATTTTCTACATCTAGGATTAAAATTTGCTCATATTGGTGATCCAATTTTCAAATAAATTGATTGAACTTGGAATCGGAACAAGTTAGAATTTCATTATAAATTACTAAATTAGGGTTATATTCATGTAGTATACTATGAATATGGTGATTTGTCGATAATCATGTTAAGTTATGAGTGAAGGCATGTATGATATTAGCTCGAGGGAAAAACAATCCTATAGCAAAAGAGAAGAAACCTCTACTTGATATAATGTTAATTCATTCGTGCATAATAGTTGCATAACAAGGATTTCTGAATGCTATGAACAGGCCCGGCCCTTAGCATGTCCAAAGTGGGACATGTAACAGGGCCTCACTTTCAAAGGGGCCACCTAATTGAAAAAAAGATAGTCAAATGTCTGCAAGTTTCTTGAATTTAGCTCTTCTTGGAATATATCAAAAGATTTTGAAATAAAAACTTAGTTTGATGCATGTTTGTTATTTGGTTTACTTGCATATTTTGGTGGTTTCCTTAAAAATATTTCATATAGGGGCCTATTTTCAGTATTAGCACAGGGCCTCCATATTGTTCAGGCCGGCGCTGGCTATGAAGGACGTTGGAAGTTCTCAATTATGATGGAAATAGTTATCTCGAAAAAGAGCACAAATGCTAAATTTAAACTAACTAGACTTAATTAGTTGAGGAAGTGGCTAGTCAACCTACCAGCGGAAATAAAAATAGTTACGATGCTAATAGTTCAATGGATTAGGCCATCAGTTATCCCAAGCTAAAAAAGTTGGACTAGCCACTAGACATGGAACATAACTAGAAAATGAATTGCAATGCAATTAAGTATCACACACTTATTCCTACCGTTTTAGGTAGAAGACTATTGGTACGGTGGCAATGGCAAACCCAGTATTACATCTTTTGATTTATAGTTTTGGATTACGGAATCAACAATGAATATAATTCTTTAAATTTTTTTAATGGCTTAATGAAAATATAGATAATACTTCAAGTTTTCAAGTGTCACCTCTTACCTCAATATAGACTCTCTACTAAAAAAGATGAGAGAGAAAGACTTAGAAAGAGAAAGTCTAGGCAAAAAAGACAACCCAGCTTGCGAAAAAAAAGCTCCCAAACTCTAGAATTTCCCCCAAATCAATTTGGCTCTTTTCCAAAGTGATTCTAGCTATTATCAGCCTTCATTCCTTCCGAAAAGCTACTGCAATATCTTTTCTTCTCCTTCTTCTGTGTTCTAGCCCATCAGTTGGCTGCAATTATGGAGTAGGCTTTTTTCCCCCAATTCAATTTAAGGGATATATTTATAGCTATAAATTAGATAAATCATTACAATCTCTCTGTTTATCTCTAAGATACGTTAATACCTCTGGTTTTTAGACCGAATTTGTCTATAAATCGTCCCAAAGCAACTTTCTTTGGATTAAGGGTTTCGTGTTTCCTCCTAAAAAGTACGAGCCAGCTGGGATTTTTAGGATTGCGTTGTTTCAAGCATTTATGGTGAGTGAGAGTTCTCGCTGGGCATTTGGAGTGCTATGTCAGTATAGAGTGAGATTAGTTGGTGAAGTTGTGCTCTTGCCGGATTTTTTGTGTGAGTTTCTGGCAAAGCATGCGTGGCGTGGCTATAATTATCTGAGCTTTCCTGGCGAAGCATTTAATGCGATGGAATTGCCCATTCAGTTGGCTGAGAGGAGTAATTCTATTGTTAAGACTTGCATTCAAGTCCATTATCCCTATAAAAGGGATACCCAGGTGATATCTCTTCATTCTCAAACTCATTCCTTTCTTCTCTCTTATTCTTGTTTGGTAGCTCTTAGATTTCTTGCAACTTTGTTCGCATTTATGATGGATAGTTTTGTTAATTTTAAATATGCTTTATTATCAAACCCTATCTCTAATTCTGAAAATGGAACTCCTGTTCCTACTTCAGTGAACCCCTCTGCTGCCTTGACTCCTCAAAATGATCCCCCCCACCCCCCTTCTTTCCCTGAAGCTCTGGTGCTTGATTCTCTACCCCAAGTGCAGAAGGGTATTATTGAATTGTCCAAGTCTTGCCTAATTGGCAAAATGCTCTCTGCTCCTTTGGACTTGCGTACTATTATCGCAAGAACAAAGGCAGATTGGAAGGTATTCAAAGGTGAGGTTAATTATATGGAAATGGGTAATGGCTGGATTCTTTTGCGCTTTGCTAATCCTCAGGACCTTTCCCTTGTTTGGAGTGAAAGGCCCTGGCATATTCAGGGTGACCTGTTTGTGTTATCCCCTTGGAAACCTTTCTTTGATCCATATTTGGAGGAAATCAAGTGGGTGGACTTATGGGTTAGAATCCCTAGACTTCCCACCGGGTTATTGAATTTTGATTCAATTGCTAACCTGCTAGCTTCTAATGATATTGGTGCTCTTATTAAGCTTGATCAAAGATCTTTATTACGCAATAAAATTCGTTTTGCTAGAGCATGTGTTAGAGTTGATATTCAAGGCCCTTTGCTTGAATTTGCTGAAGTTAGTAGAATTGGTGATTTAATTCATGGTTATGTGATATGGTATGAGGACTTTTCCTCTGAGTGTTCATTTTATGGTGAAACTGAGCATGCAATTGAAGCTTGTCCCCTGCTGAATTCCCCTAAAAAGGAATTAACTATTCAACTCCTTAAGAATCCTAAACAGAAATCTCTTTATGATGCCCTTGCTAAGGCTGCTGGGCAAGCTTGTCATGCCACCACAGCTGAGCCAGTTAATGTGGTGCATGTGAAGCCCAAGCACCTTACTAAGCCATCTACTGCTAAGTCCCTGTCAAAGAAATTCTTGTCTAATTCCCTTGCTGCTGGTATTCTTCCTACCCCTTCTGGTAAGGGGGTGATTATAAATGATTGTGTTAAGATTGATAACAAAGCTATTGTTGTGTCTGATGCTGTTCAAGGAAAAGGTAAAGGAAAATTGGTGGTTTCTCACACCTTGATGAATCCTCTTATGATGAGGCTGGGCTTATCTTACCTCTAGTCTCTCCTCCTGCTGGCCCTGCTAAAGAGAAGATTGTAGGTGCCATTGGGTCTGCACCTCCCATTCAGTCCCCTCCTCCTACCGAGGTCTTCTGTGCTTCTAATCTGTTTGATGAGAATCAGTATCTAGCCGTGACTTCCCCTGAAGTGCCTGCTCCTGATGGTTTATTCTATAATGATGCTGATAATGCTACCTTATGTATTGAAGAGCTGGATGATAATTCTCTTAATGAGGCTAATTCTCTTGCTGGGAATTCTTTTCATTCTCTACACTCTGGCAGCTCTATAGTCAAGAAGATATAAAGGATGGGAGTGGATGCTTCCAACCCAATGGAGCTCTCTTCCCAAACGGGGTCAGCTAAGAGGAGGATTGAAGACTTGGAGGATGAGGATGATGCCTCATCTGCCCTGAAGAGGAAAAGGAACTAAGTTTTCCTCGTAAGTATGCTGGTAGCCATATTTCCACCCTTTTGTGATAATAAATAATGTCTATTGCATGTTGGAACATTCGTGGATGTGCTAGAAAGAATGCTTTGGTAGAAACCCAGGATCTTTATTTGCATAATAATGTCAAAATCCTAATGCTTTGTGAAGTGAAATCACAATCTCCCCCCCTCCCAAACAATGATTAGCCTATGTGGTTTCCAATCTTTTGATGTAGTTCCAACTTTAGGTTATTCCGGTGGATTATGGATAATGTGGAAAAGCTGTAATGTTCAACCTTTTGATCTATCTTTAATATTTAAAGCTTCTGATTTTATCTCTTGTTTAGTTCATCTAACTAGTTCTAATGTTAAGTATGTAGTTATTTTTGTTTATGCTCCTGCCAAGAAAGAGTTTAAGGAAGGATTTTGGTTAGAACTTATTAATTATACTTTATCCTTATCCCTCCCTAGAGGTGATCATGGGCCGGGTTCGGGCCGGACCGAGCCAAAAAAATTTTGCCCATTGGCCGGGCCGTCCCCAAATTCGGGCCAAAAAATTGTGCCCAAAGCTCGTTATTTCGGGCCGGACCGAGCGGGCATTTTCGGGACAAAACGGGCCGGGCCAAAAATTTAGACTAAAACATCTTTTTTGGCTTGTCCAAAGCCCGCCCAAGAAAAAAAAACTGGGCCGCCAAAAAAAACTGCCCAAGCCCGCCCAAAAACCTGGCCGGGTCGGGCTGGAGTTGATCAGCTCTATAACCCTCCCCTATATTATACTTGGAGATTATAATGAGATATCAAATGCTGATGATAAAAAAGGGGTGATCCACTCTCCTCTGCTAGATTTACTACTATGAATAAAATCCTAAGCCAACTTCCTTGCATTGAAATCCCCTTCACAGGCCAACGTTTTACATGGCCAAAAAAGAGAGCAGGTGATAACAATATTCATGAACGATTGGATAGGGGTGTAGCTAGCACTTCTTGGATTTCTTTGTTCCCTCAAGCAAAATTGAATCATTCTGTCTTTACCTCTTCGGACCACTGTTAGATTGTACTTAATTATCTCTCAAATAATAACTCTAAAGCCCCTCCCTTTAGATTTGAAAAAATGTGGTGTCTTAGGAAGGATTATGACACCCTTGTTAAGAAAACATGGTGTACACAATTTGTTGGTTCTCACATGTTTCGTCTTGTCAAGAAATGTAAATTGTTGAAGGAAAAATCTAAAGCTTGGAATAAATTCCAATTTGGTAATATCTTCCGTCAGTTAAGGAAAGTTGATGATTCTTTAAAAACTATCCAAGAAGATATTCTTAATAATCCTACTGATTCCATGCTGCAAGAAAAACAAGAATTGTTTCTTAATAAACGCTCTAACTTATTATCATTTGACAATGAATATTGGAAACAAAAAAGCAAGACTAATTATTTGTTCCTTGGAGACACTAATTCTTCTTATTACCATTCTCATGCGTCGATAAGAAGAAATAGGAATCAAATTAAAGGAATTATTTTGCCTAATGGTGAAGCTGTTTCAAACCCTGTTGAGATTGCCCAAGAGCTAACAAATGCGTTTGTTGCTCGTTTCTCGTCTGACTGTTCTATTTCCTTTCACTCAGACTATGATTTTTCCCTTCCGGATCCTATTATTTCAGATGCAAATAATACTTTTTTAACCTCAGTAGTCTCTGGTGATGAAATAAAAAATGCTACCTTTGATTTAGCCCCGGATAAATCCCATGGGCCTGATGGGTTTCCTCCGTTCTTTTTCCAAAAATATTGGACTTTAGTAGGTAACAGTGTCATAAGAGTTGTTCAAGCTTTCTTTCACTCTGGTAATATGCTAAAGGAAATTAATCATACTTTTTTGGTTTTAATACCTAAGATTGACAACTCTTCATCTGCAAATCATTTCCGTCCGATTAGTCTATGTTCTACCATCTATAAAATTATTTCGAAAATTCTCACTAATAGATTAAAGGATGTAATGGGTCAAATTATTCATCCGCTTCAAGGTGCCTTTGTTCCGGATCGCCTTATTCAAGACAATATTCTGATTGCTCATGAAATTTTTCAATTCTTTAAACCAAATCTGGGTCTACTGGGTGGATTGCTATAAAATTGGATATGGAAAAAGCTTACGATAGACTGGAGTGGAAATATATTTTTACGACCCTCAACAAGTTAGGATTCTCAGCCCAATGGATAGACTGGGTTAAGGCTTGTATTTCTTCTACTTCTTTCTCAGTCTTGGTGAATGGGATCCCGGGTAATAAATTTACCCCCTCTTGAGGGATTCATCAAGGAGACCCCCTCTCCCCTTATCTTTTTATTTTGTGTGCTGAACTTCTAGCTAGATTACTTTCCTCTGCTGCTGTTAGTCCTACTAAGCCAATAGGCGTGCCTATTGGTTAAACTGGAATGAGAGTTCCTTTTCTTACCTTTGCAGACGATACTATGATTTTTGCTAAAGCTAATAATTATAGCTGTTTGGTTATCCGTCAAATCCTAGACAAATATTGTTCTATGTCTGGTCAATTAGTCAACTATCACAATTCTTCTTTCCAATGCACAGATAATGTCTCAGAAGAAGATAAGTGTAATTTTGCCTCTATCTTGGGAATGCAAGAAACTAATAATTTGGGAGAATACTTGGGTTGTCCTATTATCAATACAAAGGTCTCTAAAGAAACTTTTAGCTCAGTTCTTAATAAAACAACTAGTCAACTTCCCAAATGGAAAGCCAATGCCCTTTCCCAAGCTAGTCGTTCTATCCTCCTCCAGTCTAATTTATCTTCGAAATCCAGCTACCAAATGCAGAGTTTTCTTCTTCCTAAGTCTATTCTCTCGAATCTTGATAAAACTTATAGAAATTTCTTCTGGAACAAGGATAATGCGAATTCTTCCCCCAATCTTATTGGTTGGGACCGAATTTGTAAGCCTAAGTCTGCTGGTGGTTTAGGCTTTCGCAAAGCTGAAGCCAATAATCATGCTCTCCAAATGAAACTACTTTGGAGAATTATTAAAGATGACAATAATTTGTGGGTTAAGCTGGTTAGAAAGCGTTATATTAAGAACAACTGTATTTTTTCCATTAAAGCCTCTAAGTCAGCTTCTTGGCAATGGCATAATCTTTTAAGTTTACGAGATACTTTTAAAAAAGGTCTGAGGTGGCAGATTGGTGATGGTAAAAGTATTAAGTTCTGGTCAGATAACTGGATTTTTCAGTATCCTCTTAAGTCAATTATTACTCCTACTCCTGAATCTGAGAATATTAATGTTAGTAGGTGTATCTCGGCTTCTTGCCAGTGGGACACTCAAGTCTTGCTTTCCTTGGTTCCTCCTCACATTGTCTCTCAAATCTGCTCTATTTATATTCCTTCTGAGGCCCAAGCCGACATTCTTATTTGGGGCCTCACTGCAGATGGTGAATATTCTGTTAAGTCAGGGGCTTTGCTTGCTCAAGGCCTGCTTCCCTCCTCTATTGAAAAAGTTGAATATAACTGGATTTGGAATCTCAAAATTCCGCCGAAAATTAAAAATTTTCTTTGGAAAGCCTGTAATGATGGTCTTCCGACTAAAAGTCGTCTCGAAAAAAGCCACATTTTTTTACCTCAACATTGTGTGTTTTGTAATAATGCGGGTGAATCTTTTGGTCACCTTTGTTTTGCTTGCCCTTATACGTTAGACATTTTCATGCATCTTAATGCTAGTTTTGACTGGCCTATCCCTCCTTCTTGCCTTCAAAATATTAATCTTTCCTCTTTTAGATATGTGTTGGAAGCGTGTCTTAGTCTTTCTACTAAGACAGATATTACTAAATTCTATTTTGTCTGGTGGTTTTTTTGGCTTTTTAGGAATAAACTTATATTTAATGATGAAGTCGTGTCTTCGAGGAAGGCTATTTTTATTATTAGTAATTATCTACTTCCTGGTCTAAGGCCCTTATTTCGGAAGAAGTGGGTTCCTTGCCCCATGGGGTTGTGATTCCTAAGGGTAATACTCCTCGTTATGGGCCTGACTCTGTTTGGTCCCCTCCTCCTCTAGGCTTCTTTAAATTAAACTTTGATGGTTCTAAGCTCTCTAATGGAAGTACTGCTTTAGGCTTTGTTATTCGTGATTTTAAAGGTGATGCTATTTTGGCTGGGGGTCGTTTCCTTGGTCACAACACCTCAATTCTCCAAGCTTCGGGCCTCAAGGATGGCATCATTGCTGCTCTTTCTCTTAACATTTTCAAGCTTGTTATTGAAGGCGACAATCTTGCTGTTATTAATGCTGTTAGAAAAGTGTGGAAAGTTCCTTGGGAAATTAATAATATTGTTATTGATATTAATTCTAATCTTCTTAAATTTAATGTCTTTCAGGTTCAGCACTGCTTCCGGGAGGCGAACAAGGTTGCAGACTTTATGGCTCATCGTGGTCACTCCTATTCAGCCCTTCTGTATTTATACCTTCCTTTTGATGTTGATTTCTCTCTTTTCATCCGCAATGATGTTTTAGGTTGGCCTCCTGATTGAGGGGTCTTCCTAAGTTTTTTTTTCCTTATCAAAAAAAAAAAAAACATAGATTCTCTACTGATTGATGGGTAAGAGTGCATAGTTGTGTTAGAAAGGGATTTCTAAATTATGATAAAGAGGGAAAGAGCTTATTTTTCTTTGTTCTCTAGAATTTTCGGAATCTCCAGTTTCAGACCAGAAAGCATTGTAGAGGGAATGATCAATGATGTTTTAGTTATCGCAATTTGGTTGAGAATTTAATGTTGCCTAATTGTGACGGCATGGAGACTACTTGCAAAACTGGCGATGGTGACATATGATATTACGTATGTTATCCACTTCTTTCGATCATAGCTTTCTTTTCTATCTCCTATTAGCTCCTAACTAGTAGTACTAAGCAAGTGAATATATGTCTGACGAATATATACATCAATACATGTGTATTTTTGTCATCACCCATTCACATAAAATTGTATGGACTATACCTAGGGGTGTAAGTAGATTGGACTAGATTGGACTTTGCCAAATCCAAATCCAGTCCAAAGTTTTTTGGACTCGAGAAATTGAGTCCAAGTCCGATCCAAATTTTTTTGAGTCGAGTCAGGTCAGGTCAGATTATTATACTTCCTCCGTTTATTTTTACATGTTACACTTCCACTTTTCACTCATGCCGTCTGCAAAATTTTGAGGACATATATCTCTAATTTGTATTTGTAAAAATTATAAAAAGTACACATTAAAAAATACATATTAAGACGAATCTAACAAGATCGCACATGACTATATTTTTATTCACGTATAAATCACAAACGATGGTCAAAGTGAAATTTGTGAATAGAAAATGTCAAAAAAAGAAAATGACAAAATGTAACATGTAAAAAAAAACGGAGGAAGTATTTTTTTTTCCCCGATTTAGATTCAATGATTTTCAACATTTTCTCATAATTGAATTTGAAATATTAAGCTCATTATATCCATTCCAGAAGATAAGCCACATACATCTTTTATATTATATATATAAATATTAAATATATATACATTATATATAAAAATATATAATATATATATTATATATAAAAATATTTTTGAATTTGGGTGGACTTATTGGACTCCAAGGGATGAGTCCAAATCCGGTCAGAAAATATTTGGACTCGAAAATTTGAGTCCGAGCGTCAAAAAAATTTCGGTCAGTCCAGGTCAAATGAGTTTGTTTGGGTGGATTGACTACTGGACTTTCGGATCCGCTTACACCCCTAAGTATACGTACCAAGAGGCAAGAGTGTAATATCAACCGACTTTTGCCAACCCTTTTTTAATATGCAACTCTCATTTCTTCCTAGATAGTGCCGTCCCTACCTTTGTTTTTGCATTTTATTGAACTCACATGCATGACAGCATGAGTTGGAAGGAAAAAGAAATCTAATTGAGTTTACAAAGTTATTTCTCTAAATATTAATCAAAATTATTATTTAGAAAGCTTTATTAACTTTTCTTTTCCAATGTGCATATTGAAGGATTTATGTCCTCGACTTAAATGCAATTACTGATTATATTATGGATCGTATTATGGAGATAATAAATTCGTTCTATTGGGTTGTCTATACGTCTTGCTAAAGAATGCTATAGAACTTTGGGTTAAGAAATTATAAACCCGAAGCCTAATATAATGGATCCTATTAGGTCACACAATATACTTGGATCAACAAAAGAAACCTAGAGCCCATAAGGGCCCTAGGGGTGGCCGGCCAAGAGGAGGGGAGAGGAGAAGTGATTCTCCTTCTAACCTAAATATATTTATATATTTGGTTAGGCAATAACGAGATATCTCTTATTATTCTTCTCTCTCTTATTCTTTCCTAAAGTCACAAAATTCCATTAAAGTAGAAGAAGAATTTCTTCCTTCCAACTAGCATTGGTGGAGTGTTGATCCGGGTTGGTGGACCAAGTAGAGGAATCACAATTGAGGTTCTTTATCCGGGTTATACAAGCTTTGTGGACTTCACGCTTCAAAGGTAAATTCCTAACTATTATGTGATCCTTGAATGTATATGCATGAGATCCTATTTTAAGTGCTTATGAATTTGATTCATGAAATTCCGCTTAGAGTACTTATAGAATCTTACAGTGGTATTAGTTTTAGCCTCTTGCATATAATTTTTGGTCATAATAATTAGATTTATTTTGATGTGTTCTTGCCTAATTTTAATTGATTAAGGGGAGGAATTGAAATATGGATGTTTTGTTTAATTGGATTAATTAAATTTGATTTAATCTGCCTAATAAACGATTTTAATTTCGAAAATTCGACCTAAATTATTTTTATTCGAAATATTTTTTTCTTTGGCCGAATTTTATGAATATAAAATCATGATTTTCGAAATTAAAATTAAATTCTAGATCTCAAATTTTTCGAAAATTTTGAGAGTTAGATTTATATTATTAATCTGTTTTTCATATTTAAATTGTTTATGTATGAACATTAATTCATGTGAAAAGAGTTTTGTGTGAATTAGAGATTAATACATATGAATAATGCTAAAATTAAATTAAAATAGAGATTTTATGTTAATTTTGAATATTCAACTCATATAATTAATCTGATTTTCATATTTAAATTATTTATGTATGATAATTTAATTCATGTAAAAGGAGTTTTATATGAATTTAAGGTTAATTGATATGAATAGCCCTAAAATTAATTAAAATGGAGATTTAAATTAATTTGCAGAATTAGGCATAAAGGAGTTTGTGTTTAATTTATTTTGATCACTAAATTAATTTACAAGAAGTTGTGATTTAATTTAATTCCCACAAAAGAAAAAAAAATAAAACAAAAGGAGGCAGGAGGAGCAGCCACGGCTGGGTGGCGCAGCCACCTGCTGGTGGGGCCATGGTGGCTGCTCCAGGTGGTCCTTGGTGGGCTGCCGTGGCTGCGGTGGCAGCAGCAGCGTGGCTTGCTAGCCACGTTTTTGCTGCTGCCCAGCAGTATTTTATATAAAAAAAAATTTTTTTTGGAAAATCATTAAAACAGATTTTCAGAATATTAAGCAGATTTTCAGTTAAATAATTCCATAATTTTATTCTTTAATCTAATTAAAATTAGTAGGCAAGTAATTATAGGATAGAATCTTTAGGTGGTTAGGAATTACTTAAATATTTTTATCAACTTGCTATAATTAAGAATATTTGATATTTTGATTGATGGCAAGTATAATAAGTGATATTATGATGTGGCTTTTATATATTTTGATATAATTGCTATGTATGACTAGTATGGCCCAAATTAAGTTAGAAAATACGATATGCGTATCGTGATGTATTCTTGTAATTTTAAATACGATCTGCGTATCGTTAAGTATTTCTGTAATTTATTTAATTTAGTTATTCTTTAAATTATTTTGATACTTATGTAATCCAAAGACGAAGTCCATCAAGAGAAGGCCCATGGATAAGGTGGATGGAGATCCATGAAGAGTCCAAGAATGAGCCATTGATGCTTAGCTCTTAGGATTAGGGGCCATACTAGATCATTTTATTTTCGCATTTTATTATTCTTTAAAATGCTTATAAGTTTATTGTATGTTGGTTGTTGATGCGCTAGAGTTCACTAATTCATAACAACATAATAAACTTAGGTCCCGTAAATATTAAGGTTGCTTTTCCAAACATAAAGTACTTATCAAACCCTTAATTAATAGTAATAGGTCATGCCTCCGCAGGGTGTTATCATTAATTTTGGGATATAAGGTAAGATTGCGAATTTTACAACTTAGTTTTGTTGTCCTTAACAAAATTATCAAAAGCGTTTTGAATTTTGAAGCAAGAGATAGTTAAGCATGCGATGTTTATCCATCTAAACAAGAGTTATAATTTGTTATAATTAGTAAAAGAGTTTACTTACCTTGATAATGTAACGTTAAAGATAAGGCCTCCGTCTGCTTAGTGTTGCATGTTGATAGGATCTTGTAAAACACTTATTCAAATGGGACATTAAAATTGAATAGGTGTTCAACCTAGAAACCTTTGCATGTTTTTGGTTACTTTATAAACATAAAGTTGAACTTTGCTTTATTTTTCTGTCTGTAGATACCATGTCTAATAACAACAACAACAACTCCGGTTTCAACATTCGTCCTTTTCTGGAAAAGGACAGACTGAATGGTGAAAATTTCCTTAATTGGGAGAGGACCTTAAGACTTGTTCAGAGGTTTGAGGGTCGAGAGGACATCTTAGATACCCCACTTCCTGTTGTAACTGATGAATCAACTGAGGCAGACAAACGTCGTACCAAACAGGCTAGTGATAAGTCTATACCAATCACTTGCTTGATGATAGCAGCCATGGAGCCGAACCTCCAAAAGAGGTTCGAAACCAAGGATGCTTATACCATCATGCAAGAGCTGCGGGCTATGTTTCAAACACAAGCCCGAGTTGAGCGGTATGAGACTAATAGGGAGATTCTTGAATGTCACATAAAGCCGAGTCAAGCTGTTGGCCCCCATGTTTTCGCAATGATGGGTCTTTTCGAAAACATGGAACGACTTGGATTCCCTTATAGGGTTGAGTTGGCTACTGACATTATTCTCCACTCATTACCTGACAGTTTCAATCAGTTCAGAATGACCTACAATATGAATGAGTCAGAAAAGACTTTGCAAGTGTTGCATGGATTGTTGGTCAATGCTGAAAGGAACATCCCTAAGGTTGAACCAAAGAAAGAGGTTTTGATGGTTCAAAAGGGAAAGGGTTTCAAGAAGAAATGGGCAGGAAAGAAGGACAAAGGCAAGCAAGTTGTCATTGTTGCTGAAAAACCTAAGCCAACCGCCAAGCCAAAGGTCGCTGCGGAAAGCAAGTGCTTCCACTGTCACAAGATAGGACACTGGAAGAGGAACTGCCCGGTATACTTGGAAGAAAAGAAGTCTGGGGCTTCCACTTCAGGTATATATGTTATAGAAATTAATTTGACTTCTACTTCTTTATGGGTATTTGATACCGGTTGTGGTTCTCATATAGTTAATGATGTGCAGGGACTAAAAAGAAGTAGGAAGCTGGCAAAAGGCGAGGTAGAGCTACGCGTTGGAAATGGAGCACGAGTTGCTGCACTTGCCATAGGGAGCTATAGTCTACACTTGCCATCTGGGCTTATTTTAGAACTAAATAATTGCTATTTTGTTCCTTCAATAACTAAGAACATAATTTCTGTTTCAGTTTTGGATTCTGAAGGGTTTTGTTTTGAAATAAAGAACAAGTGTTGTTCCATTTCTTACAATAATATGTTCTATGCCAATGCTAAATTGATAAATGGCTTATATGTGCTTGATAGGTCATTACAAATCTATAACATAGATAGCAAGAAACAAAAATCAAATGATTTCAACCTAACCTACATTTGGCATTGTCGAATGTGTCATATAAACCAAAAGCGTATTCACAAGTTACAAAAGGATGGTATAATTCCATCATTTGATTTTGAATCATTTGATGTATGTGAATCATGCTTAATGGGGAAGATGACAAAAACACCATTTATTGGAAAAGGTGAAAGGGCCAGCGATCTTTTAGGACTCATACATACAGATGTGTGTGGTCCTATGAGCACAAAGGCAAGGGGAGGGTTTAACTACTTCATTACCTTCACTGATGATTTGAGTAGATATGGATATATATACTTAATGAAACATAAGTCGGAATATTTTGATAGATTCAAAGAGTTCCAAAGTGAAGTACAGAATCAACTTGGTAAGACAATAAAAGCACTACGATCTGATCGTGGTGGTGAGTATTTGAGCCAAGAATTTGATGGTCATCTAAAGGGTTGTGGAATTCTTTCACAATTAACTCCACCAGGAACACCACAGTTGAATGGTGTATCTGAAAGGAGGAACCGAACCTTGCTAGATATGGTTCGATCAATGATGAGTCTTGCTGATCTTCCGATTTCTTTTTGGGGATACGCTCTCGAAACTGCTGCACACACACTAAATAGGAGCCCGTCAAAGGCTGTAGAAAAGACTCCATATGAGTTATGGAATGGAAAACCTCCAAACTTGCCTTTTCTTAAGATTTGGGGATGTGAGGTCTATGTAAAGCGGTTACTATCAGACAAGCTTGCACCCAAGTCAGATAAATGTCTCTTTGTGGGATACCCAAAAGAGACAAGGGGTTATTACTTCTTCTATAACCGTCAAGAGAACAAAGTGTTTGTTGCTCGTGATGGTGTCTTTCTTGAAAAGGAATTTGTTTGTAGACAAGTGCGAGTAAAATAAATTCTCGAAGAAATTCGAGATGAGCAACAATTGGACGTGGTTCACACCATGTCAGAGACGACCCGACAAGACGAAAGTCTAGTTCAGGAGATGACGTATTCAACGCATGAACCTCCTACCGTCCCACTTGAATCAAGTAAAGATCTTCAAGAAGTTGAAGAGAACATTTCTCTTGATGCTCAGGCCCCGCGTAGGTCTAGTAGAGAAAGGATTCCAAACAAGAGGTTGGTTGATTTCCTGTTAACTGAAAACTCTGAAATTATGATTTTGGAGAATTCAGAGCCTACTACCTACAAACAAGCTTTGACGAGCCCAGACTCTGAGAAATGGCTTGAGGCCATGAAATCCGAGTTAGACTCCATGTCTGAGAATAAAGTTTGGACCCTGGTCGACTTGCCTGATGGGGTTAACCCTATTGGATGCACGTGGGTGTTCAAATTGAAAACAGACAAAGATGGGAATGTCTATGTATATAAAGCAAGACTGGTTGCAAAAGGATTCAGACAAATTCATGGTATAGACTATGATGAGACCTTTTCTCTAGTAGCAATGCTTAAGTCAATTCAGATACTTTTAGCGATTGCCGCATTTTATGATTATGAAATTTGGCAGATGGGTGTCAAAACAGCATTCTTGAATGGGTTCTTGAATGAGGATGTGTACATGACACAACCTGAGGGTTTTGAGGATCCAGAAAATCCTAAAAGGGTTTGCAAGCTTCAGAAATCCATTTATGGATTGAAGCAGGCATCTCGGAGCTGGAATCTTCGATTTGATGAAGCAATCAAGAAATTTGATTTCATCAAAAGCGAAGAAGAATCTTGTGTCTACAAGAAGTTTAGTGGGAGCTTGACTTAGTCTTCTTGGTATTGTATGTAGATGACATACTACTCATGGGAAATGACATACCAATGCTTGAGTCAGTCAAGGAATGGTTAAAAAGTTGTTTCTCTATGAAGGACCTGGGAGAAGCTGAGTACATACTGGGAATCAAAATCCATAGAGATAGGTCTCGAAGGATGATTGGACTAAGTCAAGAAACTTATATTGATAAGGTTCTTGCAAGGTTCAACATGGAACACTCGAAGAGAGGTTTCGTTCCCATGTCACATGGCATATCGCTTAGCAAGAGTCAGTGCCCGACTGAGCCTGATGAGTTAAAGCGAATGAGTAGCATTCCTTTTGCTTCGGCTATAGGATCTATCATGTATGCCATGATAAGTACTCGACCAAATGTTGCATATGCCTTGAGCATGTGTGGCAGGTTCCAAGCAAATCCAGGAGAAGCACACTGGACTGCAGCTAAGAGCATCCTTAAGTACTTGAGGAGGACTAAAGGCATGTTCTTAGTCTATGGGGGGACAAAGTGAGTTAGTTGTTGAAGGTTACACGGATGCAAGCTTCCAAACCGACAGAGATGATTACCGCTCTCAGTCAGGGTATATCTTTCGTCTAAATGGAGCAGTGAGCTGGAAGAGCTCATAGCAAAGCACTGTAGCAGACTCTACGACATAATCAGAATATTTAGCAGCGGTTGAAGCAGCTAAAGAAGCAGTTTGGATCAAGAAATTCTTGACAGAGCTGGATATCATACCTAGTGCTCTGGAAGGGATTGAGTTGTTCTGTGATAACAATGGAGCTATTGCGCAAGCAAAAGAACCGAGATCACATAACAAATGCAAACATGTAATGAGGAAGTATCACCTCATTAGGGAGATTGTTGACAGGAAGGATGTCAGGATCTGCAAAGTTCACACGGATGAGAATGTAGCTGATCCGCTCACTAAACCACTACCTCAACCCAAGCATGAGTGTCACGCTAGGGCTATAGACTTGAAGCAAATGTTAGAGTGGCTTTAGATTGTACTAGGTTTAGAGAAACTTGTTACAATGTAAAGACATGGTTTTGCTATTTATGTTTATGAGAATAAATTTTATATTATTTAATTATTGGTTTGGTATTAAATAAATTGTCCAAAATATATCTTGAATTCTATGGTTTTGTCAAATATGTGATTTGATAAATGAAACACCATAAGTGAACAGAATTCATAGAATATTAAAGTTCCTAATCTAAGTTATTAAACTGGACATAAATGACTTGTTAAAGGGATTAGCATATAAGATTGATTGATAGTGCCGTTGCATGGGCTATGGAAACATAGAGATGTTTAATCAATCATATGGATATGTATAGTTGATACATAGTCGAACTAGACCTGCTTAGAAGTTTTATAACTTCAAAATTATATTAGTAGATTCCTTAGACATGAAAGGGGACTATAAAGGCAGCATTCAGGTTGTGCTAAAAATTGAGTGGGAGTATTGATTACCATAAGATTGAAAAGGTCCTCCTATATGAGATAGGATAGGTGTCTTGGCCCCTTGAAGAGCGAAAATTAAAAAATGCATGGCCGTGCTCAAATGGATCATTCGATGATCATTTGTTTGTCAATTCGAACTCGGATTTCAAGGATTAATTTGAAAACTAGTATGGATGATATAGAAATATGATCATACTATCAAATTAAGACATTAAGAGACTTGAGGAATTCAAACATTGCACACTCGTCTCGGACAAGTGGGAGATTGAAGGATTTATGTCCTCGACTTAAATGCAATTACTAATTATATTATGGAGATAATAAATTCGTTCTATTGGGTTGTCTATACGTCTTGCTAGAGAATGCTATAGAACTTTGGGTTAGGAAATTATAAACCCGAAGCCTAATATAATGGATCCTATTAGGTCACACAATATACTTGGATCAACAAAAGAAACCTAGAGCCCATAAGGGCCCTAGGGGTGGCCGGCCAAGAGGAGGGGAGAGGAGAAGTGATTCTCCTTCTAACCTAAATATATTTATATATTTGGTTAGGCAATAAGGATAGAATATAACGAGATATCTCTTATTATTCTTCTCTCTCTTATTCTTTCCTAAAGTCACAAAACTCCATTAAAGTAGAAGAAGAATTTCTTCCTTCCAACTAGCATTGGTGGAGTGTTGATCCGGGTTGGTGGACCAAGTAGAGGAATCACAATTGAGGTTCTTTATCCGGGTTATACAAGCTTTGTGGAATTCACACTTCAAAGGTAAATTCCTAACTATTATGTGATCCTTGAATGTATATGCATGAGATCCTGTTTTAAGTGCTTATGAATTTGATTCATGAAATTCCGCTTAGAGTACTTATAGAATCTTACACATATATTTTTTTTTAGCCCCCACTGGAGACCCCATGGTAAGATGAATGGCCCTGCCAGACTGGAACCTCTCGCAGGTTAACCGAGCCTGAATTTGCGGCCATATATCTCTATTATATAAGCCAAGGGGGGAGCTATGGTGTCCCTCTTGGAAAAGTCCAAAATATCCCTCACGTTACCTTAGCAATTAAATATATTTTGCAAATTCAAATAAAGCATATACCATAATAAGGAAACTTTTGCAAATTTAAAAAAACAATCAATCTTATACAACTGTGAACATTTCATATTCAAATACATATGAAGCAAAATAAGGAAACAAATACATTGCATATCAAGGCCTAATCAAATAAAATTTATAACACAATCAATGCAAATCATAAATTACGTTTGACAAAAAAAAAATTGAAATTTACCATAAATTAACAAAGACACATTAAAAAACTATTTAGGATAATACATTAGATACAACTGTTATTAAAAATACAAACTTAATGCTTTTCCCTACTAGATCTAAAAAAATTATTGTTTATATATATGTATATACTTATTTTAAGTTGTTTGGATTGACAAATGTGCGTGGTTTTTTATGAGAATTAATAAAACTTGAAATTCTAAGAGTTATGAAACAATTTTTTTTTTTGCCTATTGATTTGTCAATTATTATGTATTTAAATAGTAATTGTTAGTACATCAATTATTTTTTTATTAAATCAAAAAAATGTCTGCACCCTTAAACTGTAATTCAATCAATTTTTTAACGCTTGAATATCAATATTATTACTAAAATCTTGCCGCACGCATAGCTTGCACATTAAACAAATCTCTATTATATAAAGGAAGGGGAGGAGCTATGGTGTCCCCCCAAGATATTATTTTACTACCCTCATGAATAAATTAACTACTTTGCCCAAAAAAAAGAAAAAAAAATCAAACTCAAATATAGCATAAAAAAGTTAACAAAAATGTTGAAAACATTATATAATAACCGAGCCACCATAAATGATGACAATTGTCTACAAGTATTAATGCATTCATACTAACAAAGTAGATATGAAAATTATATTAGCCAAATATTTTATCAATTAGTAGCAATTAAGTATTCCGTATTACATTAAAACTATAAAATTCAATCAATTAACAAAGTGAAATAGTTTCATTAACAAATATTATATAAATACAAACATGACATATTATGTAAATGCAGACATGACAAACCTTTTGCTAAACAAACATTCAAATAAAAAATGACACAACTCCCAAATCCTGACTTGAAATCAAGGTATCCACTTTCTTCACAATCTATGAAGTACTATCCACTTTCATTCAAATAAAGTATCCACTTAAGTGACATAGACTAAACCAATCAAATTTTACAACTAATAAAAATTATACTTTTGTATGTCTAATGTTCAAATTTTGACTCATATGCAAAAAAAAAAAACCGAGTTTCTGTCTCGAAAAAAAACCAAGCACGCATCGCGTGCAAAAAATGCTAGTACATATATATTGAAACTAATATATGCAATTCCCCGCGATTTCAAAAAGTAATTGATATCTAAGCCTGATGGCGAAGGTTGTTTTAGGTAATGTAACGTGATGTTTGGATATGTGAGAACGAGAATTCGGGGACTAAGAGATGTAGTAGAAATTGAGAGTTGGTAATCGAGAATTCATAAAAGTAAATTATTGTCATTACCTTGTTTTGGCTAATAATAACAAATTAACAAACTTTTATTTTGACGATAGAATGGGATCAGAATTCTGGATCTCTTCTCCATATCGCACGAAGCAAACAACTTGTAAAAGTTCAGCTCGTGAATAGTACTTGAAAGTTTGTTATCTATCATGCATGTCGAGGAATCAATGGACAAAAACATGTACTAAAAATATATAATCAATAAGATGTTTTGATGGATGATGTGAGAAGGAGTAGATCATAGATCTCTGTGAGGAAAATATAAAGTTGATGGTGGATAGAACATTAGAACTTAAAGCAATTTGGCCCCTTTAATTTTAGAATAATTTGACACAAGAAGTATTCACAAATATGCGACAGAATTATTGATTTAACATAATGTAGTTTAGAAGGATAAGTTGAACAATTATTATATTTTTTTTTTAAATGATATGTTAAATTTAAGATTTCTTGATTTTTGGTTACCATTGTCGACTCCATTGACGAGTTAGATATTACGGTTTTTTCACCAAGTTTCCCCGAGTTTTTCAAAAAAATCACCAGCCCTCCATGTTTTCAAAATTCACCAGGTACCCCTAAGTTTCATAATAATACACTCAAATGACCTTAATGACTAAGTTTCTCCATTAACCGCCGTTAGTCATTAACCCTAATTTAGGAGATTTCAACCCTAATTAACCATTAACCCTAACCCCAACCCTAACCCTTAGCCCTTAACCTAACCCTAAACCCTAAACCTAACCCTAACAACCCCTCCCCCCCCCTCCTACCACCCTGTCCCTCCCCCCCCCCCCGCCGCCCCATCAGGCCCCCCACCCATTCGATTTTCGAAATCTCACCCCCCCCCACCCCCGCGCCCCACGACCACCACCCCCCTTCCATTTTCGCACCCTCCCCCCCTCCCCTGCGCCGCCCGCGCCGCCCGCAACTCCTCCAATTTCCGCGAAACACAGAGTACGGAGATTGCGAAAATACGAAGGAAGAAGAAAATACGGGGATTGGGGTTGCGGGCGGCGCGGGGAGGGGTGCGAAATGGAAGGTGGTGGTGATGTGGGGGCGCGGGGGTGGTTGTGGGGGCGCGGGTGTGGGGGGTGGGTGAGATTTCGAAAATCGAATGAGTGGGGGGGGGGCCGGCGAGGTTGCGGGGGGGGGGGGGAGGGAGGGTGGGGGTGGTGGGGGTTGCGGTGGGGGGTTGGGGGGCTGCGGGGGTAGGGCGGGGTGGGTGGAGAGGAGGGGGTGGTGGTTGGGTGGTAGTGGGGTTAGGGTTTGAAATTAGGGGTTAGGGTTAGGGTAGGATTAGAAGTTAGATGTTAGGGTTTAGTAAGGTTAGTTAGGGCTAATTAGTGTTTAAGACTGACGGCGTTAACCGTCGTTAGTCATTAAGGGCATTTGAGTGTATTATTATGAAACTTAGGGGTACCTGGTGAATTTTGAAAACATGGAGGGTACCAGGTGAATTTTTTGAAAACTCGGGGGTACTTGGTGAAAAAACCGTATATATTAATAAGCGAAGGGGGAACAAAATGGAAAAGGCCATTGATAAGAAAATTGATGAGGAGCATTTTGTTTTTAATTTTTTTATATGTATTTAAGGAGGATTTGGTATAGTTATGTATTTTTCTTAGTAAGGAAGTCCTAATATTATATATATGGTTGTAATTTTTAAGTGTTCTTACTTTATCTACAAATTTATCATACACCCGAATGCACCATGAGCATGGTACATCCAAAACTATTTTTTGCTCATTGCTCATTTGAAATAATCAAAATGAGCAAAATGTACTAAAAATAGAGTTTTAAATGAGCAAATGAACAAAAAATAGTCTTATGTGTACCATACACATGGAACATACGGGTGTATGATGAATGAACTCTACTCTATCATTGTGGTCTGTTCAAGACCCAATATATGCATTTTTTAGAATTGAAGAGTTCGAGTCAAATATACATCATTTATACGAGAGGATTGAGAATGACATGTGACTATTCTTAACGATTTTTAATAATAGTATTGATATGCCCACTAGAAATAACAATTCTAGAATATTAATGATTTTTACTGCCCCGCCGTCTCACAATATAGTACATTTCTTTTTTTTGAGGTCAAAATTGAAATTTTTTTACCAATTGTATACAAAAAAACATATGCATGTTGGATCTTGTTAGATTCGTCTTAATGTATACTTTCATAATATCAACTTTTTATATTTTTATTTAATACAGAATCGAAGATATTGAAGGCCAAGGGTGCGCTCTCTTCACTTTAAAAGATTAAGTTTCAGGTCCAATCAGTTCAGTTTAGATTAGTTCAATTCAGTTCAAATAAGTTTCAATCAGTTCCAATAAGGTCAATAAGTTCCAATTAGGTCCAGTCAGGTCCAATAAGTTTCAATCAGGTGCAATAAATAAGGTCCAAATAGTCAATGATCAATAAATTTAAATTAAATTTTTTTATTGAAGTCCACTATGATTATATAGTATTATATTTGTATCATTGTCTATTATTTTATTATTCATATCACTATTAGCTAATTATGTTATTATTAAAAAATATTATAATCATGGTCAAATAAGATTAACAATAATAATTAATCATCATAATTATAATAATTTGCAATTCGTCGTTAAATAACTAGAGATTAATAATTACTATTTTTTGTTAAAATGTTGTTCATAAGAGATTAATAATTACTATTTTTTCAAAGGGTAAAGTTTAATTATTATTATTATATCATAACAAATTTTGAGGGGTAGTATTTATGTTATTACTCATCAAAAAATTTGTCGAATTAGGTCCAATAAGTTTCAATCAGGTCCAATAAGATTTAATAAGTTTCAATCAGGTCCAATTAGGTCTAATAAATATGTTCCAGGCTGGTCAATAAATTCCAATCATGTCCAATAAGTTCCAATCAGGTTCAATGAGGTCCAATAAGTTGAATCAGGTCCAATCAGTTCAGTTTAAATAAGTTCAGTTCAGTTCAGGATTTTTAAGGTGAAGAGAACGCACCCCAAATATACCTCTTGGAGACCGTGCAAAAAGGAAACAAACATTATCTTATGGGATGGAGAGACTATTTAACTAAGGATATTTTTTTTGGTAAAAAACTAAGGATATTAACAATCAAAATTTTGTTTTGACAAACATAAAAGTCAAAAGGATGTAAGCATTAAAAAACACAAGAATAATAGTATAGCCGGCAAAATAGACCCGTGCATGATGAACCGACCCGAAATACCCGTTTTTTCACCCGAAAGTGACCACTGGAAATAAAACCGAAATCCGAAATAACCCCACCTGAAGCGACTAGAAAATAATGACCTGAACCGAAAATAATACTCCCTCCGTTTTTTTAGATGTAGCATATTGAATTTGGGCACTATTCATCCAATACACTTTGACCATTAATTGTTATTTATGCATAAGAAAAAATATAGTCATGTGGGATCTTGTTTGATTCGTCACGGTATACATTTTCCAAATATATATTTTTTATAATTTTTACTTTTATACAATTAGAGATATTATCGGTCAAAGTTGTACCTCGACAAATGTGAAAAGTCCAATGTTACATCTAAAAAAAACGGAGGGAGTAAGGAAATATTTTTCACAAACATCAATTTATGTGTTTTATTTATTTGATAGAAAAGAAAGCCGACTTTACTCGAATTGATACGACCCAAACTAACCTGATGACAGCCCGACTCATCAAACCCGCACCTGACCCGAACACAAAGATGACCCGAATATGACCCTACCCATGTGGCCCGTTTGCCACCTCTAAATAGTAGTGCTACACTACTACTAGTATTTTGTTAGCATGTTCCGGTCCAGAAAAAAGGGAGAGTTTCATCGTGGCTAATGGCCAGCAAGAAAAAAAAACCAAGAAAGGAAAGATAGACCGACTATATTTTGGTCAATATATTCGCTGACAGAGAATGTGAATTTTTCCAGCATTATAATTAAAATTTCATCGTCGTTACTCTAAAAAAAACATCGTTGTCTTTGCCTGCTTTTGCACAAAAGAGAAAGGTGTATCATGTATGGTAAAGTGAGATTTGGCGAAAAACCACAAAAAAAAAAGAAGTTTTGAAGGTTTGCAATAACTGCCGCAAGCTTTATAATTGGCAACCAGCCCATTAGGAGAAGTGTTCGGAGCTATTTTTCTGGCAAAAGTTGGTTCAGGAGTTAGGAATTCTTTTCATTTGAAAAATATATTGTACATTTGAAACAAAAAAAAAGAACAAATTCAAAAAATTGCCAATAATTACTAGGAAAAATTGACGTCAGGGGGCCCAACTATGGGCGAACATTTTTAAAAGGCTCCAACTATTAATTATCCTGTGGAGGTCTCAACTTTGATGGGTTGTGACTTTCCTTGGACCCTGCAGGTTGTTTAACCTGTTGCAGCAGGTAATAAGTCATGTGAGTTCATTAAAAAGGCACGTGACCTCTCCAACCCCCATTCTCTCTTCCTTTTTTAAACCCCTTGCACACCTTGTTCTAACTGTTAATCATCTTTTAAGTTCATCTTTCACTAGAAAAGTTTCATGTAAATTTCAGAATTTGGCAGAATCTGCAGCGGATTGTTGTAAGGCTTGTAAGAGGGCGCCGGATTGACGGAGAGCGTCATTTGACCGCAGGTCAGCTTGGATCTGGGCGAACAAAATGTCCATTTTGCACACACAGATGGGGCAGTGGAAGTGGAGAGGAAAGGAGGTCGACAAAAACTACACCTATTTCAGCCATGTGGGAGCAAGTGACATCGGCGGTGGGGTGGTTGGAAGGGACGTGCCATGTGGGAGCAAGTGAATCCGGTGCTGATGCTGGAGGGACGTGACAGATCTGTCGGTGCTGGGCTGAATTTGTGATGTGGGTGTTTCTTGAGAATCATGAAAGCAGGATGAGTGAGATAGTGAGGAGGAGGATATATATCAGTGGACAGTGGGTAATGAAGAAGAGAGAAGAAATAATAAAGGAAATGCCAATCCTCTATTGCTTTAACATTGATGCATTGATGACAATTCCCCAATTCTACCATTGTCGTTGACTAGCCGCATAATTCAAATCAACAACTTTTTCTTTTGATAATTATCCGACACCTTCAACTTTTTCCCTCAATAATTTTGCTCTCAAGATCCGAAAATTCTTACTTTCTCTCTCCTCTCTTGTTTTTGAAGTCCGAAATTCTCTCGATGGACGATTGTTTTGGTACTCGTCAAGATCTTGAACTTTTCATCTTCAAAATGCTGGAATTTTTTTTTTTAATTTCCAGAATAGAATTTGATAGTACAACATGGATCAGATAAGTGTTGAGTTGAGAGTTTGAGATGCCATTATAATCATGGTAAGGTGATATTGGAAAATCAACAATGGTGAAGATCAACAATGGTGGCTCTGCCGTATAATTTTGAAGAAGAAAATGGCAAGGCTAATGGGTCTCATTCATTACAAGTTAACTTGGTGAACCGGTTATAGGTCATTTGGGCCCAACCAAAGTCACAAACCATCAAAGTTTGTACCTCCAACGGATAATTGATAGTTTGGACCTATTAAAAATGTTCGCCCATAGTTGGGACCCTTGGCGTCAATTTTTCCTAATTACTATCTCATGTAAGAAACTCTAACATAGATGATAAACGCCATATAGGTGATAGCTTGGAATTCTTTTCTTGTTCTCATGTTAAGCATGTTATGGAAAGCAGTTGCCTATTTAATTGCTAAAGTAGCTCCCACGAATGGGGTGGAACAATTGTTTGTTGATTCATCTTCCTAAGGTATATTATCCTTGATGGATTTTGACTCTATATGAGTAATAAAAATCCCTGTTTCTCCCTTCTAGAAAGAAGAGGGAAGAAGCTATGGTTTATAGAGGTAAGACTTAATCTTTATAACCTAAAGGCCCAACCGTACTATTATGAATTATGATGGGTGGGCTATATCTTGAAATAGGTTGCTTGACCTGGGACTATGTGTCTCTTTCCAAATTTAGAAAGTGAGAGTTGTGTGCCTCTTGTAAGATTTACATTTTTTGGTTTTGGTTTTTGTGCATTGCTCTTTTATTTTGGCCCTATTTGGCAAGTAAAGGTTAACTGTTAGCGGTTAGCTATTTGCATCAGCTGTTAACTTTTAGCTGGTTGTATTAACTGGTTTGGTGAGTTATTTATATTACTGTTTGTGTGAAAGTATTTGGTTGATAATTATTAGTTGATTGGTACTCTTTTAAGTGAAATGACCAATAAGTATATTGGAATAATCTATTAGTGTTTTTTATTTGGTAAAAGGAAGTAAATTTGACCAACTTTAGGATAATTCATTACACAACTAAATTCAGAATCCTCTTCTCCAAAAGCTCCTACTTGTAGCTTTTTCAAAATAAACGTTCTGGGGTCAAACCTCTCTTTCAATTCTCTCTCAACCAAACACACTCCCATTAGAGGTTTGTACTAGTCAAACCTCTTTATTCATCTCAAATCTCTGTTTTTACCCCAAAACACTCTCAACCGAACACCCATATATAGAAGAAAAGCTAATGACCGATAACCATCAAATTATCACTATCTTCACTCCATTCCCTAATTATAGTGTTTATATTAGTACTAAAGTTTTCAAACAATCACATACTTCCTCTAATTGTTATTACTTAGTAACAAATATTAAAATTAATGTAATTGTTGGAAAATGTTTCATAATAATGAGATAGAGAAAAAAATCCGATTTTTTCGGTTAACTGTTCACTCAAAAATCATAACCGTAACCATACCGTTTAACCGTTACTTTTATCGGTTCGGTAACCGTACCGTTAAAAACTTTTTTTTATCGGTACGATTACCACCCATTTAGACCGGATTTTGGTAAGGTTTTTGAATTTCGATTTTTTATGAACACCCTTACCTATACCTCTTTTACAAACAGAGTATAAAAGTATGCACTACTATTTATAGAAAAAGTTCCCTTATAATAGTCCAATGTGGGACAAAGACTCGTTTTTGCCCACAAACTACCCTAAACTTCAAGGCTTTAATTCTAGCATCAAGTTGTTGGATGAGAGGAAGGAGAAAGAATGCATTGGGTGATGGTGGGGTCAGCGATGCAGTGGTGATAGTGATGGGGAAATGAAGGTAAGACATTTTAATAAAGTCACAGATGTTGTGAGAAATATATAGAGAGAGAATCTACTGATAGAAATATATCAGAAGAGTATATTGTATCTGGATTGAGCAAACTCACTTATTACATTGACGGTATTTATAGGCAAAACTTTCACTGTGTATATCTACGTAAATTCAACAATTGCAGCGGTTGGGAGAAAATTTTCCCAACATGCATTAAATGCATGCCAGGTGAATCTGTGGACTTCACTATGCTTAACAGTGGAATTCACAATTCCACTGTTATCTCAACACTCCCCCTTGAATGTCCACCGATAACTCATAATAGACGTTGTCTCATTAAGAACCTTGTAGGAAAAACCCTGTGGAAAAAATCCATAACTAGGGAAAAGAGTACAACTATTTTGTATCCTTATATGCTTTAAAATTAACTGTCTCATTAAAAACCTTGTCAGGAAAAACCCGGTGGGATAAAAACTTGATCGAAGGGAAAAAGAGTGTAGCGCATATAATACTCCCCCTGAATCTAGCATATATCACGAAGGTGACGCGTTTCAATTTTTTGGACTAATTCTTCAAATTTCTTCGCTGGAAGGGATTTGGTGAATAAATCTGCAAGATTCTCACATGATTGGATTTGTTGGATGTTTATCGTCCCTTCCTTTTGGAGGTCATGAGTGAAGAACAGCTTTCGTGATAAATGTTTAGTTCTGTCTCCTTTGATGTACCCTTCGCTTACTTGGGTGATACATGCAATATTGTCTTCGTAGATGATAGTTGGATTTGTTGTTATTGTTTCCATTCCACATTATTCTTGGATATTCTTGATCATTGACCTTAGCCATACACATTCCCTTCCATCTTCATAAAGAGCAATTAGTTCTGCATGATTTAATGATGTGGCCGTCAAAGTCTGCTTCGTGGATTTCCAAGATATTGCAGTACCTCCATAAGTAAATAGATACCCGGATTGAGACTTAGCCTTTTGTGGATCTGATAGGTACCCATCATCTGCATATCCAATGAGTGACACATTTGGTTTCAACTGGTAGAATAATCCAAGATCTTGTGTTCCTCGAAGATAACGTAATAAGTGTCTGACTCCATTCCAATGTCTCTTGTTGGTGCATTGCTGTGTCTAGCTAACAAGTTTACTGAAAAAGCTATGTCAGGTCGAGTATTGTTAGCCAAGTACATTAAGGCACCAATCGCACTTAAATATGGTACTTCAGGACCAAGAATTTCTTCGTTTTCTTCTCGTGGTCTGAATGGATCATCTTTCACATTCAGGGAACGCACTATCATTGGATAACTTATTGGGTGGGCTTTGTCCATGAAAAAAAAAATTCAGAATTTTTCCTGTATAGTTTGATTGATGGACAAAAATCCTATTTCTCAAATGTTCCATTTGCAAGCCAAGGTAAAATTTTGTTCTCCCGAGATCTTTCATCTCAAATTCTTTCATCAAGTACTTTGCAGTCACTTCGAGTTCTCTAGGAGTTCCAATAATATTCAAATCGTCGACATAGACAACAATGATGGTGAATCCTGATTTGGATCGCTTAATGAAAACACAAGGACCGATTTGATTATTTTTGAATCCTTCTTTCAATAGGTATTCACTAAGACGATTATACCACATTCTTCCAAATTGTTTTAACCCATAGAGTGACTTTTTCAATTTTATTGAAAATATTTCTTTGTGCATGTGATTTTTTGGTAGTTTTAGTCCATCAGGGACTTTCATATAAATATATGTGTCAAGTGACCCATATAAGTATGCAGTCACTACATCCATTAACCTCATTTGCAATCCTTTCGAAACTGATAGGCTAACCAGAAATCTTAGTGTAGTTGCATCAACAACTGGAGAATATGTCTCATCATAATCAATCCCTGGCATTTGCGAGAAGCCTTGGGCTACTAGCCTTGCCTTATATCTAGTAACCTCATTTTTCTCATTTCATTTTCTCACGAATACCCATTTGTACCCAACAGGTTTTACACCTTTTGGTATTTGGGTTATTTGTCCGAATACCACACGTTTTTCAAGTGATTTCAATTCTGCTTGAATTGCTTCTTTCCATCTTGGCCAATCTTTTCTGCGGCGACATTCATCTACTGTATTTGGTTCTATATCATTTTCATCGTATGTCATTTCAACCGCTATGGAGTAAGCAAAAATTTCATTCAAGACAACATCTTTTCGATTCCATTGTTGCTTTGTAGAAACATAATTAATTAAAGTTTCATTGTTGTCCATGCTTTCATGTTCCTTTTCTTCTGGAACATGCTTATCTTCATTTTTGTTTTCATCATGAATTTCATCATGCTCCGTTGGAGGATTTATATTAATTTCGTTCGTTGTTTCACCTTGCTTTTTCATTTTTTCTCGGTTTTGAGTCTTTAGAACCGGGTGGTCTACCACCACTAGTACAATAAATGCTTATTGCGGTGGTCATTAAGTGGCCTATTACGGCGGTTCTGGCCGCGCGTCAATTAAAGGCGCAACAATAGGTAATTACCTATTGCTGCTCCTATTGCTGCGGTTCCTAGTCAAAACCGCAGCAATATGTATTTTTTTAATATTAAAAAAGTGAACCTATTGCTGCGGTTTTGGGCCAAGCCCGCAGCAATAGGTGCACTTTTTCAAAAAAAAATAATTTGAAATTAAAATCTTCAATGTTGAAATGCAATAAAAACTAAAGGTAACTAATACCCACTGGTACAACACATTGAATCCATGTATTGAGTATAAAAATCATAAATAATGAAAACAAACAATTATAATATACAAAAGATAAAATAAGAGAAATCAGAAAAGAGAATGAGGAAATGAAACTAACTAAACAACAAATTAAAACTAATTACATACAAAAATTTGAAAAATAAATAAATGAAAAAGTTACAGGTGGTCGAGTAACAAATTGAAACTAAACATCAGATTTTTGTAACCAAAATTTCTGTTTCTCTAATATTATTACCTCTACTCCTTCTATACTTCAAAATATCAACCAGCGACAATCCTAAACATCATATCTAAATCAAAAAAAAATGAAGAAAATAAAAAATTCAGAAGTTATCGTCTGGTGAATACGTCCGGTGACGAGGTCGAGCGACGAAAGGTCGTCTTCGTCCGGTGACGGTTAGAGCGACGATGGAGTTATCGTCTTCGTCCGGTGACGGTTAGACCGACGAAGAAAGGCCGACGAACAACGAGAAGGAAACTCGTCGGAGGCAGCGAATTCGTTGTTTGGGACGAAAGAGGTGAAGGATCGAGAGCGATCGAAGGATGAAGGATGAGAGAGATCGAAGGATGAAGAGAGAACGAAGGATGAAGGATGAAAGGGTCGAAAGTCGAAACTGAAAGAGGAGAGAGGATGAGTGAGAGTTTGAAAGAGGAGAGACTAGAGAGGCATAACTCGTGAGGACGATGAGCGCTAAAAACCCTAATGGGTCGTTTATGAATGAGGCGTGAGGATGAGCGCTAAAAACCCTAAGTTGTAATAAGGCATATTGTTGCGGTTCCTTTAAGAAACCGCAGCAATAGATTAAAACATTATTAAAAAAAATAATATTTTAATCTATTGTTGCGGTCTCTCCTGGAAACCGCAGCAATAGATCTGGTCAAAAAGTCAACTTAAGTTTGAAAATTATCCCGTTGGAATCTATTGTTGCGGTTTCCGGCCGAAACCGCAGCAATAGGTCTATTTTATATTTTACATTTTCTTTTGACGTGGTTTATTGCTGCGTATTGGTAAAAACCGCAGCAATACCACCGCAACAATAAGCAAAAATTCTACTAGTGCACGTTTTCGACGTGCTATTGACTCATTTTCAATGGCCTTATTGTCACTAGGAATTTCAATTCGTGCCGGGGCATTCTCAGCAGGTACATGTGACTTTGTCACTTTCTTAGTATCTGTGAATGCATCTGGCAATTGGTTTGCAATACTTTGCAAATGAACAATTTTCTTGACTTCTTGTTCACACGAATTTGTTCTCGGGTCCAGAAACGACATTTGCGATGCATTCCATGTAATTTCTGTTTTTATATTTTGTGGGTCCACTTTCTCTCCCCCTAAGGATGGGAATACTGACTCATTAAAATGACACTCGGCAAATCGAGCCGTAAATAAATTGCTAGTCTTTGGCTCTAAATATTTGATAATTGATGGAGATTCAAATCCAACATATATTCCCATCCTTCTTTGTGGACCCATTTTAGTACGTTGGGGCGGAGCAATAGGTACATGTACAGCGCACCCAAAAAATTTCAAATGTGAGACATTCGGTTCTCTACCTGATACTAATTGTAACGGTGAGAATTTGTGATAGGTTGTCGGCCTTAATCTTATCAATGCTGCTGCATGTAATATAGCATGACCCAAAGCAGAAGAGGGCAATCTTGATTTCATTATTTATGGTCTTGCAATTAATTGTAGTCTCTTGATTAATGATTCAACAAGACCATTTTGTGTATGTACATGAGGCACATGGTGCTCTACAACAATCCCAATAGACATGCAATAGTCATTAAAAGTTTGGGATGTAAATTCCCCATCATTGTCTAATCTTATTATCTTTATTGTATGATATGGGAATTGAGTTCTTAATCGGATTATTTGAGCTAGAAGTTTTGCAAATGCAACATTTCTACTTGACAAAAGGCTCACAAGTGACCATCGAGTAGAGGCATCAATCAATACCATGAAATAGCGGAATGGTCCGCATGCGGGGTGAATAGGCCCACAAATATCTCCTTGTATTCATTCTAAAAACGTCGGAGATTCAGTGGCAATATTATTTATAGATGGTCTGATTATCGATTTGCCAAGTGAGCATGCATAGCATGATAATTCATTTGACCGAGGAATTTTGACATTCTTTATAGAGTGTCCAATTGAGTTTTCAGTGATTCTATGCATCATTCCTGTGTCGGGATGGCCTAATCGGTCATGCCATAGAGTAAATGATAATCTGTTATCTAACTTCTGGTTAGATATCATATTAATTTCAATCGGACGTATATCTATGCGATATAGTCCCGAGGAAATTGCTGGTAATTTTTCATAGATGTATTTCTTGCCGCATTTTTCTACCGCGAGGCATATGAATTCCTCTTTATTCACTGTCATCGTTTCCAAATGGTAACAATTCTGACGTACATCTTTGACACTTATGAGGTTTCTTCGAGATTTACTCGAATATAATGCGTCATTGATTATCAATTTTGTCCCATTTGGAAATATAATGCAGGCTTTCCCAGAACCTTTAATTAACTTGGCTGTCCCAGAGATTGTGCTAACATTTGCTTGAAATATTGTAAGTTTTGAAAAATACTCTTTATTTTTCAATATGGTGTGTGTTGTCCCACTGTCGAGAAGACATTGTTCTTTGGTTCCAACTTCTGGTAAATTCATATCTTCATAAATAATAAATATGATGATCAGTATAAGAAAAATACATATTTTATTAATAATCAAGGAGGGAATACATGAAAATGAATATTGAAGTAATTAAAATAAACTAAGCATATTAATGCATTGTTATCTAAACAAAGTTGTTTTCTGCTTCAGCATCATCCATAAAAAAATCGGAAACATTAAGGCTGGGGATGGATGTAGTAGCTTCATTAACAAAGTTTGCTTCAGCATTTTTCCCTTTGTTCTTTATTGAAGCTTGATATAGGTCTACCAAATGTATGGCACTACGACATGTGCGACCCCAATGCCCAGTCATGCCACATCTGTGGCAAGTGTCCTTTCCTTTGTAGGACGTCTGACTCTCATTTTCAGATGATTGTCCCAATTTCTATCAGAATTTTTAAAATTGTTATTTCTTGAGGAAAATGACCTCTGCCATGTCCACGCCCTCGACCCCGGTAATTACCACGTCCTCTCCCACAACCGTTGTAATTACCACATCCACCCCTATGTATAACATTTGCTTCTGGTGGATTAGAGCTTTCTATTGTACTTATCTCATGGGTGGCTGAATACCCCGTAGGTCTAAGATTATGATTTTTCAACAGAATATCATTATTTTGTTCAGCAACAAGTAGTACTGAGATTAGCTCAGAGTACTTTTTGAAAGCTCTGAACCTGTATTGTTCTGCCAATATTATATTAGTGGCGTGGAAAGAGGAGAGCGTTTTATTTTATCATTTGCTCTTATGTGATGGGATGATCACAATATCTCAACAATGATACAATTTTAAACAATGTTGAACTGTAATCACTGACTGTTTTAAAATCCCGGAACCTCAGATTGGTCCAGTCATAATGTGCCTTTGGGAGGAGCACATTTTTGTGATGCCCATATCTTTGATTAAGGCTATCCCATAGTTCTTTTGGATCCTCCACAAGTAGATATTCAGTTTTTAAACTTTCATGTAAATGATTTCCTGAGGAGGACTAAGGCTTTTGCCTTTTCTTGTTCAGTCGCAATTTTAACTGATGTGGCTGATGTAGTTGCATCCCCTTGTTGGGTTTTCACACCTTTACTTGTATGTTCCAGTCCTTGGGTCTTTAAATTCATTTGGGCGTTCACCGTCCATTCTAAAAACTTTTGCCTAGATAGATCTAGTATGTTAAATTGTCTTTTCACTAGATCTCCCATTTTTTACTACAAACATGTAAATATTTTAAATTAGTAAATGATAATAAATCATATATATTATCTCCCCCTGATTTATATCATTATAATTATACATAAACAGTACAAACAAAAAAAACAAAAAAAATACTAAAATAGCGTACAATATTAATGAAGCAAAAAAAAATGCCAAAAATAGAAAAAACAACGAGTGAAAGAAAAGAAACTTCCTAAATATGCACTTAAAGACAAATAAAAATGATATTCATGTGCATTTTTATTTCGTAGTCTTCCGGGGAGATAAATTTTTTTTGTCTCCTACTTCTGTATTAGGAGATATATCATTAATGCCATAAGAAGGAAAAAGAAACCAGCTATAAAGAATAAGTATAGCCTTATTATCCTAAAATCCTCCTCAAAAGAAGAAGATGAGGATGGAGGACGGTTGTCGTCGGCGTGGAACATGATGGCCGAAAGGTTGAGGAAGAACATGAAAAAAAATTTGTGAGTTTAGAAAAAAAAGTTGGAAGAAGGTAAGGGATGTGTGGTGAAAATGGGGATGGGTAATCCGCTTTTATCGAGGGTTATCCCTAACTGTGCAGTTCATCTACAGTTAAAAATATATAATGCAACAAAATTTTAAGATTGGGAAATATATATTAGAACATGTTGGTAAAATGGTAATATAATATGTGTAACTACAAATGCGAAAAAAAAAAAGATTAGAGACAATAATATATAATGGTGTTCTAAATGCTTGTTCCCTGCATACATATAACATTATTGCACATATAAGAGATAATAATTTTATCACTTCACTAGGCCGTCCATATAGGCGGCAAGTTAAAAAAAAATTTAACCCGTCCAAATAGGTGGTTCAAGAGCAAAAGAAATAACATAAAATAAATGTCCTTGCCCTCCATGAAGGTGGCTTTATTATCAAATTACTTATTTTATGGGTTAGTGGCATGGTGATGTTTACTACTAGTTCCTTCCTGTTCATCCCTATTTCTTTTATTACTTGGTGGCTGTTGATTTTCAGTTGGTTGTATAGGAGGGTTATTATTGGTGTTGGGGACAGGGGTTTGTGGGTTTTCTCCGGTATGGGTATTTGTACCGTTGTTAAGGTTACTGGGTCGAGGCTGTCTTACAGTTCCCCTCGATGGGTTGGTAGTGAATGACACATTGTTTCGCTCTATCCAAAAATAAATACCCGAGACAGAGACAATGTGTAAAATAATGTTAATCCCGTTACTTTGTTGATCCATGTTCGGATAGTAAAGGGTTGGGCTTGGAGAAAAAAAAAATAGAACTTGAAACGGAATGGATGTAAAGATTTTATAGATACCTTTAATTTTTTCGGTAGCAAACTTGTGCTGATAACGTGTTGTGAGAAATATATAGAGAGAGAATCTACTGATAGAAATATATCAGAAGAGTGTATTGTATCTGAATTGAGCAAACTCACTTATTACATTGACGGTATTTATAGGCAAAACTTTCACTGTGTATATATACGTAAATTCAACAATTGCAGCGGCTGTGAGAAAATTTTCCCAACATGCATTAAATGCATGCCAGGTGAATCTGTGGACTTCATTATGCTTAACAGTGGAATTCACAATTCCACTGTTATCTCAACAAGAGAAGTTTTTTTAGGTGGTAGTAGTAATTCCGCAGGTGGCAATGGTAGAGTTGGAGTCATTTTTGGTGTTGGTGGAAAGTTTTTTTTTTTGTTTTACAAAAATTATACTTCTTCCGTTGAAATAAGTGAAACATTTCTGTAAAAAAGTTCTCATATAAAAGAGAGAAGTGCTTTAGTTATTTCAAAATGAAGAAAGTACATAAGATTTTTGCTAACAATATGGGGATAGGGTCTCTTGGATTACAGATACCGTTCAGTTGACGGCCCAAAACACAAGTACACTGATTCGAAAAGTATCGTCAAATTCTAGAGGCTAATCCTCGTTAAGGGCCTTAAAGTCTGGTTTCTGATTAGAATGACATTTTACTTTAATAATGAAAGCAGGCCCAAAACATTTAACCGACATCCTAGGTCTCTGGCTCTCTGATTTATAGATACAAATTTCATTGAAAATGGGCCTATTTCATAAACAGACCAATCTTATATGAGGAAGGAAGAATTACTGCAGTCCTTTATTAGAAGGTTAAAATTAAAATTCCTTATTAGACTAGATTCAGTGGCCCATGTAAAGGCTCCAGTCCAGTTATGTTGAAATAAAATTTCTTAAATGAGAGCAATTGAGAGCTGAGAAGTTAGCCATTGAGAGCGATTAGTAGTAAAATAGTTACTCTTTTGTAAGATGGTTGTATAGTAGAACATGGTAATATACATGCATAAATGTATAATAGGTATGACCTATAGTGATAACATGGATTGGCAATAGGTGACATTTTCCGTTTATGGTATGAGATTGTCGTATATATGGACTGGTGTTAATATAATTAACTTTTTTTATGACATCGGAAAAATTTACATTAATTAAAAGCAGCATTACACACTAAGGATAGTACATCCAGACGGTAAATAAAGAAACTAAACTGAGCTTTACTTGCTCTTACATAACAAGAACAAGAACATAAATAACTTAAACTTGGAGAAAACTGCTTGATTTGGAGGTGTGTTTTGTTGGATAACTGTGTTGTATCTCTTCTGTTGGTGGTTGACAATCGCCAGAACAGAGCAGTGATGATGAAGGAGACTTGGTAGATTCTTTGAAGATAATAACCTACGTGAAAAACGTAACACATACCTGATGGAAGTAGTGGGAGGAGTGGACTGATTTCACAATCGGGGCAACAAAGAACAAGCGAGATTTGGAACTCGCAACATGACCAATACGGTGAGAATTAAATTCGTAGGTTTTGGATCAATACGGTAAAAAAAAGAAACCATGCATCTTTGTTTTTATATATTTTTTGAATTATAATATAAAACACTATGGTAATAACTCATAAGCGCAAGGGTTCTAGAGTTTATGTGCACGCACTACTCCTTAACGTCTCAAATTTGCTCGTTTGTCTATCAACAGATTAAGCCCACTTGTATGGTGATTCTGCTTGACTAGACAGTAAAGACAAATGATATCCAAATATTAACTCCATTTAGACATATCACATATCTAATTAAAACCGGATATTCTGATTACATAGATTGCATTAATATAATTTTGTAAGGCTAACTTAAAGCATAAATCAACATTCCTAAATTTAAATGGGTGGAATGAACATTGAACCATGAAGATGTTAGATGCTCAAAAAGATACTAAAAACGGTGACTTCAAAATTTGACATTAGTAAAGTAAACAGAATCTAGTTTCCCTCTATAAGTGCTCTCATATCGCCAATATTACTTATTGCCAGTGTTAATAACTTGATTAAACATGATGTATTTACTAAAGTTATATAACATGATGTTAAGTGATGTGACAATAGTATTGTAGATCTGGATCCTCTAAGATACGTTGTACATCATCACGCAATGCACACAGCACGAAGCACACTTGTGATAAAAAAGGAAGTTGAGAATATAGGAGGGTTTATATATACGTGGAGTACCTTTCTTTTAATCTTTCTTTGGTTATTTGTGTCACTTGATAATTCAACAAGAATATACATGTATCCAAGGCCCGTTATGTTAGGTTTGTGTCACAAATTCTACATTGATTATTCAAGCTTACTTCCCCTCAAAAAAAAAAAATTCAAGCTTACTCTACAAGCATCGAAAGAAAATTACATATTATATCATTGCCCCCCAAGGCTTGTGAAGATCCTTAGCCTCCAAGGATTATGATGTCCTTGGGCTCCAAGGCTTGTGCTAATATACTTGGCCTCCAAGTTTGCTTGTACTATAAATTCCCACTTAGCATAGACTTACAATTTGTACCAACTGTACCAAGAGTGCCATACACACACATTAGCTCTTAGAGAGAATACTCCTATACATCTCCTTCGGGAGATTACCAACTCTCTTTGAGAATTAGATCCAATATTAGTTAGAGAGCCATATCATACTCTTGTTACCTTTCGGGTTTGTACTCTCATACCATTTCATATATTGGATAATATTAGTGCTCGTCGTTGTGGTTTTTTTTTTACTTCTTTTGAGGCCGGGTTTTTCCCACGTTAACTTGTTTGTGTTTATTACTACTTATCTTGTCCATCTTTTATCTACTTTTCTCTTTATCATTATTTGCTTCCGCTTGCGCTCCTAACCTCAACACATTAACCTCTACTTTAAAAGATAACTTTAAGGGGTGATTAGGTCTATATGTATAATTAAATATAAACATAAGGTACATATTAGGTCCAATTAGGTGCAAAGAAAAAGCAGAATAAGGAATGATCATATCATATAAATTTAGTTTATATAAATTGAGATGAAAAGAACGCATCCTTGAGAACTTTGGTATGATGGATTTGGATCAAACCTGAACACTTGTGTGAGAAAGATGAATAAAAAGAAGAGTTCATACGTATGTGGAGGCCATCTCATTCATCTTTCACAAGTGGACACACTTAGGCTCCATAAAACATTTTCATGGAAAATAATTTACAATAGAAAACACAATTCCAAAATTAGTTTCCCATTGTTTGGTTCCATGTAAGGAAAATGATGAAGAAAGGAAAATGAAAGGGAAAGTAAGGAGGTAGTGAGAGGATTGTACAAGAAAGATAAAGAAAAGGAAGGAAAATAATTTTCCCTTCATTTTGAAGGGAAAATGGTTTTCCACCATTGGGAGAACAATTTTACTTCTAGGAAAAATGGTTTTACACTCCTTTGCAAACCAAACAATGTAAAAATGAAAATAGAGGAAAACAATTTTTCAGGAAAATATTTTACGCTCTACCAAATGGAACTTTAGTGCTAATTTGCTATCCGAGGATCTCTTTCCTTGGTACAGCATAGAATATTTCTACACTTCCCCACTGAAAATGCTCTGGTGTTGCTGAACTTTTCCGTTGATGTTACCTAATTAAACAAATTTAATTGAAAATTTTAAATTATTTCACATAGAGAATAGGTAGACATTGACTTTAGGTTACATGTTTCCTGTGAGGGAGTAAGGTAAAAAAAAAATTAGTAAAAAAAGAATTATTCAAGCCGTTTTTATGCCGACTAAGAAAAATTGACCACCTTAGCTAGGCCCTTTATGCCTTAATTGTCAATTATGATGTGATTCAAGTCACAATTAAACTCTTTGAGATGAAATGATGAACCTTTTGTCACCCTCAGTTTAGTACAACTGGTGAGAGAATCATTTAACGATCTTAATTTAGTGGAAAACAGTATTATTAGAGCTTGACACAAATTTTCAGTTGAATTGATAGGAAGATTTTGACACTGATTAATATTAGCGCGTAAAAGCTTAATTAACAACAAGATTTTATTTTTTATTGTTTTAGCAGGGATTATTATTGTGATTATGCATAAAAGGTGGACCACATTTTCTAGAAGATATCGCTAGAGCACGTATTTACCACAACATATTTTTTAAATGTTTATATATATATAGTTAGGGAGACAAGCACATAATTTATAACCAGACAAAAGATCCTATAATCGATGATAGTTAAAAGTAATATGACGAAGTGGTGAAACTTTAATTGCAACACTATAATTGTATACTTCTATATCTTTCTGTTTTTTCCCTCTTGGATGGCTGTAGTAAAAGAAACTAGGGGTGGGGATGAGCCGAGCCCGAATAGTGATAGGCTCGGCTCGAGCTCGAGGCTCGTCGAGCCTAAAAAATGGAGCTTGGCTCGGGCTCGTGTGTTGGAATGTGAGGCTCGGCTCGAGGCTCATGCTCGAAAATGACAAATTCATACTAAATTCATACTAATATATATATAGAGAAAATGAGAAATAAGAAATTCTTACTAAATTTCATACTTGTTGGTGGGTCGCCGGCCATGGCTGTTCCAGCAGGTGGCGATGGTGGTGAGTAAGAGCCGAGAGATGCGACGGTGGTGAGTAAGAGCCGCGAGATGCGACAGTGGTGAGTGAGAGTCGAGAGATGCGACGGTGCGAGTGAGAGGTGCGACGAGTAGCGGTGAGGCGAGGTAGCAGCGGCGGTGAGGGGAGATAGCTAAGGCTTGCCGCGTGAGTAGGCCTGAACAGTTAGGAGTTTAGCCACTTAGGGTTTTGGGAGTTTTTAAGTTTTTGACAAATGAGTTTTGTTAAGTAATGATTTTGAGTTTTGTTGAAAGTTCAACTAGGAAGTCGAGAGAGTGGTGCGTGGCTAGTGGTTTATTCACTTTTTGGTTGTGTTTTTTTCCTTTTAAAAAATATACGTTAATACATACTATTTTTTATATTTTTTTAATAAAAAAATTACTCGAGCCGCTCGCGAGCTTTTCGAGCCGTTCGCGAGCTTTTCGAGCCGAGCTTAGCCTAACTCGCGACTCGTATCATTAGGTCTCGAGCCGATCCCGAACTCAAGCCGAGCCTTAGCGAGTCGAAACCTAACCGAGCTTTCATCGAGCCGAATTCGAACAGTTCACGAACAGGCTTGGCTCATTCCTAGCCCTAAGTAAAACTATATATAACTTATTTAGTTGACCTCTTCAAGGTAAGTATTCAACTCGTAATATTGTTATGTATAGTAGTGGAGGTTTGTATGTCGCAACGGAATTTGGAAAAATAAAGAATGGGATGGAGATTGAAATTTGGTTAACGAGAAATTATAAAAATTATAGTAGATCTCTTATTGGTTTAAAATGAAAATAAGTTGTGAATAAATTAGGATGGAGGAGTACATTTTATTCTGTTACAAACAAAACATACCTATTGCCTAGCACCAAAAGAACTTGCTGACACAATGGGTTTCAAAAGTCAATTCCAAAAGCTAAATCCAAATCACACAAACGACACGTGTTTTAATGCTTGTACACTTTGTATGGGTTAGAATTTGAGAATTGAAGGAGGTTCCGGTAGAGGTGTCAGACCGCTGGGTCAACCTAATACTGACCTAACTTGAACCTGGTTCGACCTGTGAGGGTCAGTCCCCAAACCTGACCGAAACCTGACCTGGGATTACCCAGACCTGACCGGCACCCGGCTAGATTATATTCTGACCTGACCACACAGGCCTGCATTCAAACCCGAACCCGACCGAACTAAACCAGATATTAACCCAAAACCCAATTAGGCCCAGTAAATACCTGGTTCAACTCGAATTCTAATTGATCTGAAAATAAAATCTACCTAATTTGACGCAATTTTTCAAACCAGCTTATTTTGACGACTAAACTCAACAAAATTACTAAAATTCAATAATTTTTTATATCTACAAAATCATTTCAATATGGTAATTTATAAATTTACTTACATTTAATAATAATTTAATAAAAAAATAAATTACATTCTCAATTAAATTATTTTTTATGTAATTTTGGTTCATGTCATAGTGTTTTAACTATTGATGAGATTATAATGTTCACTTTTTAACTACTAGTTTCTTAGTGCATATTATAGAATGACTTCTTATTAATTTTTCAATTGCTTTGTATAATGCAAATGCTTCCATAAAATACTATACTTTAATTTTTCCACAACATATAATTAAGATCGTAACTTGTTTGAGTGAAGAACAAAGTTTGGTAATTGGGTCGAGTTAATATAATATCATAAATTCATTCAAAATACATGTGTCAATGTCAAGCGAAATTACAAAAATCAAATTGCTGAATTTAATATATGTAGCAAGCCAGCAACAGCAACAACCACAAGCAGCAAACCAGCAGAAGCAAGCCACCAGCAAACCACAAGAAGAAAACCAACAGCAACCACAAAGCAACAAGGCAGTAGCAACCACAAAGCAGCAAGCCAACGAGCGCAACAACATCTCAAAAGCAGCAGCAGCAGGCCACAAGCAGCAGCAGCAGGCCACAAGCAGCAAGAAGCCAACGAGCGCAGGCATCTCAAAAGCGGCGAAGCGGGACCACAAGAAAGCAGCAAGCCACAAGCAAGCCGGCGGCCAACAAGCAACAAGAACGACACGGGACCACGACAACCACAACAACAAAGTACAAAAATACTTTTTTATATTTTTTGGGCTCTCAGATCTTATAACAAAGTTTTAAGAAACTGTTACCAGAAGAATCATCATCGAGCACTTAGACTCCATCAACATCACAAAATGCAAAAATGTAAACGAGCCACAAAGCAATTGTGGGTAGGCGGCAACTCTTAGGCACTTATAAAAAAAATTGCCTCAAGTGTGTATCATATATTTTTAAATACATGCCTAGAAGAAGCACCGCCTCACAAAGCTAAGGGCAACAAATACGTAATTAATTTTGGAGTTGAGAGTCTCACATACGGGTACCAAAATATCAAACCAGTACATCACCATCCACATGAACATCAGCACCATCCCACAAGCACAGCAACACCAACAAACCACAAGCACATCACCATCCTACAAGCAGCAGCACAAGACCACAACAGCCACAACCAAAGCAACATACATGGGCAGCAACAAAAGAGAGAGCAAATGAATTACGGAATAGAATCATAGTCTATATCACTAGGTTCACCTACAACACCAACATCAAGAGTTCTTTCATCCTCAATTGGGGTATAACCAGAAAGCCAATTTTGACAAGTTACTAAAGCTTCAACATTATGAGGCAACAAACGCGAACGATACTTGGTCAAAATTCTACCTCCCATGCTAAATGAGGATTCAGATGCAACAGCAGTAATAGGGATGGCTAAAATATCTCTAGCCATGCGAGCAAATATAGGAAATTGAACCATATTAGCACGCCAATAGGAAAGAACATCAAAATCAACATCACTAACACAAGGAAAAAGGGAGGCATCAAAGTATGCATTAATTTCAAAAGTTACACTTTGAACACTAGAAGCACCAACACTAGGGCTAGCAACACGACCATACTCTTTAGCAAGGTTTATTTTCTTATATGGGCGAAGGGTAGGTCTTAGACTCGATGGACAAGGATTAACATCACTTTGACTAGAACTCAAAGAACCAAAAGAAGAAGATGGATAAGTTTGAGAATAATATGTATACAATTCGGTAAAATGATCAACGGCAGATTTAACACGTTTATCACGCTCAGAATCAGCATATAAACTACCATATAAATCACTAACAAATTGTTTTTCATAGCGTGGATCAAGCATGACAGCAACACAAAGAATAGGAGAATAGTCCTCACAATACTTGTTAAACTTAGCATACATAGGTTCAACCATACCCTTAATGCAATCAGTTGCATGATTATGTGCATTAACAATCAAATTCTCAATTAATGCAATGTTAGAAAAATACAAGTTGGCGGTGGGGTACTCGGAACTAGAAAACAGCACAGTGGAGTTCCCAATCGGCATAAGTAATACGAATTCCAAACCCCGGCTCAAATCTAACAAACCTATCAATAGCTTCCCTTCCTTCTAAACAACGACGAAGCATTAAATAAGTGGAGTTCCAACGAGTACAAACAACAGAAATCAACTTACCACAAAATCCAGCATTAAATGCCTATTTTGATTAGTGGTACCTCTAGCACTTTCAGCACGCAAATGACAGTTTCGACAGTGAATACAAGTAGAAAATATCTTACCCTCTGATTTGTATAAAACGAAATGCTTCCAAACAGTGGAAGTGCGTTTACCAAATAGTGAAGGATCAGGCAAAGGAGCAGAAACAACATCATCACCAGTAGTAGCAGCAGCAGAATTTGATTGAACAATTGAAGCATAGTCAGAAACAACATTATCAATGTCCTCCATTTATAACTGAAATTTAACAGGTTTAAGTGTTAGGTTTCTGGTTAGGGTTTTTGGTTAGGGTTAGGGTTTCTAGTTAGGGTTAGGGTTTCTGGTTAGGGTTAGGGTTTCTGGTTATGGTTTCTGGTTAGGGTTTTTAGTTAGGATTAGGTTTTCAGGTTAGGGTTAGGGTTGAAACCCTAACCCTAACCCTAACCCTAACCCTAACCCTAGTCAAAACCCTAACCCTAAACCCTAACCTTAACTCTAACCCTAAACCCTAATCAAAATCCCTAACCCTAACCAGAAACCCTAAAACCTAAAACCTAACCCTAAAACATATTTAAAAAATCAAATAACTCACATGAATCAGATTCGAAGCATATGAAACTTATTAAAAAAATCAGACCAAAGTTCATCATGAATCGAAACTATTAAACAAGAAAACAACTATTATCAACTTCACAAAGAAAATCATAAATCTTACATAAAACAAAAAAAAAATAACTATTAAACAACTTCACATGAATCGAAACTCGAAATTTAAAAAAAGCAACCAAAGTTCATCATCACATTCGAAACTCAAACAAAGAAAATCAGGCATCTTACATAAAATAAAAAAGATAGAAAAAAGGAAATTAAACAAACCTCAGAAAAACAGTCGATCCGGCAAGGTCTTTATGCTTTGCGGTCAGAATTTTACGCTTTTCGGCGAGATCTTTACGTTTTCCGGCGAGATCTTTACGTTTGCCGCGAGATCTTTACGTTTTTTGCCGAGATATAGACGGAACCGGTGAGAACTCAAGAAAAGAAAATGCTTTTCGGCGAGATCTATGTGTTTTCCGGCGAGATAGTGAAGGAATGAAGAAGTGAAGACTGAGAAGTGAGACTGTGAGAGGCGCTGATGAGAGAGAGTGACTGGAATGACCGAATAGAGGCGCCGTGTTGAGTATCCGTATGAGATTGAGAGAAATGTGATGAGAGAGAAATGAGAGAAATTTAGGGTTTCATTTTAGGGTTAGTTTTTATAGGGGGGTTATTTGGGGTTGTTTCAACCGTTGGATTAGATCTAATGGTTTGGATAGAAAGAAAGGAGATATGAGAATTTCTGAAAAAGAAGGGGAAATTGGATCATTTTGGGTCATTGGATCAATAAGGTTTTGCTCTTTTACAAATCAAAGGCTAAAAATTAGGATCCGTGTGTTTGTTTTTTGGCTAATGAGATTTGAGAATGATAATGTTTATGGATTATGGCAAAAAAATTATTGAATAACCAATTAACAATATATTATTATTATTATTATTATTATTATTATTATTATTATTATTATTATTATTATTGTTATTGTTATTGTTATCATGTTATTTTATTATTATTATTTCGAATCATAATGCTTACCATAATCTAGTCATTTAAATTTTATATAAATCCAGTAATTGATCGTATACTCGTAGTTAATATATAATACTCATTATTATTATCGTTAGTTATATTATTAGAGCATATTAAGAGTCGATACTCATTAATAATCATTCTCGTATCAGCTAGAATGGTTCCAATATTATTATATCGTACTAATTTAACATATATAAGCCTACTGATAAAATAGTTTCTTTATAGTCACATATACATACAAAGTTAAGAGAAGACTATAAATACTATACTAGTATTAAACTATAGTATAACATAAAAATAATTAACTTAAATAATCTTATAGCTTATAAAGATAAGGGAGTATTATGGTTGTTAATCTTATACTAGTATTAAACTATATGGTTGTTAACAAGTTACTATTTAGTAACTAGTAAGTACTTGTTAACTATTTTACTTAACTTATGGTTGTTACTTGTTAACAGTTAACTTATTTTAATAAGTTATGGTTAGCTTTTATAGGGGATAATGATTTGGGGGTATAATTTATTATTATTATTATTGTGCAACATATGAACCCTCGTTACAATCACTTAGGCCTCATATGAACCGTCGTTGTAAACATATGAATGTATGATTGTCATTTGTTATAATATTATAACATATTAAGAGTCGTTATACTAATTTATAATCAATAGAGTATTAGATTGGTTTTACAATTATTTTGATATCAACCTTATATTAAAATGATTCAACATATTAGTACTTATATTGTTATTGTTAGTATTCCTGTTCTTATTTGTATTACTATTGCTATTGTTAGCCTTGTTACTATTACTGTTATTATTTGTATTTTTACCTAATATCATTGTCGCTTTATGTTTATTAGTATTATTATTCTCATTAATTACCATCATAGCTATTTACAAACTTATATATCAATCATAATGCTTATAATAATAAATCATTTATATAAAGTTTGGAATTGATCGTCCACTCGTTATTATTGTCGTTGGTTAAAATATATAATATTAAAACATATGAAGAGTCATTCTACTCCTTTACTCATTAGAGTGGTTTTACGCAGTTGATTATTCGAAATAAGAGTTGACTAAGAGAATACACTAAACATCACGGTAATCAATATAGTGTTTTTATTGGTTTTTCGTTGTCATCCATATATTTATCGCACACACACATATGTATATATATGTCGATCTTAATACTTTTATTAATATGATTCGTTTACAAAATTCATAACAAAATCAAGATGGCCCGATCAGGATTTACCCGAAGTTGAGTTGACATTCAATAGCGAATGGACCCGATGTTTCACAATGATCGAACTATGGTCATTACTAATTCAACCCGAGTACATTTGACTTAACTCAACCGTACATGAAACCTAAATACGACCTGCACAAACCCGGCAAAAAAAATATCAACGGGCGATAATATCCGGGAATGGATCGACTTGTAAATGGAACGCTCAGATCTGTCCGGCACCCGGGAATCCAATGATTCAAATGTGTTCGACCCAGTTGAACAAAATCTAACCAATCATGACCTGGGGCACTGACAATCAGAATCCTGACCTGTCCGGGTCTGACCTGGTTCGCCGTGGGTATACCCAGAACCTGTTTGAGAACCTGTTTTGACACCACTAGGTTCAGGGAAGTCAAGAAAATGAAGCGAGGAGCCATGAAGGGATTTCAAGATTATTAGTTATTTTGTTAGATTAAACTTTTCTTTGGCCCTTGCTAGCCTTAGAGTCCACTTCACAAGTTCAAGAAGGTTCCACCTCAAAATCATATGGCAATGTAATAAGGGGAGTAACCCCTTTGCATTATAAAGTGAATTGATCTCTCTTCTTTTATCAATGTGGTACACTCACATGTGTTGTGCGTCATACATCATAACTTCAACACTTACACTTTATTGTCGAACCTACACAAAAGCAATTGAAAAACATAGATGGAGAGGAATGATAGCCAAAATGAGTGCAAATTATGTCTTTTGCTTAATCCATATGTTCTTCATATGTTGTTCGACATACTTTTACTATTGCATTCTCGGTTGTTAGTAGAAGTGTAATTACGCCGTTCTTTTGCTTAAGCCTAGAGTTCTTTGTATAATTATATGTAGTTGTTTGCCAGTTGCCACACGTTCGTTTTAGATAGTTTACATGTCTCCTAATAAGTTAGCTGATTAGTCAATGTATACTTTTATCTACTACTCTCTCTGTTCTTTTCAATTTACTCACTTCATTTTGGAGGAGAATCAAAGAGGAAGTCTAAAAGTGAGAGAGAGAAACTAAAAGGATGGAGAGAAATTTTAAGGTGAGTTATTATATTAAAAAGTTGGTCACATTCATGGAAAAAGAGAGGAGAAAATAGATGGTTACCAAAAATAGAAAACACAACAGTGTGTAAATTAAAAAAAACGTATCAAAAATAAAAGTGTATAGATTAAAAAGAAATGGAAAGAGGATTTGGGAGCATACATCTCACGTGTAAACCTAGGAATATGGAGCCACTAGCCTCGTATGCACACGATGCGTGCGCCAACATATTAGTATTAATACTGATATTCGAAATTGTAAAAAACATTAATATTAATGCGAAAAATAAACATGTACTTCGTACTTTTATTTAATTTTTACAAAACATAGGATTGAAAATGAAGATAAGAGAAGTTGGTCTATGCTTACTTTTTCTCATATGGTTTAACTTTTTCTCTTGAATAACATCTTGAGTACAACAATTGTGAAATCGAAAAAATACAAAGATGAGTTATACTTTTTTTTTTCTCGGTAATTTTATGAATTTTTAATTTATGTTCTTTGTAATTGTTATTGAATATTTAGGTAAAAGAAAACTTTGTATTTTGGTTTTACAATTGTTGGAAAATTTCTTTGTTAGATATTTTCCTCATCATAAGTAATCTTTTAATGGCAATCTTAATCTTTTTTATGTTATTAGTTTTCTCTTTTTACAACTTTCCTTATTGCATAATTGTATTTCAGGAAATGAATTTGAAATTCTGAATAGGTTTTTTTTTATGTTTTAAATTAGGGGTATGTAAGTCTTTTCAAGAGGGGACACCGTAGCTCCCCTCTTGGCTTATATAATAGAGATATATTGTAAACATCAAAAACAAATATATATAGTTAAGGTTTCCCATAACTCAAACAGTTTTGAGTCCAGAACACCATAAGCGAGGTCCTCTCAAGTTTGAAGCATATCACCTAAAAATTGTGTATGGTAATGTAAAATATAGTAATATACTAGTACTTCCACCATTATAAAATATGTGAAACATTTCTCCCTTTTATGTGAGAGTTTTTTGAGAGAAGCATTTCACTTATTTCACAACGGAGAAAGTATAAGTTTATTTTAAAAGCAAGTGAGGTAAATTTGTGGGGAAGGACAGGCATTCATGCATCACGATCAATCTTAGCTTTGGAATGATGAATCAAAAACAAAATTTCTCTCGCAATGCAAGAGTGCAATTTTATGGTTCATTGTCTTTTTACAAGGGAAAAGGAAACGAAAAAGACAAACATTTTTAGCTTCTGATTACAAGCATCATGGTTTCCTTTTATATAAATAAAAAAAGAAATATTATCTCTAAACATGAAAAGGATTTGACTGTGTGATCAACAAAAGAATTTGTACTCTTTTATCATTATTTTTGTTGATAAAACAATATATAGAGTTTGTACGACATCCATCCAGAGTCTGTACAATGATTGTTAGTCTTTATCGATTGAATTAAAAAATGTGACAATTTAGTTCATTTAAAAACAAAAAATTGAAAAAAAAGATGGGATTTGGGGGGCATATTTGGTTGGCCATAAATATCATTACTAATAGAATTACAACATAAAATGTATGCCTCACTAAGACATGTAAAATTTGAAATCTTAGGTTTCGTTTAGTGTCCTTGTCTTCATTTTGGTTTAGGATTTTTTAAAATGACTGATATAGTCTCTATTGTAAATTTTAGATTGGTACTACTTATGTAAATATGTTATTTAAAAAAATGACAAAAAGAAATGAAAATTAATTATCTAATTAACATATTTATGTTTTGAGCTAGTTTTCATAAATGCTAAAAATTGAAAACAAAAACAAAATTGCAAATAGGTTCGTAGTACTTTTTTTTTATAAATATTTGTAGTACTTATATTAAAATAGTTGTGCATCAAGTGTATTTGTTTGGCACGGTCCATTTACATTAAACGTATAATTTCAGGAAAATGGTCTTCGCTATCCTAACTCTTAATGCATTTGTAAGAAAAACTCTACAATGTACTTAAGTGTTATCAAGAATAAAAGTACGACTTTCTTCACAAAGCCATATATATATATATATATATATATATATATATATATATATATATATATATATATATATATATATATATATATATATATATATATATATATATATATATATATATATATATAAGTTCCAAACATAAGTACCATCCGATACTTAACTGAATAAGACCCTATTCACTTCACCTTAATAGAATACAATATTTGATAATATAAGTCGTCTAATCAGCAAAATTGAAGTGAAAGAAACAAAATCTTAATTGTTAATTATGTTTCAAGAGTCAAGAGATCTTCTAGGTTAGACATAATTCAATCTCATATCTTAGGTATCAATTGATAAGTGCATATCATAACATCATTTAGTTGCATATTAGGGTGCATTTCCATGTAGTATTAGAGTATTTACATTGCATTTATGCATATTTAGGTCCCTTTTTATAAGTTACGGTGCTTTCACGGGTTGTTTCGTCTTTTGATGTAATCTCAGGTACTTTGGACTCCTTTATAAGGACATGATGATTAAGACACTTGTATGACCTTCAGAATGATATATCATGTGCCCAAAACGGATTGGAATTGAAGAAGATACAAAGAACTTTGTGTACTTGTGCGAAATATGACACCTCTGCACCATTTTACTCATAACTTTTGACAAAAACATGATAATAAGGTGATTCTAACTGGGTTGGAAACTAGGCTTGAAGAGCTTTCCAACGATATATTACATGCGCCAAACGGAGCTACGTATAAAAAGTTATAGCTGTTCGAAGTTGAGTTGGGGAATCTGACGATTACAGGGCAACACGTCTGTGTCACTTTTGACACGACCGTGTCACTCTGATATCTTCAAGGCAGTAGCTTATTTTCGTATATTACTTTTTATGGTTACAGGTCAACACGTCCGTGTCATTATTGACACGTCCGTGTTGGTCTGCTCCATGACGCGTGTTGCGAAGTCGGTTTTATTATTTTAGGAAGTTATAAATACTCTTTTATTTGTTTAATGACGGGAGATAGTTTTATGGCATACACTTTTTAGGGTTTCTAGAGAGAAGTTAGAGAGAGAAACTTGTAGATCTACATTAATCTCCACGACTCTACCTTTCTTCCATTAATTCAAGTAATTATTTTCTTCTTGTTTTCTCTTTATTTTCTATTATGAAGTTTAACTATTGTTCTCTAGTTTTGTTTATTTACTGTAAATCTGTAATTATGCTTGAGTAGTTCTTTTATCTATGGTTAGGTTGAACCCTAGTATGAATTAATTCATGATTATTTCTTTAAATTCCCAAATTAATTGTTCAATTGTTCTTACTTAATTGATTGTTCATATTCCAATACTAGATTAGGGATAACTAGTATTGTTATGATTCCTTTGTCTTGATCACAACGGGAGTTGAGTTTTGACGGATTTGGGTATTTCAATTAAGGATATGAAATTCTCCACGGGAGTAGGTAGAATGGATTGTTAGGAAGTTAGAGTGCCGCATTTAATGTCTTTAATTTGCATGATTCAACGGGAGTAGGCTTGAGTGCATATTAGAGAAGCCATAGATACTCGGGAGAGGTTTATGGTATTTTATAGGGTGTACTTTTCATTGTGAGCATTTAAATGATTAGTTTGGGGTAGGAATTATTATTGTATTAATTCATGCTAGTGGGGATACTTAACTTTAGAGTCTTTTATTTTGATATTGATTAGTATAGTTTATTCCACCATTATTATTGATATTAATCTTCTTTAGTCTTACCATTATATAAGGGCTAATCATAGAACAACTTTCTCTCTGTGGGATCGACTCTGACTTACCCTACTACATAGTTAGGAGGACCAGTTAGGTTATTTATTTTTGTTAGGTGCGCGACACGCCTATCAAATTTTGGCGCCGTTGCCGGGGAGATAGTTTGTTTTATTTAGTTTTTATTTTTGGTGAGACTAGATCGTGTATATATATATATACATATATATATATATATATATATGTATATATATATATATATATATATATATATATATATATATATATATATGTATATATATATATATATATATGTATATATATATATATATATATATATATATATATATATATATATATATATATATATATATATATATATATATATATATATGTATATGTATATATATATATATGTATGTATATGTATATATATATATATGTATGTATATGTATATATATATATATATATATATGTATATATATATGTATATGTATATATCTATATATATATGTATATATATATATATATATATATATATATATATATATTTATTTATTTATTTATTTATTTTCCTTTCTTTTGTGAATATATATTTTTTCCTTTTTTTCGTATCATGGAGTCATGCTATTTTGATGATGGGGATAATTCTTTTGCTAGGCAACATAGTCATAATTATTGGGATTCTCATGTTTACAGTTTTGATGCATCACATCAAAATCCTCCCAATTTTTGTATGAGTTCTCCTGAATTACCTCATATGTTTTGTGAACCCCATGTATATGCTAGTAATTCTAGAGCAATTTTTTATTTTCCTCAATATGAGAATGAAGTGTTTTGGAAATACTATCATAGACTTGGTGATTTTATTGGTCCTAATCATGGGATTGAACTATGGGATATGTGCCTAGTGATTTATGAGGGGTTAAATGAAGAAACTAAGATGGTGGTAGAAACTATGTCTAATAGAAGATTTCTATTCCAATCTCCTGATTACTGTTGGGATTTAATTGAGTGGTTGGCTAGGGATACTTATGAGTGGGTGATGTCTTTATCTGCTAGAGTAATTCCTTCACCCCAAACTTACATTACACCACCTCCTTATTGTTCTAATTGTCACTCTACCTCTCATGATATTTTGTCTTGTGATGTGATTTTAGTGAATGATTTCACCCCCTCACCCCAATATGAATTTCATTATTCTACTCAAAATTCTCATCATCTCAAACAGTATATTTATGATGATGATGATGCGAGTTGTATAGAGAATGAGAGTAATGGGGTTGATGATCAAATTATAGGAGAGATCAATATGATGGATATTTTGAAGGAGGAAGAACCCTTGGTTGAAAAGCCTTTCTTAGAGAAGCCTCTAGATGAGAGTGATGTAATTCATGAGTCTTTGTCGGTTCCACAAACTTGTTTTTGAGTCTCATGTTCCTTTCTCTCAAAGACATGACCTCATTCTTTCTTCCCCTATATTATGTCCTCCATCATTCCTTATTTCTCCCTCTTTGAATGACTCCTATGATCTAAAATTTATGTACATTCGGTTTCTTCCCAACTCGTGGGGTCATGTAAAAAGCCTAATAATTTTTCTTTTTCCTTCTCTTGTGGATATAACTTTTTCTTTGATTTTCCTTTTTGCAGGTCTTGTAGAGAATTAGAGCTAATTTATTTTACATTTTCTTTTGTATATTATTTGCTTTTTTGTGAGATGCATGCAGATGCATTCGACAAACTACTAAGGGCTTTGATGAGCTATTCTCGGGAGGCAACCCAAGTTTTCTAACCTTTTTTTCTTTTTAATTTTAGATTTAGGAAATTCTAATTTTTTTATTTGATTACTAACCTATAGAATTTGTGTAAATTGTGATCCAGGAGTTGAGTTCCTATTATTCATTGAGATTAATATCTAGGTATTTGATCTTATGATGCGTGAGGAGGTTCAACTTTGGGTTTCCATCCACTACACCTTTGGTATAATCTTTCCTTTTTTCCTCTTCAAGTTTTTGAGAGTCATATCTCTTTTTGCCATTTATTTTGGTAAACCTGATTGTGTGATTGAGGAAGTTGATCCTGTTATGTGGTTGTGGATGTTTCCCTTTCCCTTCCCCTCCCTATAATTATTTGTCACATTGAGGACAATGTGTTATTTAGCTTGGGGAGGATTTACATTTTGGGTCATAACTTTGCACATATTATAGTTTAGGTTCATTATATATTTTATTTCTTTTGCATTTTTGCATATTTTGGCTTTGTGGGTATGCCTTCTGAAAACCTTCACGAGACTTTACTCGTCCACTAGGGCAGCCTATAGGGGTTTAATGGGCTTGTTGCACATGCTAAGTGCAATTGTGATTCCTACGAAAGTGAGTTAGGATTTATTGCTTTCTTAGTATTAGGAGCATATTAGTTGCATTCATGCATGGCATATAATTTAAGAAATTCTTTCATGATTACATGAAATATATGTTTTAATTCATGAGATTGATAATTCATGAGTTTTGGGCATATCTTCGATATTATTATTAAAATTTACAAGATTCTGTTAGACTGCATTGATCGCTTCATGGTACGATTGTTTTTGCAACTTGAATGGGTTTGTGGTAAGATTGATTAACATTTCCCAAGAAAGACTTGATTTTACTCGGTAAGCATAAGCCTAGTGAGGATTTTTTCAAGCCTTATAGACTTGTCACATCTACATCGAGTCTTCTATTTTTTGTTGTGTGATAGTTCCTCATGAAGTGTGATTCTTGAACTTGACTTGGCACTCTTTGAGATTTACGTGGCATATGCATGTGTTGATATGATTGAGGCGTTCTTTTCAATATTTTGAGCCTTCAGACATTTTTCTTTTCATATATATTATTCCCTTTAATTAACCCATGTTGAGCTTTTGATATCCCATTCTCTTGATCAACCTACATTACAAGCCTCTAGCCTTTTATGATTTCTCTACCAAAGCCTTGCTAAGTGGAGTAGCATTAAAGTTCATGTGTTTGAGCTTGTGTTTGTGGTTTTTCGGTAATTATTGGAAGAAAACATATTGAAAGAAAAAAAATGCTTGAAATTATAGTGTGAAAGTGCAAAATGAAAAGAATGATTAAGAAGTTGAGAAAGATAATTCTGAAAAAAGGAAAAAAAAAGTGAAAAAAAAGATTGATTAAAAGGTGAATGAAATTTCTTGGAGTTGATAAGGATGGGTATTATCTAGATTTATTGGCAATGTGTTGTTGAACTTCTAGTAGAAGTTTTTGTGGCGTTTGCATCTAATGGCCATAGATGTTCAAGTGTTATTTCCTCCACTAGTTGGCTTTTAGCACCACATGCATTCCCAAATATTTTTCCTACCCTTACCTTAGCCACGCTACAACCCTTTGTAAGTCCTCATGATCTATATGCATGCTTTCGTCATTTCTAAGTGGAGAATGAGATGATAGTCAAGTTTAAAGAAGAATACTTCATTCGAGTCGACTTGGTATATGTTTGAGTGGAAATTTCATAACCTATAAACACATGAGAGAAAGTGTGCTCGACTAAAGTGAGGTTTATCGAGTTTAATTGAGTCTAGCTTGGGGGAAGGTTTGTGGTTTGCCATGGTGAGTCAAGTTGCGATTGCATGAATTTATATGAGGTGTGATTTGTGGTATATCTTAGTCTAATCTTATAATTATAATATCTTTCATATGCCCGAATTTCATGTCATGGAGGTTGAATGATTAAACGTATAAGTCATGTACAAAAGTTCATTTTACTCTTCCCTTGTAAATTGGTTTGGTTTGCTTGAGGACAAGCAAATGTTTAGCTTGAGGACAAGCAAATGTTTAGCTTGGGGGAGTTTGATAAGTGCATATCATAACATCATTTAGTTGCATATTAGGGTGCATTTCCATGTAGTATTAGAGCATTAACATTGCATTTATGCATATTTAGGTCCCTTTTTATAAGTTACGGTGCTTTCACGGGTTGTTTGGTATTTTGATGTAATTTCAGGTACTTTGGACTCCTTTATAAGGACATTATGATTAAGGCACTTGTATGACCTTCAAAACGATATATCATGTGCCCAAAACGGATTGGAATTGAAGAAGATACAAAGGACTTTGTGTACTTGTGCGAAATATGACATCTCTGCACCATTTTACTTATAACTTTTGACAAAAACATTATAATAAGGTGATTCCAACTTGGTTGGAAACTAGACTTGAATAGCTTTCCAACTATATATTACATGCGCCAAAGGGAGATACGTATCAAAAGTTATAGCTGTTCGAAGTTGAGTTGGGGAATCTGACGATTACAGGGCAACACGTCCGTGTCACTTTTGACACATCCGTGTCACTTTTGACACGTCCGTGTCACTCTGATTTATTCCAGGCAGTAGCTTATTTTCGTATATTACTTTTTATGGTTACAGGTCAACACGTCCGTGTCATTATTGACACGTCCGTGTTGGTGCGCTCCATGACGCGTGTTGCGAAGTCGGTTTTATTATTTTAGGAAGTTATAAATACTCTTTTATTTGTTTAATGACGGGAGATAGTTTTATGGCATACACTTTTTAGGGTTTCTAGAGAGAAGTTAGAGAGAGAAACTTGTAGATCTACATTAATCTCCACGACTCTACCTTTCTTCCATTAATTCAAGTAATTATTTTCTTCTTGTTTTCTCTTTATTTTCTATTATGAAGTTTAACTATTGTTCTCTAGTTTTGTTTATTTACTGTAAATCTGTAATTATGCTTGAGTAGTTCTTTTATCTATGGTTAGGTTGAACCCTAGTATGAATTAATTCATGATTATTTCTTTAAATTCCCAAATTAATTGTTCAATTGTTCTTACTTAATTGATTGTTCATATTCCAATACTAGATTAGGGATAACTAGTATTGTTATGATTCCTTTGTCTTGATCACAACGGGAGTTGAGTTTTGACGGATTTGGGTATTTCAATTAAGGATATGAAATTCTCCACGGGAGTAGGTAGAATGGATTGTTAGGAAGTTAGAGTGCCGCATTTAATGTCTTTAATTTGCATGATTCAACGGGAGTAGGCTTGAGTGCATATTAGAGAAGCCATAGATACTCGGGAGAGGTTTATGGTATTTTATAGGGTGTACTTTTCATTGTGAGCATTTAAATGATTAGTTTGGGGTAGGAATTATTATTGTATTAATTCATGCTAGTGGGGATACTTAACTTTAGAGTCTTTTATTTTGATATTGATTAGTATAGTTTATTCCACCATTATTATTGATATTAATCTTCTTTAGTCTTACCATTATATAAGGGCTAATCATAGAACAACTTTCTCTCTCGTGGGATCGACTCGACTTACCCTACTACATAGTTAGGAGGACCCGTTAGGTTATTTATTTTTGTTAGGTGCGCGACACGCCTATCAAATTTTGGCGCCGTTGCCGGGGAGATAGTTTGTTTTATTTAGTTTTTATTTTTGGTGAGACTAGACTGTGTATATATATATACATATATATATATATATATATGTATATATATATATATATATATATATATATATATATATATATATGTATATATATATATATATATATATATATATATATATATATGTATATGTATATATATATATATGTATGTATATGTATATATATATATATATATGTATGTATATGTATATATATATATATATATATGTATATATATATGTATATGTATATATCTATATATATATGTATATATATATATATATATATATATATATATATATATTTATTTATTTATTTATTTATTTTCCTTTCTTTTGTGAATATATATTTTTTCCTTTTTTTCGTATCATGGAGTCATGCTATTTTGATGATGGGGATAATTCTTTTGCTAGGCAACATAGTCATAATTATTGGGATTCTCATGTTTACAGTTTTGATGCATCACATCAAAATCCTCCCAATTTTTGTATGAGTTCTCCTGAATTACCTCATATGTTTTGTGAACCCCATGTATATGCTAGTAATTCTAGAGCAATTTTTTATTTTCCTCAATATGAGAATGAAGTGTTTTGGAAATACTATCATAGACTTGGTGATTTTATTGGTCCTAATCATGGGATTGAACTATGGGATATGTGCCTAGTGATTTATGAGGGGTTAAATGAAGAAACTAAGATGGTGGTAGAAACTATGTCTAATAGAAGATTTCTATTCCAATCTCCTGATTACTGTTGGGATTTAATTGAGTGGTTGGCTAGGGATACTTATGAGTGGGTGATGTCTTTATCGCTAGAGTAATTCCTTCACCCCAAACTTACATTACACCACCTCCTTATTGTTCTAATTGTCACTCTACCTCTCATGATATTTTGTCTTGTGATGTGATTTTAGTGAATGATTTCACCCCCTCACCCCAATATGAATTTCATTATTCTACTCAAAATTCTCATCATCTCAAACAGTATATTTATGATGATGATGATGCGAGTTGTATAGAGAATGAGAGTAATGGGGTTGATGATCAAATTATAGGAGAGATCAATATGATGGATATTTTGAAGGAGGAAGAACCCTTGGTTGAAAAGCCTTTCTTAGAGAAGCCTCTAGATGAGAGTGATGTAATTCATGAGTCTTTGTCGGTTCCACAAACCTGTTTTTGAGTCTCATGTTCCTTTCTCTCAAAGACATGACCTCATTCTTTCTTCCCCTATATTATGTCCTCCATCATTCCTTATTTCTCCCTCTTTGAATGACTCCTATGATCTAAAATTTATGTACATTCGGTTTCTTCCCAACTTTGTGGGGTCATGTAAAAAAGCCTAATAATTTTTCTTTTTCCTTCTCTTGTGGATATAACTTTTTCTTTGATTTTCCTTTTTGCGGGTCTTGCAGAGAATTAGAGCTAATTTATTTTACATTTTCTTTTGTATATTATTTGCTTTTTTGTGAGATGCATGCGGATGCATTCGACAAACTACTAAGGGCTTTGATGAGCTATTCTCGGGAGGCAACCCAAGTTTTCTAACCTTTTTTTCTTTTTAATTTTAGATTTAGGAAATTCTAATTTTTTTATTTGATTACTAACCTATAGAATTTGTGTAAATTGTGATCCAGGAGTTGAGTTCCTATTATTCATTGAGATTAATATCTAGGTATTTGATCTTATGATGCGTGAGGAGGTTCAACTTTGGGTTTCCATCCACTACACCTTTGGTATAATCTTTCCTTTTTTCCTCTTCAAGTTTTTGAGAGTCATATCTCTTTTTGCCATTTATTTTGGTAAACCTGATTGTGTGATTGAGGAAGTTGATCCTGTTATGTGGTTGTGGATGTTTCCCTTTCCCTTCCCCTCCCTATAATTATTTGTCACATTGAGGACAATGTGTTATTTAGCTTGGGGAGGATTTACATTTTGGGTCATAACTTTGCACATATTATAGTTTAGGTTCATTATATATTTTATTTCTTTTGCATTTTTGCATATTTTGGCTTTGTGGGTATGCCTTCTGAAAACCTTCACGAGACTTTACTCGTCCACTAGGGCAGCCTATAGGGGTTTAATGGGCTTGTTGCACATGCTAAGTGCAATTGTGATTCCTACGAAAGTGAGTTAGGATTTATTGCTTTCTTAGTATTAGGAGCATATTAGTTGCATTCATGCATGGCATATAATTTAAGAAATTCTTTCATGATTACATGAAATATATGTTTTAATTCATGAGATTGATAATTCATGAGTTTTGGGCATATCTTCGATATTATTATTAAAATTTACAAGATTCGTTAGGATTGCATTGATCGCTTCATGGTACGATTGTTTTTGCAACTTGAATGGGTTTGTGGTAAGATTGATTAACATTTCCCAAGAAAGACTTGATTTTACTCGGTAAGCATAAGCCTAGTGAGGATTTTTCAAGCCTTATAGACTGTCACATCTACATCAGTCTTCTATTTTTTGTTGTGTGATAGTTCCTCATGAAGTGTGATTCTTGAACTTGACTTGGCACTCTTTGAGATTTACGTGGCATATGCATGTGTTGATATGATTGAGGCGTTCTTTTCAATATTTTGAGCCTTCAGACATTTTTCTTTTCATATATATTATTCCCTTTAATTAACCCATGTTGAGCTTTTGATATCCCATTCTCTTGATCAACCTACATTACAAGCCTCTAGCCTTTTATGATTTCTCTACCAAAGCCTTGCTAAGTGGAGTAGCATTAAAGTTCATGTGTTTGAGCTTGTGTTTGTGGTTTTTCGGTAATTATTGGAAGAAAACATATTGAAAGAAAAAAAATGCTTGAAATTATAGTGTGAAAGTGCAAAATGAAAAGAATGATTAAGAAGTTGAGAAAGATAATTCTGAAAAAAGAAAAAAAAAAGTGAAAAAAAAGATTGATTAAAAGGTGAATGAAATTTCTTGGAGTTGATAAGGATGGGTATTATCTAGATTTATTGGCAATGTGTTGTTGAACTTCTAGTAGAAGTTTTTGTGGCGTTTGCATCTAATGGCCATAGATGTTCAAGTGTTATTTCCTCCACTAGTTGGCTTTTAGCACCACATGCATTCCCAAATATTTTTCCTACCCTTACCTTAGCCACGCTACAACCCTTTGTAAGTCCTCATGATCTATATGCATGCTTTCGTCATTTCTAAGTGGAGAATGAGATGATAGTCAAGTTTAAAGAAGAATACTTCATTCGAGTCGACTTGGTATATGTTTGAGTGGAAATTTCATAACCTATAAACACATGAGAGAAAGTGTGCTCGACTAAAGTGAGGTTTATCGAGTTTAATTGAGTCTAGCTTGGGGGAAGGTTTGTGGTTTGCCATGGTGAGTCAAGTTGCGATTGCATGAATTTATATGAGGTGTGATTTGTGGTATATCTTAGTCTAATCTTATAATTATAATATCTTTCATATGCCCGAATTTCATGTCATGGAGGTTGAATGATTAAACGTATAAGTCATGTACAAAAGTTCATTTTACTCTTCCCTTGTAAATTGGTTTGGTTTGCTTGAGGACAAGCAAATGTTTAGCTTGAGGACAAGCAAATGTTTAGCTTGGGGGAGTTTGATAAGTGCATATCATAACATCATTTAGTTGCATATTAGGGTGCATTTCCATGTAGTATTAGAGCATTAACATTGCATTTATGCATATTTAGGTCCCTTTTTATAAGTTACGGTGCTTTCACGGGTTGTTTGGTATTTTGATGTAATTTCAGGTACTTTGGACTCCTTTATAAGGACATTATGATTAAGGCACTTGTATGACCTTCAAAACGATATATCATGTGCCCAAAACGGATTGGAATTGAAGAAGATACAAAGGACTTTGTGTACTTGTGCGAAATATGACATCTCTGCACCATTTTACTTATAACTTTTGACAAAAACATTATAATAAGGTGATTCCAACTTGGTTGGAAACTAGACTTGAATAGCTTTCCAACTATATATTACATGCGCCAAAGGGAGATACGTATCAAAAGTTATAGCTGTTCGAAGTTGAGTTGGGGAATCTGACGATTACAGGGCAACACGTCCGTGTCACTTTTGACACATCCGTGTCACTTTTGACACGTCCGTGTCACTCTGATTTATTCCAGGCAGTAGCTTATTTTCGTATATTACTTTTTATGGTTACAGGTCAACACGTCCGTGTCATTATTGACACGTCCGTGTTGGTCTGCTCCATGACGCGTGTTGCGAAGTCGGTTTTATTATTTTAGGAAGTTATAAATACTCTTTTATTTGTTTAATGACGGGAGATAGTTTTATGGCATACACTTTTTAGGGTTTCTAGAGAGAAGTTAGAGAGAGAAACTTGTAGATCTACATTAATCTCCACGACTCTACCTTTCTTCCATTAATTCAAGTAATTATTTTCTTCTTGTTTTCTCTTTATTTTCTATTATGAAGTTTAACTATTGTTCTCTAGTTTTGTTTATTTACTGTAAATCTGTAATTATGCTTGAGTAGTTCTTTTATCTATGGTTAGGTTGAACCCTAGTATGAATTAATTCATGATTATTTCTTTAAATTCCCAAATTAATTGTTCAATTGTTCTTACTTAATTGATTGTTCATATTCCAATACTAGATTAGGGATAACTAGTATTGTTATGATTCCTTTGTCTTGATCACAACGGGAGTTGAGTTTTGACGGATTTGGGTATTTCAATTAAGGATATGAAATTCTCCACGGGAGTAGGTAGAATGGATTGTTAGGAAGTTAGAGTGCCGCATTTAATGTCTTTAATTTGCATGATTCAACGGGAGTAGGCTTGAGTGCATATTAGAGAAGCCATAGATACTCGGGAGAGGTTTATGGTATTTTATAGGGTGTACTTTTCATTGTGAGCATTTAAATGATTAGTTTGGGGTAGGAATTATTATTGTATTAATTCATGCTAGTGGGGATACTTAACTTTAGAGTCTTTTATTTTGATATTGATTAGTATAGTTTATTCCACCATTATTATTGATATTAATCTTCTTTAGTCTTACCATTATATAAGGGCTAATCATAGAACAACTTTCTCTCTGTGGGATCGACTCTGACTTACCCTACTACATAGTTAGGAGGACCAGTTAGGTTATTTATTTTTGTTAGGTGCGCGACACGCCTATCAAATTTTGGCGCCGTTGCCGGGGAGATAGTTTGTTTTATTTAGTTTTTATTTTTGGTGAGACTAGACTGTGTATATATATATACATATATATATATATATATATATGTATATATATATATATATATATATATATATGTATATATATATATATATATATATATATATGTATATGTATATATATATATATGTATGTATATGTATATATATATATATGTATGTATATGTATATATATATATATATATGTATATATATATGTATATGTATATATCTATATATATATGTATATATATATATATATATATATATATTTATTTATTTATTTATTTATTTTCCTTTCTTTTGTGAATATATATTTTTTTCCTTTTTTTCGTATCATGGAGTCATGCTATTTTGATGATGGGGATAATTCTTTTGCTAGGCAACATAGTCATAATTATTGGGATTCTCATGTTTACAGTTTTGATGCATCACATCAAAATCCTCCCAATTTTTGTATGAGTTCTCCTGAATTACCTCATATGTTTTGTGAACCCCATGTATATGCTAGTAATTCTAGAGCAATTTTTTATTTTCCTCAATATGAGAATGAAGTGTTTTGGAAATACTATCATAGACTTGGTGATTTTATTGGTCCTAATCATGGGATTGAACTATGGGATATGTGCCTAGTGATTTATGAGGGGTTAAATGAAGAAACTAAGATGGTGGTAGAAACTATGTCTAATAGAAGATTTCTATTCCAATCTCCTGATTACTGTTGGGATTTAATTGAGTGGTTGGCTAGGGATACTTATGAGTGGGTGATGTCTTTATCTGCTAGAGTAATTCCTTCACCCCAAACTTACATTACACCACCTCCTTATTGTTCTAATTGTCACTCTACCTCTCATGATATTTTGTCTTGTGATGTGATTTTAGTGAATGATTTCACCCCCTCACCCCAATATGAATTTCATTATTCTACTCAAAATTCTCATCATCTCAAACAGTATATTTATGATGATGATGATGCGAGTTGTATAGAGAATGAGAGTAATGGGGTTGATGATCAAATTATAGGAGAGATCAATATGATGGATATTTTGAAGGAGGAAGAACCCTTGGTTGAAAAGCCTTTCTTAGAGAAGCCTCTAGATGAGAGTGATGTAATTCATGAGTCTTTGTCGGTTCCACAAACTGTTTTTGAGTCTCATGTTCCTTTCTCTCAAAGACATGACCTCATTCTTTCTTCCCCTATATTATGTCCTCCATCATTCCTTATTTCTCCCTCTTTGAATGACTCCTATGATCTAAAATTTATGTACATTCGGTTTCTTCCCAACCTGTGGGGTCATGTAAAAAGCCTAATAATTTTTCTTTTTCCTTCTCTTGTGGATATAACTTTTTCTTTGATTTTCCTTTTTGCAGGTCTTGTAGAGAATTAGAGCTAATTTATTTTACATTTTCTTTTGTATATTATTTGCTTTTTTGTGAGATGCATGCAGATGCATTCGACAAACTACTAAGGGCTTTGATGAGCTATTCCTGGGAGGCAACCCAAGTTTTCTAACCTTTTTTTCTTTTTAATTTTAGATTTAGGAAATTCTAATTTTTTTATTTGATTACTAACCTATAGAATTTGTGTAAATTGTGATCCAGGAGTTGAGTTCCTATTATTCATTGAGATTAATATCTAGGTATTTGATCTTATGATGCGTGAGGAGGTTCAACTTTGGGTTTCCATCCACTACACCTTTGGTATAATCTTTCCTTTTTTCCTCTTCAAGTTTTTGAGAGTCATATCTCTTTTTGCCATTTATTTTGGTAAACCTGATTGTGTGATTGAGGAAGTTGATCCTGTTATGTGGTTGTGGATGTTTCCCTTTCCCTTCCCCTCCCTATAATTATTTGTCACATTGAGGACAATGTGTTATTTAGCTTGGGGAGGATTTACATTTTGGGTCATAACTTTGCACATATTATAGTTTAGGTTCATTATATATTTTATTTCTTTTGCATTTTTGCATATTTTGGCTTTGTGGGTATGCCTTCTGAAAACCTTCACGAGACTTTACTCGTCCACTAGGGCAGCCTATAGGGGTTTAATGGGCTTGTTGCACATGCTAAGTGCAATTGTGATTCCTACGAAAGTGAGTTAGGATTTATTGCTTTCTTAGTATTAGGAGCATATTAGTTGCATTCATGCATGGCATATAATTTAAGAAATTCTTTCATGATTACATGAAATATATGTTTTAATTCATGAGATTGATAATTCATGAGTTTTGGGCATATCTTCGATATTATTATTAAAATTTACAAGATTCTGTTAGACTGCATTGATCGCTTCATGGTACGATTGTTTTTGCAACTTGAATGGGTTTGTGGTAAGATTGATTAACATTTCCCAAGAAAGACTTGATTTTACTCGGTAAGCATAAGCCTAGTGAGGATTTTTCAAGCCTTATAGACTGTCACATCTACATCAGTCTTCTATTTTTTGTTGTGTGATAGTTCCTCATGAAGTGTGATTCTTGAACTTGACTTGGCACTCTTTGAGATTTACGTGGCATATGCATGTGTTGATATGATTGAGGCGTTCTTTTCAATATTTTGAGCCTTCAGACATTTTTCTTTTCATATATATTATTCCCTTTAATTAACCCATGTTGAGCTTTTGATATCCCATTCTCTTGATCAACCTACATTACAAGCCTCTAGCCTTTTATGATTTCTCTACCAAAGCCTTGCTAAGTGGAGTAGCATTAAAGTTCATGTGTTTGAGCTTGTGTTTGTGGTTTTTCGGTAATTATTGGAAGAAAACATATTGAAAGAAAAAAAATGCTTGAAATTATAGTGTGAAAGTGCAAAATGAAAAGAATGATTAAGAAGTTGAGAAAGATAATTCTGAAAAAAGAAAAAAAAAAGTGAAAAAAAAGATTGATTAAAAGGTGAATGAAATTTCTTGGAGTTGATAAGGATGGGTATTATCTAGATTTATTGGCAATGTGTTGTTGAACTTCTAGTAGAAGTTTTTGTGGCGTTTGCATCTAATGGCCATAGATGTTCAAGTGTTATTTCCTCCACTAGTTGGCTTTTAGCACCACATGCATTCCCAAATATTTTTCCTACCCTTACCTTAGCCACGCTACAACCCTTTGTAAGTCCTCATGATCTATATGCATGCTTTCGTCATTTCTAAGTGGAGAATGAGATGATAGTCAAGTTTAAAGAAGAATACTTCATTCGAGTCGACTTGGTATATGTTTGAGTGGAAATTTCATAACCTATAAACACATGAGAGAAAGTGTGCTCGACTAAAGTGAGGTTTATCGAGTTTAATTGAGTCTAGCTTGGGGGAAGGTTTGTGGTTTGCCATGGTGAGTCAAGTTGCGATTGCATGAATTTATATGAGGTGTGATTTGTGGTATATCTTAGTCTAATCTTATAATTATAATATCTTTCATATGCCCGAATTTCATGTCATGGAGGTTGAATGATTAAACGTATAAGTCATGTACAAAAGTTCATTTTACTCTTCCCTTGTAAATTGGTTTGGTTTGCTTGAGGACAAGCAAATGTTTAGCTTGAGGACAAGCAAATGTTTAGCTTGGGGGAGTTTGATAAGTGCATATCATAACATCATTTAGTTGCATATTAGGGTGCATTTCCATGTAGTATTAGAGCATTAACATTGCATTTATGCATATTTAGGTCCCTTTTTATAAGTTACGGTGCTTTCACGGGTTGTTTGGTATTTTGATGTAATTTCAGGTACTTTGGACTCCTTTATAAGGACATTATGATTAAGGCACTTGTATGACCTTCAAAACGATATATCATGTGCCCAAAACGGATTGGAATTGAAGAAGATACAAAGGACTTTGTGTACTTGTGCGAAATATGACATCTCTGCACCATTTTACTTATAACTTTTGACAAAAACATTATAATAAGGTGATTCCAACTTGGTTGGAAACTAGACTTGAATAGCTTTCCAACTATATATTACATGCGCCAAAGGGAGATACGTATCAAAAGTTATAGCTGTTCGAAGTTGAGTTGGGGAATCTGACGATTACAGGGCAACACGTCCGTGTCACTTTTGACACATCCGTGTCACTTTTGACACGTCCGTGTCACTCTGATTTATTCCAGGCAGTAGCTTATTTTCGTATATTACTTTTTATGGTTACAGGTCAACACGTCCGTGTCATTATTGACACGTCCGTGTTGGTCTGCTCCATGACGCGTGTTGCGAAGTCGGTTTTATTATTTTGGGAAGTTATAAATACTCTTTTATTTGTTTAATGACGGGAGATAGTTTTATGGCATACACTTTTTAGGGTTTCTAGAGAGAAGTTAGAGAGAGAAACTTGTAGATCTTCATTAATCTCCACGACTCTACCTTTCTTCCATTAATTCAAGTACTTATTTTCTTCTTGTTTTCTCTTTATTTTCTATTATGAAGTTTAACTATTGTTCTCTAGTTTTGTTTATTTACTGTAATTATGCTTGAGTAGTTCTTTTATCTATGGTTAGGTTGAACCCTAGTATGAATTAATTCATGATTATTTCTTTAAATTCCCAAATTAATTGTTCAATTGTTCTTACTTAATTGATTGTTCATATTCCAATACTAGATTAGGGATAACTAGTATTGTTATGATTCCTTTGTCTTGATCACAACGGGAGTTGGATTTTGACGAATTTGGGTATTTTAATTAATGATATGAAATTCTCCACGGGAGTAGGTAGAATGGATTGTTAGGAAGTTAGAGTGCCGCATTTAATGTCTTTAATTTGCATGATTCCACGGGAGTAGGGTTGAGTGCATATTAGAGAAGCCATAGATACTCGGGAGAGGTTTATGATATTTATAGGGTGTACTTTTCCTTGTGAGCATTTAAATGATTAGTTTGGGGTAGGAATTATTATTGTATTAATTCATGCTAGTGGGGATATGATACGCTCAAGTTATACGATGTTTTTGTGGTATTTTAGGTACACTTTGCTAAGGGATTTATTCGTAATTGTTAATGTTTGCATATAAATCAACCTTAGCGGAAGTTCAGAATTTTATATATTAATTATTGTTAAAGTTGTAAGTTCCGAGCTCTTGGAAGCATGAATGGTTCCACAACATCGTCTCACCAACCAAGCTCCGCCACAACCAAGCTCCACCAGCCGCATCGCAAGCATGCCCAGCATCGCAAGCCCAAGCACCAAGCCTACCGAGCAACCAGCATCATCGCCCATCATCGCAAGCCCAGCTCTCGTGCGCGCTCATCGCCAAGCAGCACCTGCCCAGCACAGCGCTCACGACCCGCGAGCATCATCGCACCTCGCGACTCCCTGCCCTCGTGACTCGCGACCCTCTATGCCCAGCCATTTTGTGCGGGAAGGCAGTGAGCTCTTCACGACTCGCGATCAGTGTCGCGACTCGCGATGCTTATGACGGTTTGGGGCCACGTTTTGTGCGGGGTTTAAAAGCTTCCTAAAACCTTTTTTTGAGTGGGGATGAAGAGGAGAGCCAAAATGTAGGGGTTGGAGCAGCAAGTTTGAGGAGAGAGAGAGGATACTCCTCTCTTCATCTTTCCTTCTTCATGCTCCTCTTTCCATCTTTCCTTCTTCATTCCTCTTTGTTTTTCATTTCTTTGTTCTTCATTTCCTAGTTTTAGTTTTCATTTCTTAGTTTAGTTTTTAAACTATGGATTTGGTTTTTGATATCGGATTGTAGCTTGAACTGTTCTTGAAGAAATTAACACGAAGCTTCAACCGTTATTATGAGATCTTTCCTCTCTATCTATTTTCCTTGATTATGGTTCAATTTCTATGCTTGTGATTTATGATTATTGCATAATTATGCTAGGAACGTTACTAGTTTGATTGTGTAATTAGTCTAATGCTAGATTTAAGAATAGAATCGGATTGTTTTATTCTTTTATCAATTTGTAGCAAACTAGGGAGTAACTTAGATGCAGATCGTCTTGGTTATTTCTTAGGGAAATTGAATCAACTGTTGAATGTTTATCGCGTGTATGACATTAGCAGGTCTATTGGTTCTCTGTGTGTTATTGCTGCTATTGGATTGAACTTAGACGCAGATCGGACTAGGTTATCCTTTAGTTAGGGTTTTATAGTCACGCTGATCGTGCTATTCAACTAAGAATAAGGAGAATGCGAGATTAGTTCTCGACAATAGATAATAATGGAAATAATTAGAGTGGATGTTCAATGATCGATAATGAATTGAAGTGGATGTTAATCGGATTCAAGATCTTTCCATATTGATTTCCCATTTTGTTTATATGCTCGTTAGTTGTAGTTTATTCGTAAATCTACTTGAAACCCCCCTTGTTATTAGGTTTCTCGGCCCTTAGCTTAATCTAGGTATTGGATCCCGCTGAATATTAAACTCGTCCCTGTTTTCCTGTGGATACGACCCCTACTTCCATTATACTTGCTTAGTGTAAAAGAGAGTAGGAGAAATTTTATCTTTGGTTGGGTGGCGTACACGGCAAACGCCGCCCGCCAAATTTTGGCGCCGTTGCCGGTGAAACGGTGTTACTTGTTTGTATTTAGCGTGATTTTTGGATGGTATTGCTTGTGCTCATTGTTTTTGGTTGGCCACTCATATAAAGAATTCCCTTTTTGTTTGGGTTTCTAGTTTTCATCTTCCATTGAGCTCTATGTATTTCACTTTTGTATTTTGGACAAGAAGCATGGAACTTGTTGCTTAAACTCTCTTGGGAATGGTTGATTGAAGCTTTTGACGGTTTATTGTAAGATTTACTCTATATCTTGGTTATTGTCTAGCTTTAAATATTGATATTAATGGTCATGACTTGGATTAGCTAGGAGTGCTACTAGTTGATGTTTGTTGTTGACTTAATGCTAGGTTTTGGATATAATCTGATGTTATATGCTCAACCATGTTGTAGTAAGCTAGGTATTAACGATGCATTGCAAGAGTTCTTCTCAATCAATTTTGCAGGTACTTGAAGTGGAGATTGACATGGAACCACCATTGTCACACATGGAGCACAACCCAATGATTAAGCTTGAGGTACTAAGTCGAGCTAACGACTTTAACCAACAGCGCTTTTCGGGAGGCAACCCGAGACCCCTTTTATTTTCTTTCTTTTCCTTTATTTCTCATCAAATTTCCACCACCACAACAAATTTTCTTTCACCCACCGCCCGCCCACTAAAAGATCCACAACCAATCTTAATCCGCTTGGAGCCAAAATCCACAAAAGAAAACCCATTGGGAGGAGTTCAATAGCTAGGAGTTGGTAAAACTAGAGGGTTGAGATTGTTAATGAATCTTTTCGATCTCTTAAGCTAGGTGCAAATCTCAAAAATTTAAAAATTTGAATTTGTCATTTGTTTGAGTGATTCGAGGGAGAGGGTTGTGAGTTGAGTTATGAGATTTGAGTTGGTGTTGTTACGAAATTTGAGTTTGACGGATTGTTTGGTCATGAGTCTTGAGCATTCGATCTTCGATGTGCCCGATTTTCCATTCCCCCCCATTTTCAGTTTACTTTTTCTTCTAATTGTCGTCACATTGAGGACAATGTGTAGTTTAAGTAGGGGGGAGGGTATTCTCATTCTCATGTATCTATGTTGTATTTATTACTTTCAATTTGAAAAAAATGAAAAAAAAATGAAAAAAAAAATAATATTAAAAAAAAAGTGATGAAATGAAACCCGCTGAGTTGAAAACCCGCAAGGGCGGACGACTCGGGCAAAATTGGGGGCTCGGATAGGTCGAAAACCCGAAAGGGCGGCCTATGCAAAAGAGAGCTAGTTGAGCGGGTAAGATGGTGAGATGAAAAAAAAAATCTGAGAAGCTAGGATGAAAACCCGAAAGGGCTCCTAGGCAAAATGAGAGATTAAGAGAGAATTATGTATTTGGAAAACTCATTTGCCGGAGATGGTGTCATAAGGTGGAAGGTGTTTTCGGGTAAGGTTGGTGAATTCATCCTTGATTTTGTGAAGATTTATTTTGGCTTTCACATTCTTTTGGTTGATTGTTTGTTTTTGGGAGTAAGCATGGAATTTATCCCTTTTTGTCTTTGTTCCATGGCTTGCTATTCTAAGTTGGTTGTACTAGTAGTATAGTAGTAGTAGGTCATCTTTTGAGGTTTGGGAGAGCTGGTAGTTTAGTGTGTCGTGAGCTGACATTTTGATTCTTGTTGATGTTGCTGGTTATTCTTGTTGTCGCGTCTGTATTTCTGATAGTAGCTTGAATCTAAGTGTGGGGGAATCATCATCCCTTACGTTTAGGTTTTGAGCGTATATTGTTAAGATGTGATGATGATGATGTAGTTGATGGGGAGTGTAGGTTGGTGTCGATAGCTTGGGCGATGATTTAATTGGTATTTCTCATTTTTGAGTTTACTCGAGGTCGAGTAAAGTTCAAGTGTGGGGGTATTTGATACGCTCAAGTTATACGATGTTTTTGTGGTATTTTAGGTACACTTTGCTAAGGGATTTATTCGTAATTGTTAATGTTTGCATATAAATCGACCTTAGCGGAAGTTCGGAATTTTATATATTAATTATTGTTAAAGTTGTAAGTTCCGAGCTCTTGGAAGCATGAATGGTTCCACAACATCGTCTCACCAACCAAGCTCCGCCACAACCAAGCTCCACCAGCCGCATCGCAAGCATGCCCAGCATCGCAAGCCCAAGCACCAAGCCTACCGAGCAGCCAGCATCATCGCCCATCATCGCAAGCCCAGCTCTCGTGCGCGCTTATCGCCAAGCAGCACCTGCCCAGCACAGCGCTCACGACCCGCAAGCATCATTGCACCTCGCGACCCCCTGCCCTCGCGACTCGCGACCCTCTATGCCCAGCCATTTTGTGCGGGAAGGCAGTGAGCTCTTCGCGACTCGCGATCATTGTCGCGACTCACGATGCTTATGACGGTTTAAGGCCACGTTTTATGCGGGGTTTAAAAGCTTCCTAAAACCTATTTTTGAGTGGGGATGAAGAGGAGAGCCGAAATGTAGGGGTTGGAGCAGCAAGTTTGAGGATAGAGAGAGGATACTCCTCTCTTCATCTTTCCTTCTTCATGCTCCTCTTTCCATCTTTCCTTCTTCATTCCTCTTTGTTTTTCATTTCTTTGTTCTTCATTTCCTAGTTTTAGTTTTCATTTCTTAGTTTAGTTTTTAGGGATTTCAACTATGGATTTGGTTTTTGCTATCGGATTGTAGCTTGAACTGTTCTTGAAGAAATTAACACGAAGCTTCAACCGTTATTGTGAGATATTTCCTCTCTATCTATTTTCCTTGATTATGGTTCAATTTCTATGCTTGTGATTTATGATTATTGCATAATTATGCTAGGAACGTTACTAGTTTGATTGTGTAATTAGTCTAATGCTAGATTTAAGAATAGAATCGGATTGTTTTATTCTTTTATCAATTTGTAGCAAACTAGGGAGTAACTTAGATGCAGATCGTCTTGGTTATTTCTTAGGGAAATTGAATCAACTGTTGAATGTTTATCGCGTGTATGACATTAGCAGGTCTATTGGTTCTCTGTGTTTATTGCTGCTATTGGATTGAACTTAGACGCAGATCGGACTAGGTTATCCTTTAGTTAGGGTTTTATAGTCACGCTGATCGTGCTATTCAACTAAGAATAAGGAGAATGCGAGATTAGTTCTCGACAATAGATAATCATGGAAATAATTAGAGTGGATGTTCAATGATCGATAATGAATTTAAGTGGATGTTAATCGGATTCAAGATCTTTCCATATGATTTCCCATTTTGTTTATATGCTAGTTAGTTGTAGTTTATTCGTAAATCTACTAGAAACCCCCCTTGTTATTAGGTTTCTCGGCCCTTAGCTTAATCTAGGTATTGGATCCCGTTGAATATTAAACTCGTCCCTGCTTCCCTGTGGATACGACCCCTACTTCCATTATACTTGCTTAGTGTAAAATAGAGTAGGAGAAATTTTATCTTTGGTTGGGTGGCGTACACGGCAAACGCCGCCCGCCAGGATACTTAACTTTAGAGTCTTTTATATTGATATTGATTAGTATAGTTTATTCCACCATTATTATTGATATTAATCTTCTCTAGTCTTACCATTATATAAGGGCTAATCATAGAACAACTTTCTCTCTGTGGGATCGACTCTGACTTACCCTACTACATAGTTAGGAGGATCAGTTAGGTTATTTATTTTTGTTAGGTGCGCGACACGCCTATCATCAATCCCGCTCAATAATATTAGTATGCATGGTCTCAAACCTTCTCAATCTAATGGAGATGAGGACTAATTTACCACTCAATAATATTAGTATGGTCTCAAACCTTTTCAATTTAATGGAGATGAGGACTAATTTAAAAGCCTACCGAGGCTCGTTATCCTTTCTCAATCATTCCCAATAGCAAAGAGAAAAAAAAAAACATGATTTGACTATATTAGATGCTTTAGGCTTATCGATCATATCATTATATTTGTCAATTTGATAAAATCTTAGCATGTAACACAATTAGGTTGTTTAATTTATTTTAATATTTCCAATAAGAAAAATCGCCCTGTTAAAGTGGAACATCATTCAGGCCAACCCGATCGACCTAGGGGTGTCAAAACAGGTTCTCAAACAGGTTCTGGGTATACCCACGGTGAACCAGGTCAGACCCGGACAGGTCAGGATTCTGATTGTCAGTGCCCCAGGTCATGATTGGTCAGGTTTTGTTCAACTGGGTCGAACACATTTGAAGCATTGGATTCCCGGGTGCCGGACAGGTCTGAGCGTTCCATTTACAAGTCGATCCATTCCCGGATATGATCGCCCGTTGATATTTTTTTTTTTCGGGTTTGCGCAGGTTGTATTTAAGTTTCATGTACGGTTGAGTTAAGTCAAATGTACTCGGGTTGAATTAGTAATGACCTTAGTTCGATCATTGTGAAACATCGGGTCCATTCGCTATTGGACGTCAACTCAACTTCGGGTAACTCCTAATCGGGCCATCTTGATTTTGTTATGGATTTTGTAAACGAATCATATTAATAAAAGTATTAAGATCGACATATATATACATATGTGTGTGTGCGATAAATATATGGATGACAACGGAAAACCAATAAAAACACTATATTGATTAACGTGATGTTTAGTGTATTCTCTTACTCAACTCTTATTTCGAATAATCAACTGCGTAAAACCACTCTAATGAGTAAAGGAGTAGAACGACTCTTCATATGTTTTAATATTATATATTATAACCAACGATAATAATAACGAGTAGACGATTAATTTTAAACTTTATATAAATGATATCAATATAATTGTAAAACCAATCTAATACTCTATTGATTATATATTAGTATAACGACTCTTAATATGTTATAATACTATAACAAATGACAATCAGACATTCATATGTTAACAACGACGGTTCATATGAGGCCTAAGTGATTATAACGAGGGTTCATATGTTGCACAATAATGATAATAATAAATTATACCCCCAAATCATTATCCCCTATAAAAGCTAACCATAACTTATTAAAATAAGTTAACTGTTAACAAGTAACAACCATAAGTTAAGTAAAATAGTTAACAAGTACTTACTAGTTACTAAATAGTAACTTGTTAACAACCATATAGTTTAATACTAGTATAAGATTAACAACCATAACATTCCCTTATCTTTATAAGTTATAAGATTATTTAAGTTAGTTGTTTTTATGTTATACTATAGTTTAATACTAGTATAGTATTTATGGTCTTCTCTTAACTTTGTATATATATGTGACTATAAAGAAACTATTTTATCAGTAGGCTTATATATGTTAGTACGATATAATAATATTGGAACCATTCTAGCTAATACGTGAATGATTATTAATGAGTATCGACTCTTAGTTCTTTAGTTCTTTCTTAAATCCTAACTTGTTAAAAATCAAAATCAAGAAGTTAACTGTTAACAAGGTTAATCTACCATAAGCCTATAAGTTAATAAGTACTTACTACATAATAACTTGTTAACAACTATATATTAACTTAGCACTTAGTCATTTACTCACCTAGACCTATTAACTTACTAATTCACAAACTTATTAGTTGTTAATTGTTACTATTCAGCTAATTGTTATTGTGTTACTAATCGGTTAACTGTTATTGTGTTACGTCTTATATGTTATTAGCATTAAATTAAACCCTAATCACCACATGTAACACGTTCACATATTTCTAATATATGATAAAGTATAAACAAACTACTATATCAATATGTTTAAACATTTTAGTATAAAATTGGTATCAAAATAATCGTAAAACCAATCTAATACTCTATTGATTATAAATTAGTATAATGACTCTTGATATGTTATAATATTATAATAAATGACAATCATATGTTTATAACAATGGTTCATATGAGGCATAAGTGATTATAAAGAGGGTTCATATGTTGTACAATAATAATAAACATATTAACATTTTATATAAATGAGTAAAGTCATTAGTGATCAATCATCAAACGATTAAGTGAAATCAACTTGTGTGAACATTAAGTTACAAGTTTATCTTACTAAAATCCCAACATCTTTGATTCTTTCTAAAATTCTAACTTATTAAAAATCAAAATCAATAAGTTAACTGTTAACAAGATTAATTTAACTCTAATTAAATAATAATAATAATTATTATAATAATAATGGTTATATTATGCTAATTAATAAATGATAGTTATACTTAAATACTAATCAATATAATTTCAATAAAAATAACCAAAATTTTAAATTATAATAAAATAATTAACTAATAATTTTAGTTAGTAAAAGTTACTAAACCAAGACAAGAATTAGTAAGATTATAAGAATATAAGGTCATCAATCCATGTACTAGGTCATTCTCTTTTCCTATTGGCCAAAGAATAATATTGTGGATCATGAATTAGAACCCTTGATTTGAGAATGATCAAAATCTAACCATCAATCTCTCAAACCCATCTCCCCCATTTCCATCGTCTCTCTCCATCACTCCTCTTTAAAACCCTAATCCCCATTCCTTCTCCTCAGCCTACCATCCCCTCAACCATCCACTCCTCTCTCCCGCCACACTCTCAACCATCCCATTCCTTCATCTGCCGTTTTCGTGATTTGCCGTGAAGAAAAATCGCCAAAATCTAAGATACGTACTCCTTAATCTCATCAAATTCCTTCACCTTAATGTTCCCCCAACAACCACCTCAACAACTTAGTCTTCTCAAGCACAATCTCCGCTACTGCCGGCTCGTCGCTCGTCCATAGACTCTCCACAATCTCTCATCCTCACTCGTCGCTCGTCGAAGATTCAACCACCATCTTCGTCAAAGACTCAGACACGATGTTCGTCTCAACCTAAAGCCGTTGTGTTTTCGCACCAACACCATCTCGTTTTCGTCGTCGTTCAGCTATGATTTTTGAAGCTCCGGTCAAGCTAGGGTTTTGGATCTCTAATTTCATTTTAGTTCTTGAATGATTTTCGATTTTTATTTTTGTAGTTTTGTTAGATCTGTTCTTCCCCGAGCAAACCTTCTGCCACCACACGCGAGGGTGCACGGAAACTCGGAAAGAATGTATAATGCTGTGATTTTCCCTTGAATTATTTTTGTAATTACTCATTTCAATCTTGTTTCTCTTTGATAAGTTAGTTTATATATTCTTAATTTATTTGAATATTTTTTCATCCTTACTTTAATTTATTCACTTGATTCAGACTGTTGTAGTTTTATGATGAATTAATTTGGTAGAACAGAGACATTGATTCTCTTCTCAAACGTCGTCCCTCGATTCGGGGCAGATCTAGTTTTCGTTCAAGATTTTTTTTTCCATTTTTTAGTTTAATTTGTTAATTTTTGTGTTGATTATCGTTCAATTTTGTCCCCAGATTTATTGACTTTTGTGTAATTTCATATAATGCCACATTTATTCTTTTTGTGTGATTTTTATGTAATTTCACTAAATCTTGATTTTTTGTATAATTTATTATAATTGCAGATTTTTTATAAGCTCATATGTTGTTGTTTAGTATAGTGTTACGAGAATTTGAGATATTATTTGGTAGAATATTAAAATGGGATAATTTGGTAGAATATTTGGTAGAAAAAATGAGGAAAATTTAGTAGAATATTAAAATGGGGTAATAAATTTGGAGTATAGGGTTTAATAAGATATTTTATAATATTATTTGAAAATGAGGACATTAGGTAATTATAGAAAATATAAACAAGTACATGATATTTAAAGTTTAACTCTTAAATTAAATGTAATTAATTATTAAATGTAAGAAAGTTTATAAATTTATATATTTAAATGATTTTATGGATATAAAAAATAATTGAATTTTAGTAATATCTAGTTGAGTATGGTCGGGTTCGAGTTTGAATGCAGGTCTGTCTTGTCAGGTCAGCATATAATCTTGCCAGGCGCCGGTCAGGTCTGGGTAATCCCAGGTCAGGTTTCAATCAGGTCTGGAGACTGACCCTCACAGGTCGAACCAGGTTCAAATCAGGTCAGAATCAGGTTGACCCAGCGGTTAGGTCTGTTTCTGACACCCCTAGATCGACCTGCTTAGTCCGGAACCAAGTTGTCATTCACGAGTCACGACATACACGCATAGCTATGTATATGTTGATTATGCCTCTTTAACTACACCCCCTTTACAACTTTTACTTCTTGAACATAGCTGTCGCATGCTTCTTTCTTGTAGTGCAACGGTAGAATTCCGTATTGTTTAGAAGAAAATGAAAGTTGCTTTGATTTGAGTTTTGCATACTTTGCTAGTTGTTGGCTCGGGCGATGCCCCTAATCATTTATCAATGTGAATTTGAAGTCTTAAATCAAACACTTGAGAAAAGTGGAAAAAAAAGAGTTATAGGCATTGGATTGTGCTTAGGAAATTAAATGATCTTCGAGTTCTTTTTAAATTTTCTACATAGTAAATTATAACATGAATTATTCATCCATATAACCTCGGTTTCAAGAGAGTACATATATATATAAATATATAATTACTTATAAAAAATATAATACAATCTTTTTTTTAATGTAGGTTGATGTGTAAGAATACAATTGATGCAATGAAATGGTGTAGTAGTGTTAATTACAGAGGTTATAAAAATTTGAAGAGCTTTTGTTTTTTTATTTTAAGATTACTAAAAGGGTAGGACATGTTATTATTAACATTAGCTTAATGAGTATTAATATATACATTTGTATTTAATTGTCTTAAAAATAGGAAATTATCTTATCTTTAAATATATATTTTTCCCCATATATACTAACATGAGATTGTAGAGTAGTTGGTTAGTCCATTTATGTCTTAAATGAGAGGTCATGGGTTCGAGGCACATAACACACATTTTTATTGTTTAATATGTCATTTCATTGCGTGGGGGAGAGGGGAGTACATGTGGCAGCATGACATGTTTTTGCTTTGGGTTATATATATATATATATATATATATATATATATATATATATATATATATATATATATATATATATATATATATATATATATATATATATATATATATATATATATATATATATATATATATATATATATATATATATATATATATATATATTAGTTACTTGCTTAGAGTAAGGGTAAAAGAGGAGAGACAATAGCAGTGGCGGATCCAGAAATTTATGGATGGTGGGTCACTACCAATTATCGACCATGTTTTTGTCCAATCCATGAATTTTTTTTAAAAATACATCAAAAAGAGCATTTCAAAACTAATACTTTATACTACAACGTTAAAATATTCGGCTTAGGAACAAACAATTAACATTAAGATTTAGGCATTTAGATAATCTATGCAGCATCTGGACCGATACGAGAACGGATACCAGAACGAAAAACGGCGAAATTAAAATTTCAAAAAACGAGTACGATATTCAGTCAATAAATATGTTTCACTTATTTCATAACGGAGGAAATATATTTAAGTCACTACCACATATGAGGTGTTAGACAATTAAATATAATGTCTTGAAGAATAGGATTTTTCGCCAATTGCATCCTTTTATAATAGCGAGTTTGTTAATTGCAGCCTATTCATTTCAAACTCTCTAATTGCAGCCTTATAAAATCAAGGTACCTTAAAATTACAGCCCAATTTCATTTTCAGGCTAAATTAGCCTGAATATGACGTCATACTTAACCAAAGTCTCAACCCTTTTCCACTTTCCTTCAAAACCCTCGACTTCTCTCTCTCTCTCCTCTGACCTCCATTTTCTCTCTCCTCTCTCTCCTATCTCTCCTCTAACCTCCATTTTCTCTCTCCTCTCTCTCCAGGACCACCATTTTCTCTCTCTTATATCTTCTCTCCTCTCTCCTCTCTCCTCTCTCCTCTCTGTGCTGGCATTTCCGAAAATAGGTGTCTTGTTACCCTTAAGCTATTACTGTTCAAGCACGACATTTCCTCCTTGGGATCACCCTTTACAGAACTAATTTCCTCATCATCATCCCAAACTAGCTTCCTTTTCCCACGTGGCTGATTTGGACTCACATTCTTACCCCTTAACCTCAACCTCGACCTCCAAGCTCCCAGTTCCTTCTCCGAGTCAGCAGAACTCGAAGGAGTCTCATCCTTCACTCACTTTCTCCCCTAGCTTTCCAACTTTCCAACTCTTCCTCGGAGGGGGCGGCGATGAATCGAGAATCACCGGCACCCTCCTCGCCCTCGAGCTTCGACGAACCTCAGTGTCATCTCCCAAATGTCCTCCTCCACTAGTACCCTCATTCGACACCCTACGATTCCGAGTATATTCATCCTCACAAATTGCATCAAGTTTTTTGTGCTTCTTTCGTGTTCTTACACCCAATCGGATTCCATTCCCGCCCTTATTAGGCGAAATGGACGCCGATTGAGATTTTCGCACGACAAAATACTTATAAAACAGAGCAAAGACACCTAATTTCGGAAATGCCAGCATAGAGAGGAGAGAGGAGAGAGGAGAGAAGAGAGAGAAAACGGTGGTCCTGGAGAGAGAGGAGAGAGAAAATGGAGGTCAGAGGAGAGAGAGAAGTCGAGGGTTTTGGCCTGAAAATGAACGTTGGACCTTAACTATGGTTAACATGACGTCATTTTTTGCCTGAAAATGAAATTGGGCTGCAACTTAAAGGTACCTTGATTTTATAAGGCTGCAATTAGAGAGTTTGAAATGAATAGGCTGTAATTAACAAACTCGCTATTATAAAAGGCTGCAATTGGCGAAAAATCCTGAAGAATATGAATAATTACACATTCACATAACAAAAAAAAGTACACCAATCTACTCGTAGTATTTACTCCCTAAGAAATTAAAAACCATTATCTACTGTCACACTAAAAAAGAGAAAAGAAAAAAAAAAGGGAGAGAGAGAGAGAGAAATGGCTTCCTCGGCAAGTCGGCACAGTGCATTCCCTCACCATTGTTTACTATTCCACCTACAAACAGTACAACCCCTCTTTCTTTCTTTCCTTCTTCCTCCTTATTTCCTACCCTCATTCTATCTCCTCCCTCAACTTTATATATATATAAATTAATCTAATTTCTAACTTGGGGATTTCCCATTTTATTCAAGAAATCTAAATCTAAAAAGGATATTAAAAAAGAAAATAAAAGATGGGTCTTTTTTATCTACAAAAGTGGAGATGACTATGAAGAACCAAAGAACATAATTAACCCAGAAAATTCATGGCAGGATCCCAACAACTTCACACCTACGGTAGTTCTGCTATTTGTAAATTTTTTTTTGGGGACAATAGCATACTTAAATAGGTAGCTCATATCAACAAAAAGAAAAAGGTTATAAATCTAGTCATATCAATATGTAAAAAAATAGAAGATAGAGTAGCAAAAACAAACAGTGAATGAAGTGGAAAAACAGCGAAGGTGTACTCTGGCCAATGATTGTAATTGAGATATGAAGTTTCCACATAGAGAAAGTAAAGACATGACATAGAGGCTTTTTTGGTCATCATCTTTCATCACTTTGTTGCTTTGACAAGACAAAAGATTTAATTATACTTAATAAGCTGTGATTTAACTAACACTTATTAGCTACGCATGTGATTATGTCCCATTAGTCTTCTTAAATTGGGCCTATCTTAATTAGACACCTGGAAAAAAATTGGTAATGTCATCTCAAAAAGTATCACCTCTTCTTCTTTCCTCTCCTTATTAGAGCCCTACAACTCTTTGTAATTTAAGCAAATTAACATGGGTTGCTTCCTACACAAATGTACAAGCACATTCATCTTCCCTAAAAAATGGGCATTTTTAATTAGATACTACCTCTATTTCTTTTTCATCTACACCGTTTGACTTTTATTCTTGTCAATTCCAAACTTTAATCACTAATATCTTTAATTATTCATAAGTTAAAAGTTATAAAAAAGCAAATATTATGAAAATCTATATTAGGACGAATGAATTAATACAACTAAAGTTAATGAAATTTGACTATAAATAGTCAAAATATGTAAATTGATGTATGATGGAGAGAGTAATTTGTATCTCGCTTAACTCAAAAAGCTGAAAATAGTAGAGAATTTGAATCTTTGAGCTCCATAACCGCCTTTTACCGTACATGAATAATCAATTGCATCTAGAAGAAATATCCTATATATCTAGATGAACCAACGTCACCTCCTTTAACTATCTAATTGGGTTAGTTGATTTCGATTCTTTTAAGTGGTGTCGTGCAATTTTTTTATTTGGTAAGATTTGGATTAATGAGGACTAGGTTTAGATTAATGTTTAAAAAAAAAAAGGAAATTTTCTGAGGTACTTTTGAGGTTTAATTGGCATAATTCTCAAAATACCTTATGGAATATTGAACTTCATGAAATAAGTTTCAAGGGCACTTCATGAAATTAATGAACTTGAATTTTCGTCTATAATAAGGGTATCTTGAACAATGTATCAAACTTTAGGATATATGAGAAATTTCCAAAATGAAGGAAGTACTTTGAGAAATATGTCAAACCTGGGGGATACTCAATAAATTTCCCAAAAAACAATCTATTTGAAAATTCAATCAATATCGGTCCATATTCATAATTGAATTGGACCAATTTTAGTTGAGGTCTATATATTGGGTATTCTATTATGCGATATATATTTGAATCGTGTAACTTACTTAGTTTAGGTAATTAGATATGGACCCGCTCTTTCAAGCTTAGTTCATGAGTTTTAGAATTTAGAGATAGGAGTAAAATTTAATTTAACCTAGTGTAATAAATATACATAGAATATATCCCATTAAAAAAAATATATACATAGAATATTTGAGGACTTAAATATGTTTCAAAACTACTACTACCTCTGTTTCTTTTTAATTTACTCACTTCACTTTGGGGGAGAACCAGGAAGAAAGTGCAAAAGTATGAGAGAGAAAATGAAAAGGTGGAGAGAGAAATTGAAAAGTGAGAGAGAAACAAAAAATTGGGTTAAAAGATTAGAAAGTGAATGACATGGGTGGAAAAAAGCAAAAAGTAGATGTGACATATTACCAAAAAAAAGAAAAAGCAACAGTGTGCAGATTAAAAAGAAACAAACCAAAAGGGAATAAAGTGTGTAGATTAAAAAGAAATGGAGGTAGTATTATGCTACACAAGCTTCAATGGGTCTACCGTCTACAAACTGATCCACATGGTAGAATATGATAATATGCAAGACGAAAGGTTATATTCTTCTCAACTTTATAAAATTAAGTTTCCGCAAAAACAACTTTAAGTAAAGATAAGTTAAATTTAGTAAATAAACGTGGTTTCATAATAGAGTAAGTAATATCTAATAAAAATACGGTTTTTTCACCAAATACCCTGACAAATTTTTTTATTCACCAGATACCCCTGACTTTCTAAAAAATACATCCAAATGCCCTTAATGACTAACGGCGGTTAACTCCGTTAGTCATTAACCTTAATTAACCCTAAAAAACCCTAAGTAAACCTAATTAACCCTAATTAACCCTAAGTAAACCCTAAAAAACCCTAAGTAAATCCTAACCCACCCCTTCCACCCATCCCCCCACCCCCTGACCCCACCACCCCCCAACAACCCCAGCCCCACCAGCCCCCAACCCCGCCCCCCGCCCCCAACCCCAAACCCCCCCACCACTGACCCCAGCCCCCACCCCCACCACCACCCGACCCCCCACTAGCCCTCCTCCCCCCATCCCCCCATCCCCCGCAGCCCCGATCTCCCTCGCAACCCCCTCCTTGATCTTCCTCCCTCCCACCCACCCCAACCCGCGGCCCATCTCCCCCTTCGAATCCATGAGACCCCCTCCCCGAATCCCCGTTAGCCGCGCCTCCTCTCTCGCATCCTCTCCCCTCTCCCGAAATCCTCGCCCACGCCTCCTCACTCCGTGTTGCCGTGTCTATGTGCTACGGGGGAGGGGGAGGAGGGGGATATCGGGGAGGGGGGAGGGAGTGGGAGATCGGGGAGGTGGTCCCGTGGGATTCGGGGGGAGGGGGCGCTGGCCGGGGGTGGTGGGGAGGGGGGAGATCGGGGAGGAGGGTTGCGGGGTAGGGGCGTTGGTGGGGGTCCGGTGGTGGTGGGGGTGGGGTCGGTGGTGGGGCCGGGGCTTGGGGGGCTGATGGGCCGCGGTTGGGTTAAGGAGAGATGGAGTTAGGGTTACTTAGGGTTTTTAGGGTTTACTTAGGGTTAATTAAGGTTAATGACTAACGAAGTTAACATCGTTAGTCATTAAGGGCATTTGGATGTATTTTGTAGAAAGGCAGGGGTATATGGTGAATTCGAAAAAAGTTGGGGTATTTGGTGAATAAAAAAATTTGTCGGGGTATTTGGTGAAAAAACCGTAAATTCATTTCAACAAAATATGTCAAATTTAAGAAAATTAAGTCTAAGTTAGGTATAAGATAAATTAAGTCACAAAAAAACATTATTCAAGCATAAATTAAGTAAATCTAGCTCCTTTAATCTCAAAATCCATCAACAAAAGATAGTCTAGTTTACAAAATTTATATAGTTATGTCACAATAAATCTCAAGTTTGGAGTATCTTCCCATATAATCTCAAATATCATATATTTACGAATAATTTTAAATTGGGTGACACTATTTCACATTGTTTATAATTGAAATTTAATATAGGTAAAAAAAGCCCATGGAACATTTTAATTAACTGTTATAGCCTTGGGGTGGTATGGATATAGAGTATGGAAAAGAGTCATAATTTGGACCCCAATATAGAGCAAAATTCAACGAGTCAACTAATGAAAAGGTCATTAGGGATCAATATAAAATGAGTATCTAGGACTATATTAATAAATAAATTAGATTTAAATTTAATATAGGAATATCTCAAACTTAAAATTTATGATAACAAATTCTTTTTCCCCGATTGGCTCAAAAAGAGATTATAAAGTTGTCATTCTTCTCTTCCAGGCTCTCTTTGATTCAACTTATTTCGACTTATCTTATTTTATCTTATCGTATCTGAACTTATCTTATCTAAACTTATCTGAACTTAAAGTCTAGTTTCTTGTGTTGTTTACCATAGTTAATCCGTTCTATATATTCAACTTAATTTATTTTATTTGATCTTATATTATCTGAACTTATCTTATCTAATCTGAACATATCTTATTTGAACTTATCTTATCTTATCTTATCTGAAATTAGTTAAAATAAGTTGAACAAGACAGAGCCTCATAGTGTTGAATTAGGAGAAATGTCTAAATAAGAATTGTTCAATTAATTGGTTGAATTAGTATATTAATATAAAAAGTAGTATATAAAAATCCAAAAGACAACATATGACTTAATTATAGGTATGACAGTGATTTTTTATTTCCAATATACTATTTTTTTTACGAGAGTTATGTTCCAATATACTACTTTATTATTGATTAAGTATACTACCTTTATTTTTACTAGATATATTACTATTCTTGATTATCTGAACAAAAAATGTATGGAATGGTTTTAAATTGAGCAAAGCTCATTGAATTGGACAACTCATGTGCAAGTCTTTTTTTAACTTTTCACATTAGGATAAGATATTTATCAACCTATATGTTTCCGCCTTGGCTGTTTCACAACTAAAAACAGTTGCAAGTCTTGCAACTCGCAAGTACTCAAGGCTCAAGCAGTACACAGCTCTGTGTTTTAGTTCACCATGTGTCCATGTCCAAGTTACGACTAGCTTCTAATGATTTTGGGCTTTGAAGGAGACCGCTGATAAATAATATTTTTTTTGATGGGATAAATATAACTTTTTACATGTCCTTCAAAAGCATAATTTTATCATACAGTCCAAAACACTAGCTAGGCAAAGAAGGGAATAGTTCTTGTTGCAAACCTATTTTGATCTGTTTTCTTTTTGAAAAAAGAGATTAACTTAGTTATGAAAAAAAAAACTTGAATCATTGCACATTCTCAAATATATCATGAAGTGCTAAGAACTTGTCTACACTAGCTTATTTGTCACAAAATTGTAGTCATGTCAATGAAACATCCAGAAACATCACTGGTAAATTGCATTCATCACAAACCACACTGTCGTAAAACCGTATTCCATTAACAATATTTCACTTTTGTGACATCAGTCGTTTTTCTGTTACATAATCTGACCAAACGTCTTAGACACTTATGGAATGACACGAGGATTAAGATACTTGGATAAGCCTTAAAGCGATATAATCATTTGCACAAAACGAAGTAGAGCTCTAGTTCAAAACTTATAGTTTTCGAAGTCGAAATGTTTGTGTTAATCACGTGCAACAACTATGTCAGCCTGCTTCCTTGACTCTTTAAATATTTTCGGTCGCTTTTGTTTGTTCAGCACGATCGTGCCATTTTCAGCATCCTCCTATATTAGGGGCGTGCATAAATATCAGTTCCGGTTGATCCGATCCATATAATCGGATATCCAATCCGATTTTTTTAGTTTTCAGATATTTCGGATCGAATACGAAAATTTACGGATCTGATACGGATCGAAAATTTTCAATTTCGGATATCCAAAAAAATATCCGAAACATAGGGTTGTTTTGGATTTCCGGATATCCGAAGTATCCGGTTCCATGCCGGATATCCGAAAATTTACTATGTATCCAATCCGATCCGAAACACATTTTATGAACTTTTCCTTTGAAAAAAATTATATTTTTAGTTATCGGATATCAGATCTGAAATTTCGAATATCTGATTTTTTCGGATCGCGTATTCCCCGATCTGAAATTTTCGGAGATTGGAAATTTCGAATCGGATAATCCGAATTGAATATCCCTATCATGCATTATGGATTTATGGTACAACATTGTGCCTGATTTTCATATATAGGATTCTAAGCTGGTATCTTGTACCAATTAGAGTATATATGAATATACTTCTAAATATGGGTGTGCATAAATATCTGATATGTGATCCGGTCGATCCGGTAAAACGGATGTCCGATCCTATTTTTTGGTGTTCGAATATTTCAGATTAGAAATCTGAAAATTTTCAGATCGGATATGGATCAGAATTTTCCATTTTCGGATATCAAAATATATCCAAAGCATGGGAATTCAATCATATATTATTGGACATCCGGTCAAATACCCAAAAAATATGCGGTTTAATTATGGATATCTGAAAATATTCGGCGATCCTATTGAATCCAAAACTTGAACTTCTCTTTGAAAATTCAACATTTGTTAAGTCGTTGGATATCCGACCGTTATTTCTATGCCCCTCCACCGCCCTCTTTCTTGGCACCTCCACAACCCTCTTTCCTTTCCCTTCTTCGCCCCCACAGATAACCCCTCCACCTCATGTTAAGTCGCCTTCACGAGGCGACACTTTCCTTGCAACGGCAACGAGATCTTACCGCCTTCACGAGGCTTCAACTTTCATGATTATGAGTTAAGAGATCGAGCGTTTCCGTCCTTCTCTTTGACCGACAACTCGGACGATGGCTTTCGCCACCATCGTCCTCGACTCTCGCCACCGTGTGGTGGTGGATGCCCACATCTTTTGGTTGTTTATTTCAAGATCTAGAATTTGTTTTCCGCCATTTCTTAGTTTAGTCTCTTTGAGAAGCTTCTTTGTATAGCTTCCTTGTGAAGTTAGATTTAGTTTTTTTTTTTTTTTTGTTTCTCCTTTTCTTTGTACTTTATTTTTCTAGTGGTGTTTCCCATTAGTACCCATCCATGTACCTCTTGAAAAAAAGAAAGAATTTTATGATTGGTGTCATTGATGTACATGATTCCACAAAAATAGGCTCAATGGTATATTAAGGAATCAATATACTCGAGAGAAGTTATTCTTAATGGAAAAAACACATCCAACCTGTTGTATATAAAATTTAAAAAAACTAATATGGACCCGGTGCACACTAACTTAGTGTGCACCTTATTCATCTCACGTGAGTTTTAATGATTACAACTTTTCGTTTTTGCCACGTTCAGTCTTCCCCTATTTTCTCTCTTCGGATAACTTCTCTCTCCTCTGATAACTTTACTCTCCTGATAGTGTATTTTTGAAACAATATAGTGTACTTTAAAATGATATAGTGTATTTTAAAATAATAGTATTTTGCTGAGTTTTTTGGCATGATAGTGTTGCATGTTATAGTGTATATTGACATGATATAGTGTATTTTGAAATGATATAGTGTATTTTGACATGATAGTGTTTTGCTGTGTTTTTTGACATGATAGAGTTGCATGATATAGTGTGTTTTGACATGATATATAGTGTATTTTAAAATGTTATAGTGTAGTTTATTTGTATATTACACAAAATTATCATAATCGATCGTTATAGTGTTTGACATGATAGTGTATTTTGACATGATATAGTGTATTTTAAAATGATATAGTGTATGTTTGTTCAGAACAACTGTTTTTGTTAAAATTTTAGGGCGAGAAAATATTATTGATGAGAGAGAAAATCGCGCGGATTTTGGAAAGCGGGAGTGACTAGTTTGTAGTGGGGCACGTGTCTAGGTCTGGTCCACACTATTTTTAATGTGAACCGGGTCCACGCAAGACGGATTGTATAAAATTTAGGGGAAATTTCATAAACCTACCTTTTATAATCAATTTTTTTCAAAAAACTACCTTTTAAAAATTTTCTTTCAGAAAACTACCTTATATAACAAATTAGTTTCAATATACTACCATTTTACCATAGATGAGATTTAATCACTAATACTTGAGTCACCGTAAACTGCTATTCTTTCCTCCCCTATCGTTTCTGTCTTCTTTTCTCGCTACTCCACCGACAACAACACCTAGGGCGATTGTCATTTATTGATTAGTATTAAATATAATCATAACATGGTAGTATATTGAAAGGAATATGTTATATAAGGTAGTTTTTTGAAAGAAATTTTTTAAAATATAGTTTTTTGAAAAAATTTAATTATAAAAGGTAGTTTTTTGAAATTTTTCCTAAAATTTAATAATCTTGGGAAGTTGATTACATAGGTCCATATAGGCGGGTCCTTAACTCTAGAATCTTTCATACTAGATTGATGGGTGTAGTTTAAGTTTTTAGTAAATTTTTATTTGATGCTAACTTACCGTACTACTCCAATTTAATTAAGATTAGGTAAGATTATTTTTGATAGACTCGCGATGGTATTATCAAAACCGTTGAAGACCTTGATTAGAATTAGAAATCTATAATTCTTTTTGCATTGAAATTCTGCAAAGATTTATCATTTCTACGTTGTTTTTGTCAAAAAGTATGTCATGAAGAATGAAAGAGAGATGCTTACATTTGTACCTTTTTGACGTACTTTTTGACAAAAACAACATAGGAATGATAAAAACATTAGTCCAAATATGTTATGAAGAATTGGAGGATTGAAGAGGCTGTATTGAGGGTTTTGGGAATACAAGTCCAATATGAACGTCATATATCAAAACGGTTGAACCTTGGTTTCTTTTTTCCCTCTTTTTTCTCTTGAGAGTTGTCAGATTAGAAAAAAGACAGCAAAAAAAAAAGCCTTAAACAAACACAAATAAGGTTTCATCTTTAAATTACAGTGTAGAGATAATCTACTTAAATTAGATATATTGTGACTTAAACATGTAAGCTCGACAATCCTTTTTCGAAAATTTCTAATAAGTAGTAGTGTAACAAAATATGCTCACATTTTTACATAACATATTCACCAAAAAAAACATATGTACATAACAAAAATTTTCGAAAAAAATGATAAGTTACGTTAAAAATTCAATTGATCTCCTTTGATGTGTTAAGGAAATTTCCGAAGTACTTCTTAATGTATGTAGTAATGTAGTATTTGTTGCAAAATAAAATCGCAATCTATTTTCTTATACCCTCATGGTCCCAAATAATTTTTCCAGCTAGCTGGATCACTCAAAAATCTAAATTTTCAAGTCTGAATTCGGAGGATGGAGTGAGTGCACCGATGTGATTTAAGGAGAAAAGATATAAATGAACCAAGTCAAATTAAGTACTAATCATGGTGACTGTACTAGTTAGGACCACAAAACCATCTATCTATATTACCGAATAGTTTCAGCAAAAATTTCATCAAAAATAAAAATAAAAATGCGAGGTCATTGGTTCATAAATCTTATGAATGGAATTACTCAAGTGTGTCGTTGATTTGAAAAGAATAAAATTCACGAGGATAAGCAAAAAATGAGAATCAATAAATTTAAAAGGAAATATAATATAATTTTAATCTGATTAAAAGAATTTATACTATAATCAAATTGTCAATTGAATTGTAAAGGGGACATAATCCATGTGTCATTGAACACAATAGAGAATGACACCATCCTTAAAAACCCTATCTTTTCATTAAGCCTCCTTTTAATTGACATGAAAGAGCAACCATCATAAGACATGATGGATCCACAACAATAAAAATCTTTGGTTGTCCACTTGTCCTTCATTGTGTAATTCCTCTCAAGCTCATTTTTCCTTTTAGGACATACGCAATAGTGGTGGACCAGCAACTTGTACGTGTGATTGACCTTTTTCTTTCAATCTTGTTCCTCTGGCGGCAATCCCTAATTAATAATCTTAAGTATTAATCTTATCAAGACTAATAAGTAATTTTTTTTATAAGAAGAGATTTGTAAATTTATATGAAGGCTAATATATAGAATATTTTGCATAATTTATACAAATTTTAATAAATAAATAAATCAAATCATAAAAATAAACTGTCATTGTGCCAGTCAAAATCGTCGATGCAACATAAGCTCTTCAATTTTACCAACATCAACCTACAGAGTTAAAACCTATGCAACCAATATGTAATGGCAAATAGTGGATGTCAACTAGTTTAATAGGTTAAAGTCTTAGGAGGTGATTCTCAAGACCTGGGATAAAATTTCGTTTACATCATTTACCCTTGTGGCTCAATCTGCACCAAAATAAATATAATGGAGAACTTATAATTGGTCCTGGACAAGTCTTGGGTATAATATTAGTATACATATATAGAAAAAGAAAGTTTCCAAGTAGTATAGAGTGTGTCACTTGAGCGTGTCATGTTATAATCTTAAATATTAATACAAAAATGCAGAGTTTTTGGGAGTTAAAACAATATGAAATTTTGGATAAGAGGAGCTTGCTTTACAATTAGCTCCTAGAGATATCAAATATGTGTAAACTGATCATATCTCATAAAATACACTTCCAAAATTAATAATTTTGTATCATTAATTTTTTTTGAGAGGATTTTGTATCATTAATTAGAAATATCTTGAAGAATATCTCAACAAAAGATCAATTCATTATAATTTTTAAAAGGCTTTATAGTATTGAGGATTTCCAACCGTTTAGATATGGGTCAACACGACACGCTAGGGATGGCAACGGGTCGGATTTGAACCGGATTATGCATAATCCGACTCCGAACCTACAAGAAGTCGGATTTTAAATCCGAGTCTGGCTCCGACATCCGACTCCGAAAATCCGACTCCGATCCGACTTAAAATCCGAACACCCGACTCCGAACCGACTTATTTTTCCGCTCATTTTTTATAATAGAAAAGTCTTCTATAATACAATAATCTAATCATTACAATTTTTTCTAATAACAATATGGAAATCTTATATAGTACAAATAATCTAAATATTACTATTATTAATTTTTAACAATCATTTCTTCAATGGGAAAATCTTATAAAATACAATTGGCTGAAAGTCGAAGTCAAGTTATACATAAATAATGCATTAACATAAATAGAAAAAAGGATTAATTGACTTAAAGTCGGATTCGGATGTCGGATTATTTTATGAGATCCGACTCCGACCCTTCTCCGACTCGGAGTCGGACTTTTTAAATGGAGTCGGAGTCGGATTATTTTTTTGTCGGAGTCGACTCGGATTTTTCCCTTCGGATCGGAGGCCTAGGGTCGATCCGGACTGGATTGCCATCCCTAAGTCGACACCACACAACTTATATTACTAAATGGATTGAGTTAGTGTTGAGGTCTCTAACACGAAGATGATAAGCTTGGATCCCTTTAACACAATTGCTAAACAAATGTTGATATTAATATAGAAAATTTGTAAAAAATTACTAAAAAGTAGCTTAACATGACATGAACTAGATACGAAATGAGTGGGTTAATGTTGATATATCTCAATACATTTAATTAAACGGGTCAAAACACGGCACGACACCTTTATTAAATGGCGCTTGGGTTAGTCTCATGGGTTTTCCAACCCGTTTATATATGATATGAACACGGACAGGAGATGGATACGAACTTTTGTAAACTCTGGGGAATGGTAAGGAAATCCCTCACTCCCGAAGAGCCCTTAATCAGATTTAAACTCATAACCTTACAAATATAAGGCTAAACACCATTGTCACTAGGCCAAACCTCGCTTGATAAATAATATTAGACATGACTAGGCTAATTATATGTAAATATGACTCTTCTTCACATGTAAGTTTCTCAAAATTCTTTCGTAATGTATGAAACTATGGATTACAGGATTAGGATGTATCACCATATCATATCATATAAACTTGTCAAAATCTTGACATTTCCACGACTAGATCCTTTTTTTTTTTTTTTAAATGTTTCATCACCTACTTTAGTACTCGAGATGGAATATTATCTAATGCGTATCATATCAAACAATGTTGTTTCCATGCAGCCCTATAGCTTGTACTCACGCAGGAGTATATGCCACGAATATAAGGAAGTACTAGTAACTAAGATTTCATAACCTTGCAACTAGTGCAAGGAATAGAAGGGGTTTGTACTTAAACGTCGTCCTAAAATTACATAAAATCGCCCCGGGTCCACTTTTAATAGACTATTTTACCCCTTTTCTTTTTTCCACCACTCACCAACCCAGCCACCACCTGCCACCACCCGCCATCACCCACCTCCCCCTGCCACTCGCCACCTCCTCCACCACCTACCTCGTAAAAAACCGAAATTTTTTTGGGACCATGGGTGGAACGTCCCAACCCGGACGTTCACCCCATGGTCCCAAAAAAATTTCGGAGGCTTTAATCCCTGCGCGAAGAGAAAAGGAAGAAGCTAAAGGCCCGATTGCCACCACGACTTCGAGCTCGGATTATGGGGAACTCGGATGCGGGGCTGCTGGTGGGGGTTGCGAGGGGGTGGGGGGGCAGTGGGGGGTTGCGGGGGTGGGGGGGCTGCTCGTGGGGCTTGCGGGGGTGGGGGGGATGGTGGAGGCTGCTGGTGGGTGGCTGTGGCAATGGGGGGTGATGGTGGCAGGAGGTGGATGGTGGTGGATTGAAGTGGTTGGTGGTGGGGGTGGTGGTTTAGGGAAAAAGAAAGAAAAGGATATAAATGTAATTTCAACTTTTTTTTGGAGCGATTTTAAGTAATTTTGGGACGACGAATAGCATTTCAGCAAGGGGGGACTAACTTCCTTATCCTTTCTTGTTTAACCGTTGTAAAAAAAAAACCTAAGATTTCAGTATCAAATTCTCTATTATGACTTAATTTGATAGTATCCGTATTTCAACAAAATAAAACTAAGATTACATTATGTCTTGCGATTACATGGACCTTTTCCAAACATATTAAAAAGTGGGCTTGGGGCAACCCAATGAGGAAGAGGAGAGTTCGCTCCACTTAAAAGCCCAACGGAGGTTCCATACTAAAACCAATTGGCAATAATAGGAGTAACTCATTTAGCTTATAATGTGATATTTTCTCTCCTCTTTCTCCAATGTGGAACAACTCACATGTACAACAAACATGAGTTTAACACTTCCCAATACTTGGGTAATAAAGCTCTCCAAAAGAGAAAAAATGAGGATTATTACTAATAAAAACTATAAGCAAGTACATAAAATAGAGATTGAGACTTATCATCATCAAAAAGATGGTGGCAACCCAGAACAAAAAAGACTAGGGTTTTTTAGGGAGAGAAAGGAGAGAAAGAGGGATGGCTATGTGTATCATTGAATATGCAACTACTAAGAGAATAGAGCAATCAATTTTTGCTATATATCGTATGAGAGATTGATGTAATTAATACTTTTGAAAAACTAGCTAATAACCACCTTAAGGCTACTGTTCGGAACTAATTATAAAAATATCATCTAAGGACATTTTTTTTTGAAGGGAATCATCTATGGACATTCTTGATTAGGGTTTATTCAAATAACCACCTCTAATAGTCTAATTTATCAAAAGAATAACTACCTCTTAAGTGGAGCTTTTATCTAAGAATCACCCTCAAGTGATAGTTATATTAATTAAGGTTCAACATCAAGTTGCGACATTAAAATTTTGATATATTTCAATTAGAATACTTAAAATATTGGGGATTATTGTTTAGAAAAGGTTACATGCAGTATCTTTTAAACGATCATAAACCAATCCCTATCCAACTGTGTCGATTTAAAACTTTCTTCCACCACTTTGAGTTACTCTAATCTTTTGTGGAAATATGTTATTAGCTTTATTTTTCTTCCTTGTGTATTTGCAAAGTGCGAAATACGAAGGTGCAGAGAAGCCAGGTTACCATTGCGGCATTGCCCACGATCTTGCTGGAACATTACGCGTAGGATTCATATTCCTTTGATCTATTTTTAGTTCTTGTAAGCTATCTCGATGTCAAAAAAAAGTTTTATCCTTACAATAGGAAGGTCGTCTTTTACTTCAAACTCTATAATGAACATATAAATCAAGCTCTATGAAGTGTACCAAATTTTGTATATCTTATTAATTTCCACCATCTAGAACAATATACTACCTTATGCAGTAGGTGATAGTCTAGTGATGTTACATTGGTATCATCTCTGATCCAAAAGATTCTTTGATCGAGTGCCATCCTTTGCGGGAGGGATCCCCAAATCCCCCCTAGTCCCCTACTTACAACTTACAAGGGACTTCAACTTACTTATTTTTAAAATAATTATACTTTCACTACTAGGTCGTTTCGATCTTTGAGATATTCGTCACTCTTATCAAAAGGTCAATCGTGTATCCGACTAGATAGTCAACATGGGTCACTTTGATTTGTCGCTTGAATGAAGTATATAGACTCTAATATTGGCAAGATTTATCCTCTATTCTTATCTTTGGTGCTTTAGAATTAACTCCTAAAAATACGGAATCCTAACTTTTTACATATTTTTCTATCATTGATAAAAAAAAACCCACCTACCTAATAATATAGCACATAGAACACCACAATCTATATTTCCGGGATAACAATCTTCCCTACAACCTTGTCAACTTGATTAGATTGCATGACAACTATCAGGAATTTATGTAACATAACTCATTATGTTCCTGAGGGAATATTTCAACCAAGGAATGGAAAGAAAAAACATAATTACCTTTTCAAATCAAAGAGCTCAATGTTGGATAGTCAATTTGCTTATCTACTACTTGCCTGATGATGATAAATTAATTAAGTCAATAAAATGAAGTCATTTTTTTACTTTAGGAACAGTGCATGATGATGGTAACATCAGCGTTATTTCGATACTTATTGTCCCCAGATCTTAAATTATAACTCCAACATGTAACAATACATACTATATATAAATATAAGAAGTGGACTTAGGTCAATTATCTAGTCTACTTGTAGCTTTGTTACTACCATTTTTAGATGTCCAGTTACATTTATTATGATACATTGTATTAGACCTTAAAAGGTTTAATTTCGTCTTAACATGAAGGTCCAATAAGGGTATAAAGCCCATTGCACAAAGTCAACATAAGTCAAAGTCAATATAGGAAGACCGTCAAGACCATCAGGAGATGAAAGTCAAGAACAGTAAAAGGTCATGCAGTTAAAGAACAATCATGATACGGATTCACGTGAGGAAAGACGTGTAAGGCTACAGTTATTCAGGGCCAGAAGATGGTTGAGATTTGAATCAAATACGATTCAAATGTTTTAATTTCCCTCCAAGCAAGCATGGAAGTTACATAACATATTTCTCTGAAGCGATCATCAAGCAAAGAACAACGAACAACACAATCAAACTGCATTTCTTCTTTTCTTAGCGTAGCCTAGCCTGAGCCTAGCCAACCCCCTTCTGGGGTTATAGTTTAGTTCTTTAGACTTAAAACATGTTCTGGCGCCAAGTTCTTTAATTCTCCGATTGAAGCAAGAAATCATGGAGGTAATGGCCTTCGTGTTTTTCCTTTAGTTGTCCAGCCTTATCCTTTCATGTGTTGTAAAATCTTTCTTAAAGTTTGTGGAATGTATGGGAATGTTCTTCTTCAATTGATTAAAAAGATTAATTATTGTTTGCTCTATTTATTGCGTTTCACCTGAATTTATTAGGCGTTGTAATTTAATCATTAATTAAATTGCAACGAAGTACGTTAGCAAGGTTTTATCTAATTAAAACCGGTAACCCCCAGGGACTAAGCCTCCCAAGGCATTCAGTATCAAACTATTGGATGTGCATTGACTTGTTTGCAAGGTCAACGAACTGATTTTGCACCAACAAACTTTAAACAATCTTACTCCATCAATAATCCATTTTTCGTTTCTTAAGCAATTTTTTCCCCTTTTTTAATTTGAAAGGCAATATATGTCTCTTAACAAGGCACAACGCTTTTAAATTGAGGGGAGATAGAAAGATCCTAACTCATCATCGGAAAACTCTAGTCATTCAAACTACAATTTGGGAATTTTATATGACCCAGAACCTAGTGGAATTCACAATGACATACCAACTAAAGCTAAAGGTTATAAGTAGACCTGGGCACGGGTCGGGTCGGGCCGAGCTTGTTCATTGACTCGGGTCACGAGCTTGGGGCAATGGTGGGTTGAGTCCCAGCCCGTGAGTGGCGGGCCGCCTGAAATTTCCAAAATTTGTCCACAGCCCAGCTTGCGGGCTTGGCCGTGTTTTATGTTATTTTTTTGGATTCTTGACAGTTTTAGGCTTAAAAATATAGAGAAGGAGTGTTCGGCCCACGGGCCATATAGGCGGGCTCATGCCGGGCCCGAAGTAAAATTTCTTGATCGTGGTAGGCCCGCGGCCCACGTAGCGGACAACGGGCTTGGCCCCGACCGGAACTGACTAGCCGCTTGCCGGCCGACCCATGCCCACCTCTAGTTATAAGTATCATACCTCCGACCTCATTTGTTGGAAAGTGGTAGCTCTTACCACGTGAGTTGCCACTTGATACGTATATAAGTGGAACTATTTATCAATGAAATAGTTGTAATTAGATTCTTTTAATACGGCAGATTATGTAATCATATAGAGATGTATAAAAGACCCTCGTTCTCTTTTATTTTGTTCCCTTCGTTTTTTTTCTTCTCTTTTATATGCACATTAAATCATTAGTAGCTTTTATCATGTGATTTCGCACTTGATCCTTATGGAAGCATAACATTAATCAATGAAGAGTTGTAATTAGTTTTTTTTTTCTTTTCTTTTCTAAAGGTAGATCATTTAATCAAATAGAGATATAAAAGACGCGTGCTCTCTTTTTGTTCCCTTCTTTTCTTTTTAATTTCTTTTGTATGCACATTAAATCATTATTATTGTCTTATTAATTTAATTTAATTTATAGGAACTACTTCCTCTAAACCAAAGTATACCTAATAATTTTCACAACTATTATTATGTCATCTATCTATTGTGGGAGAGTGATAGTATTGATGCATAATCATAGTAAAATAAGATATAGCTGCCAAAAGGTACTTAATTGATAATTATATAAGATCTTACAATTAGGAAGTATTATGTTTTATAAATATGTGCGTAAATCACTTTTAAAGTTTGGACATGCAGTCATTTTATTACTCTAACTATGATTATATATATATATATATATATATATATATATATATATATATATATATATATATATATATATATATATATATATATATATATAACACCTTCAATTGAAGATTTTTTTTACCATCCACTTTAGATGTAAGGATTCGAACCATATTAGAGACCGAAAGCATGAGATTGAGGGAGAAAATTTGCTTGTAATGGGTTGGGCCTCTCTTGCAATAAAAGGCGCAATTCATAGGCTTGTTATTGTTCCTGTCTTATACTTCTAGTAAATTAGTTGATATATCACTTATACTCGTACCAACAATATAATTATTCAGTTGAAAATACAGATTTGGATTACTTTCCACCAAACATTGATACACTGCATATGTAAGCAGTCATTCTATTCGAAGTTGTTCATGGCATAATATAAATGCGTGGCAAAAATGATTTAATCCGAGAAACAGGGTTGTTTAATAAGGCGTATAAAGCGACCTATGGCACATGACCCCACTTTTCAGAGGGGCTTAAAGTCTTAAAATTAAATGTTTGTTTAGTCATATTGTTCAAACCTGAACTTTTTTTTTTTTTTTTTTTTTTTTTTGAGGGGAAAACAGTAACCAATGTTATTAACCAATATCCAACTCCGCCAAGGCTAAGACACCTTGCGGGAAATTGTTTACAAAAACATGTTGCACCCCATTAGAAGGGTGAATTCTCGCAATGAAATGAGCTACTGTATTTCCTCCCCTCTTAACATGAGAAATAGAAAAACTAGATAAACTATCTCCAATCATACTAATGTCTTCCACCACAAGATCAGTAGGAGATCGCCCAAACTTCTTCCTAGTAATTGCTTTTGAAATATTGCTTGCATCACATTCCAGCTCAATGGAGTTATAGCCAAATCTCTTCGCCACCTCCAATCCAAAGCGTGCCCCCATAGCTTCAGCAAGATTAACAGACCATCTCGCCCTATATCTTCGAACAGCCACCAGCAAGACCGTCCCCGTCGAGTCCCGCACCACCGCACCTGCCCCCACCATACCTTCCTCCAACATGGCTACATCAGTATTGAGCCGAAAACAGCCCGCTACAGGCACCACCCAGCTCGACCGCGACCGAAACTCCATGACAGCAGGAGCTCGAAAAACTGACGCTACATAACTCTTGTACTCAGTCACTAATTTCAGAAAACCAACAACACTCACCCCCACATTTGCCCAAGGTTCTTCAAAAGTTACAGAATTTCGAAAAGACCATGCTGCCCACGCAAGGGCCATGAATGAAAGCAAATCTTTTTTTCCAGCCTTGAAGTAATCCACACGAAAAACTCCAGAAAAGAAGAAATAGGACCATCTCTCACATAGTGAATGAAAGGAGAATTTTCCCAAATAGAAGAGACTAGTGAACATCGGAAAATGGCATGAGTTATGGACTCATCCTCCCCATTACAATGAGTACACCTCCCATCCTCAATAATATGACGGTCTTTTAATCTCCCTCTTGTTGCTAAAGCCCCCGTACAAGCCCTCCACACAAAATGTTGGAGTTTTGGAGGCCCTTCCAAGTTCCATACCACTTTCCAAACCTCCCCATTATCACCCCCAAAACGGTCCCGCCAACCCCGCAAATGGCCGAGTCTCCCCAACCAATATGCAGATTTTGTTGTGAAGATCCCGTCCGAGGTCGGCCACCAGAATTGGACATCAGGGGGCTTACGTGAGCTGATAGGAATTTCCCAGATCAAGCGAGCATCCTCCTCCGTGAAATGAGTAAGCAACACCAACTCATTCCATTGTCCATTATCATCAAATAAATCCGACACTCTAAGGTCTGCAGGGCTCTCCAGGTTTGGTGTAGGGACCACCGAAGCGGACTCACCCGGGAGCCAAGAATCCTCCCACACTCCAATGCTACCACCATCCCCAACTCTCCACTTCAAACCTTCCAGCAGCAAAGACTTTGCACCCCATATACTACGCCATACATAGCTAGGGTCGAAACCCCTCATAGCAGTTAAAAAAGAAGTGCGGGGATAATACCTTGCCTTCAAAACATGGTGAGCCATCGAACTTGTATCGCACATCAATCTCCAACCTTGCTTCGCTAAAAGGGCCTGATTAAATACCTTAAGATCCCGAAAACCCATACCTCCATAGGACTTCGGCAAACACAACTTCTCCCAACTTAGCCAATGCATCTTTCATTTAGTACCCCGGGCACCCCACCAAAATCTAGCACACATAGAGTTAATGTCCGATAAAATACTATCCGGAATAGCAGATAAACTCATCATATAAGTGGGAATAGATTGTATGACCGCTTTCAATAAAATTTCTTTTCCGGCACGAGACAACAACTTCTCTTTCCAACCCTGGAACTTTTTCCAAACTCTTTCTTTAAGAACCGTAAACACCATTTTTTTTGACCTTCCAATCACAGTCGGGAGCCCCAAATATTTTTCATGTCTCTCTACTTCCCTTACACCAAAAAGGGAACGGATATCCCTTTTTCTAGTATCATCCACATGTTTACTAAAAGACACTTCAGATTTATCAAAATTAATTTTCTGTCCAGATGCTCTTTCATACGTACTGAGAATATCAGCCACCACAGAGTATTCCTGAAGAGTAGCTCTAGTAAACAGGATACTATCATCTGCAAAAAATAAATGAGAAATACGGGGTGCAGTACGACATACCCGAGCTCCATGAATTAAACCATCACCTGCTGCCTTAGACAATAAAGCCGAAAAAGCCTCAGCACAAAGGAGAAACAAATAGGGGGACATCGGATCTCCTTGCCGAAGCCCCCTAGATGGAATAATATTGCCCTCCACAAAGCCATTAAGCTTGAAAGAATAAGAGACGCTTGACAGGCAATCCATTATCCTTCGCACCCAACCCTCACAAAAGCCCAATCGCCGCATCACTTTCTCCAAAAAAGACCACTCCACTCGATCATACGCCTTACTCATGTCCAGTTTAAAAGCCATAACCCCCTCTTTTCCATCCCCCCTCCTCTTCATACTGTGAAAAATCTCAAAAGCAATCATAGCATTGTCAGTTATGAGCCTGCCAGGAACAAAGGCACTCTGGTGCATCGAGATAAGATCAGAGAGAAAAACTTTAAGTCTGTTTGCCATCATCTTAGAGATTATCTTATAGAGAACTGTACAAAGACTTATAGGCCTAAAATCACCCATCTGTTGAGGATTCGAACATTTGGGAATTAAAACAATACAAGTCTTGTTCAAAGTATCAATCTGCACTCTTCCATTCCACCAATCTCTTGTAAACTTCACAATATCATTTCGCACAATATGCCAGAATTTTTGGTAAAACAATGCATGCATACCATCAATACCGGGAGCCTTATTAGGATGCATCTGAAATAAGGCTTCCCGAATCTCATCCGCAGTAGGCTCGGCCACCAAAGCTTCATTAGCCGTGCTCGACACTTTAGGCGAGAGGCCCGCAAGTGCTGCATCAAAATCCGAGGGAGAAGAGGATGAAAAAATGTTAGTAAAATAATCTGAAATAATATTACTTACATCTTCCTCATCTGTTTTCCACACGCCCTCGCTATCTTTAAGTTTATGGATGGCATTGCGCTTTTTTCTCTGACTCGCTTTGTGATGGAAGTATGATGTATTTTTGTCCCCGTCTCTCATCTCATTAGCTCGAGCTCTAGCATGCCAATAAGACTCATGTAATCTATTCAGCTCATCCAACTCCCGAACAATTTCTTTACATTTCTCCAACATTCGGCCATCAGGGGCCTTATTCTGCCACACTTGCAACTCCTCTTCTTTATGTTTTATGCACTTTTTCACATCGCCAAAAGTTGCAGCAGCCCACCCCTTCAAAGCTGACGCACACCCATCAACCATCTCAGCAATATGCGACCCCTCACTAGTACTCCACGCCTGCTGCACAACATTCTGACAATCTGGATTAGATAACCACAACGCCTCAAAGTGAAAACGCTTCCCTTTCCTGCGTCCATGCTGAACCGAATCCGAACTGAGCAATATTGGGGCATGATCGGACTTGTAGATAGGAAAATTTTTAACCCACGCATGAGGAAATAAATTGCCCCAACTGTCACAAGCAAGGAATCGGTCTAATCTTTCTCGAATCACCGTTTGCTCGTCGTTTCCCCGCTGCCAAGTGAAATCTCCTCCTCTATACCCCAAATCATTGAGCTCACACAACTCAACTGCCTCCCTAAAAGCATCAATTTGTCTTTCCCCCCGAACCGCACCCCCTTCTTTCTCAGACGCATGCAATATCTCATTGAAATCACCAAAAAAGATGACCGGAATTGAGAAAATACTCCGAATCTCCTTCATTAGTACCCAAGTTAAGTGTTTATTCGAGGCCCCCGGCCACCCATAGATACCCACAGCCGCCCATCGAGGAACATCATCATCATCCCTTACCTCCACTGCAACATGGTGAACTGAATAGGAGATCACTTTTATATTTAAATCATTCCACCAAAAACCGATACCGCCAGACAAACCCATGCTACTCAAACATAAGCCCTCAGAAAAACCACACTTCTCTTTAACTAACTGTAACTTTTTCGCATCAATCATAGTTTCCATCAAGAAAACTATATTAGGCCTGTCTCTCCAACACCATGATTGAAGAGTTTGAACTGTCCTAGGGTTGCCCAAGCCCTGACAATTCCAGCTGAAAATTTTCATTGTCCTTCGCGGGGTTGGTAAACTCCAACCTCCGCTACTGTCAAGGGCCTAAGCTCCCTATCAAAATTACCAGACACTTTCAATTTTTTCCCCGAAACATCCGACTCGTCCATAGCTACATCATCTCCATCCATCCCCGAGTCTGCATCCATAAAATTCTTCCTCTTTTCCCCCACCACATCCCCCACCCCTGTCTTCCCCAACCCCTCCCCTTGTTTCACACTCTGCACATTTATACCTTTTTGCCTTTTTTACTGGCTGACACATAGGAACCAATAGTGAAAGACAACTTTTCATCTTGATCAGAATTACAGGTCCCCTCCTGATAATCCCCAACCACCCCTCCATTTATTTCTCCAAAATCCACCCCACTATCGCTGACATTATTAATAACATTTTCCCCCTCCACACTCCCCTTTATTAACTCACTGTTCCCCACATTGACTACATTATCTTTATTAGCACTAGGAGCATGAAACAAAACATTCGTACCTTCTGTGATTGGTTCATTAGCTAACAAAATTGTCTTGGGATTTGTAACATAAAAACTATTCCCGTATAAAACACCAACACCATCGTTTGCAGAACACTCCACTTCTTTCCCCACTATTTCCTCTACACTTCGTCCTCCATCAGGCTCTGTACCCTCCTTCCACCGCCCCTTACTCGTTGGACTAGCGAAGTTGAGGTGCCTGGAACAAGACAAAAATCTACGAGCTTCTTCTTGCTTCTTGACACTACCCCGCCTCGGTGACGCCTTTAACCACGCCCCCCATTGCTTCACCTCTCCTCTATTCACCTCCGCCACCTCACCACAGTCTCGCTCAATATGCCCAATTAACCCACAAACGTAACAGAACGTCGGCAACCTCTCGTATTTGACTTCAATTTGCACCACCTTTCCTACGCTATTACGGATGCGTTGGATACGTTTCAACGGTTTCGTAATATTCATGATAATTTTTGCCCTAGCAAAAGTATCCCACAATATGCCATCAGTATCCACCTCCACAACCTCCCCAAGGCTTCCTCCAATGGCTCGAATATGATTCTCACTCCTAGAGTCAAGAGGTAAGTTGTAAAAACGAACCCAGAAGGGGCTGCGGATAAGGGCTATGTCCGAGGGTTGTATCCCTCCTTCAATTTCATTCAAAACGACCAGATGTTGATCAAAAGTCCAAGGCCTACCCTCCATAACTTTCTTTCGATCCCTACCCGAAGCGAATTGGACCACAAAAAGTCCGTTCTCAATCGATTGGAATAAAGCATCCTTCGAAATCGCCCAGATCTGATTCATAGTCCTCTTAAACGCTTCAAAATTATAAGGTCTAACTGTCATAATTTTCCCCACAACTGCCAAATTAAGGCTTGGTTCAACATCGTCCGTCACTACGTTGTCAAACACAACAATACTTTCTTCATCTTCTGTAATTCTCAGGTTCGACCAGCGTGCCGTAATGTCATCTGCCATCATCACCAATCTAGTCCCAATCCCCCGGCAGGGACAATCAACTCACCCAGGGAGACCAAAACTCGCGAACCAAGACTGTACGCTCAAACCCTAGTAGACGACTAGAGAGAGACTCTCACATTTACCTCTAGACACTCGTTCAAACCTGAACTTTATTGTGCCTAAAATATTTTAATAATGATTATTTTTATAGAATACATTATTTGTATTCTTACAACCTATACATAATATCTTTATATTTAAAGCCCTACTTAATAATTCGTACAGGGGCGTCAAAAATTTTAAGACGGCTTGCCGATAAGGCACTCAAAAGTCCTAGACGCATGGTTGTCTTACGGCTTATAATTGGCTGACTTAGTCAAAATTAGAAACTGGTCCTCCTGTCCTACTGAATATGTCCTCGTGTCGCTCTCTTTGTAATTGGTACACATTTTTTTTGATGCAGAAGACTAGAAGAGGGGCAACCCCTAGTAATTGGTACACTTTGACCCCATCGTTCTTCCTTTCTCTTGCTTTGCAACTTTCAATTATGCGAATTATTGATTATACACCTTCGTAAATCGTACGTGAATTCTATCTTTGTCATATTTGATAGCCTATGTATATATTAGGAAATAGTCAAATCATATTTTCTATGTAATCTTTCCTTATTAATCCGAAATCAATTTGAACGAGACATCAAAAATCTTCAATGTGATAATGGGCGGGAATTTGATAATGGACCTTTTCATTCTTTTTGCACGGCTAATGGCATACAATTTCGATTTTCTTGCCCCCATACCTCTCCTCAAAATGGTAAAGCAAAAAGAAAAATCAAGTCCATCAATAACATAGTTCGCACTCTTCTTGCTCACTCTTCCATGCCCCCCCTCTTTTTGGCATCATGCTCTTCAAATGGGTACTTATCTCCTTAATGTTCTCCCCTCCAAGGTCTTAAAGTACAAATCTCCCACTCAAGTTCTTTATCAATGAACACCATCTTATTCTCATCTCCGGGTTTTTGGGTGTGTATCCTCTCTTCACCTCCGCAACCATCAATAAGTTGCAAGCTCGTTCTACACCTTGTGTTTTCTTGGGCTATCCGTCAAACCATAGGGGGTACAAGTGTTCTGATTTATTAAGTAGGAAAATAATTATTTCACGCCATGTTATATTTGATGAACACACATTTCCCTTTTCTAACTTGCATAAATCTACTCCCCACTCATATGATTTTTTGGGTCATGAAATGTCTCCTTATCTTTTGCCATTCCTGACTTCCACAAATCAGCCCACTACCCCTACCCAAACGCACACCCAAAATACCCCCTCTCTTGTCCAGCCCACGGCCCATTCTTCATCTATGGCTGCCCCTAGTCCCCTTGTCTCGCTGGCCCAGCCAGACGAGCCCAGCAGCGTGCCAATACAAGCGCCCAGCTCCACACCTCCCTCTTCCCCTCATGACAGCCCATCTCCAACTAGCCCACTTCCATTTGTCCCCCCCCCCCTTCTGGTCAGCAGCCCACATGCATGACAACCATAATTCAACATGGAATCTACAAGCCCAAAAGGCCATTTAATTTGAGCACTTCCACTGCCCCTACCATTTCGCCTATTCCCCGAAATCCCGTAAGTGCTCTAAATGACCCGAATTGGAAAGCTGCCATGACCGACGAATTTGATGCTCTAATTAAAAATAAGACATGGGAGTTAGTACCCCGTCCTAAGAATGTCAATCTTATACGTTCTATGTCGATTTTTCATCATAAAAAGAAATCTGATGGTTCTTTTGAGCGGTATAAAGCTCGTCTTGTAGGTGATGGCAGATCTCAACAGGTTGGAGTCGACTGTGACGAGACATTTAGTCCGGTTGTCAAACCGGCTACTATCAGGACTGTCTTGAGTATTGCATTGTCCCGTTCTTGGCATATTCATCAGTTGGATGTCAAGAATGCTTTCCTTCACGGTAATCTTACTGAAACAGTTTATATGCATCAGCCTATGGGTTTTCGTGATCCAACTCACCCTGATTATGTTAGTCTCTTGAAGAAGTCACTTTATGGGCTTAAACAAGCACCCCGTGCTTGGTACCAGCGTTTCGCGGACCATGTTTCCACTATTGGCTTCTTCCATAGCCGATCTGATCACTCACTGTTTATTTATTGCCGTGGTTCTGACATTGCTTATATTATGCTCTATGTTGATGACATCATTCTCACAGCTTCATCAGATGCTCTTAGATTATCCATCATGTCTCTTCTTAGTGCCGAATTTGCTATGAAGGATTTAGGTCCTCTAAGCTATTTTTTGGGTATTGCTGTTATCCACACTTCATCTGGCATGTTCCTCTCTCAGAAGAATTATGCTGCAGACATTATTGAGCGTGCCGGCATGACCTCTTGCAAGCCTAGTCCTACTCCAGTTGACACCAAAGCCAAACTTGGGGCTTTGGCTGGCGACACTTATGCGGATCCTACCCACTATCGTCAGCTTGCTGGTGCATTACAGTACCTCACCTTAACCAGGCCAGACATATCTTATGTTGTTCAACAGGTGTGTCTCCATATGCATGATCCGAAAGTTGAGCATATGATTGCTCTCAAGCGCATTGTGCGCTACATTCAAGGTACTCTTCATTTTGGTCTTCATCGGTATAAGTCGTCCATTGTCTCTCTTGTCTCCTATACAGATGCAGATTGGGGTGGGTGTCCAGACACTCACCGCTCCACATCCGGATATTGTATTTTTCTTGGTGATAATTTGTTGTCTTGGTCCTCCAAACGACAACCTACTTTGTCCAAGTCGAGTGCCGAGGCTGAATACCGCGGTGTGGCTAATGTGGTTTCCGAGTCATGTTGGTTTATTGTGATAATGTTAGTGCTATATATCTCTACGGCAATCCCGTTTAGCATCAATGCACTCAACATATTGAGATGGACATACACTTCGTACGTGAAAAAGTTGCTCGTGGAGAAGTTCGTGTTCTTCATGTACCGTCCCGTTACCAGATTGCAGACATCTTCACTAAAGGTCTTCTGCGCGTACTTTTTGATGACTTTCGGGACAGTCTAAGCGTACGACAACCTCCCGCTTCGACTGCGGGGGTGTGATAGCCTATGTATATATTAGGAAATAGTCAAACCATATTTTCTATGTAATCTTTCCTTTTGTATAGCAATTTAGTTCCTATTATTAAGCCTTAGATTATGTTAACTGTGATATACACTCTTGTATATATTGACCCCTAAAGATCAATAATATTCTCACGGATGATTGCTTACAATATTATTGTCATGAGATACGGCCATTTTTTTCTCCACTACTTGTTGATTTCTTTTATAAGGAGAGGAAAACTAGCATAGCCTTGATTAGGAGGCCACCCTAAACTAAATGTAGCTTTTTTGATTGAAAAAAGAAGAATATTACATGTAAAGTTTATGTGAAAAAAAGAAAATATAGATTAGGGAAATATTTATTTATGTAATAAGAGCATGAACAATCAAAGGGTCATTAGCTTATCCCAAGTTTATCTCCTTCCCTCATTTCTACACTTCCATTTATCTTTTCACTATTTTTTGCTATGTTTCCTTCAAGTTTCCTACTTTTTCTTCCACAATCATGGGTTTTTTTTCTCTCTCTGTTTGAGATATTAGTGCAGAGATTTTCTAACAAGTATGTCCATGGGCACCACAGAACCTTGGCTCTAGTGATATCTTGCTTCGTCTCTCATAGTAGAGACCATGGTTCAAATCTGGGTGTGAGCATATTAAGTATGTCGTCCATGTGCATGATGCATATGATCACCTATATTTCTAAACTATATACTATACTTTGAGGTTCATATGAAGTACAATAATATATTGTGTGGGATTAGGTTGTGACATATAACAATGATATATTATATATGGAAAAATTTAGAGGGTTGCTGATAGCACTGAGTCACTGACTAGCACAATCTAAAATTGATAACACCAAAAAAGTATTTTGAAAATACGAGGGAATGCTGTAATTTATTGAAGAGTAGCAAATTTTGTTTGAGAGAGGAAGAAATAAAAATAGTCAAATACCAAATTCAAATGAAATGAGTTGTCTCAAATATCATTATACAATTCTCATTCCAAGATCAACAAAAAAAAAATCCAATTTGCATGACATTGCAAATTAAAACTATCAAACAAATGACAAATGTACAGAATTGGAGGCAAAAGTACCGATTAATATTGCTTTTATTTTTATGGTTCAATGCATGCAACTAATTGGAAATTCCATATAATTATAAATGTAAATTTACTGAGTGAAATTAGTAGGGAAGACAAAGGAAAATTAATTGTTTTTTTATAGAAAGATATGAAGAAACTTTTTTCTTTTATTAAATTGACTCGTGTATTGAGTACTTATCTTTAATACTCCCTCGGTTTGTTTTTGTTTTTTCTCAATGGGCTCGGGGGAAAAACCAAGGAGCACCTCATGTGGGAATGTTTCTTGGTATATATGTAATACTCTATTCGTCCACTAGTGGAAAAAATGCTATATGTCACAACACAACCGCTGCGGTCCCTAAAAAGAACCGAAGCAGTAAATCCTCGAAATTGTAGGTGGGAAACTTGGGAACACAAACCGCTGCGGTTCTTAGAGAACCGCAACGGTTAGTAGAAAACCGATCTGGTTTTCTTTTAACCGCTGCGGTTCTCTTAACCGCAGCGGTTAATCTTTTTTTTTTTATGAGCGCTGAGCCCACGAAATTGAGGGCTGAATTGAGCCCAGTTAATACGAGAATTTACCGCATCTCTAAGACGTGGGAGCCCACGAAACCTAAAAATTGGGAGTCGCCTAGACTCTCCTCTCTTCACAGTCATCTTCCATTCTTTCTCTCTCTCTCCTCCCTTCCACTCTCCAACGACGAACAGAGAAACCAAAACAAATTTTCTCTCTCCTCTTTGCTTTCACAATAAACCCTAAATTGATTGATTAGCTTAGAATATGCTCCAACAACATGTTATTAGTTCTATAGATTGGACGCCATCTCCTGTAGTTGCCCTAACAACTAGCGCCGATGATTCTCAAGTCGCCGCTGCGAGAGAAGATGGTTCTCTCGAGTTTTGGCTTGTTTCTCCTGGTTCTATTGGTTGGCACTGTCAATTAGTATGTTTTTTTTTATGCGATGTTTTTTGAATTTTGAAATTTTGTGATTGTTGATTTTTCAATTTTATTTTCGTTGTTGTTTAATGTTGGTATATTATGTTGGATGATTTTAGACGATTCATGGTGATGCGAATTCGAGAATATCGTCGCTTGTTTGGTGTCGCACGAGTTTGAAGGATAATCCTTCTGGGAGGTTGTTTTCGTCTAGCATTGATGGGTCGGTTTCTGAGTGGGATCTTTATCAATTGAATCGAAAGGTATTTTTGCGGTTTCGGTTCGATACAGGATTTTTGAATTGCTATTGGATTTTGGGACTTGTTGAGATGACCCTCAAACCGCTGCCGTCTGCTTTATTCGTTCCTGGTGCTTTTGGTCGTGGTGCAGGTGGTGCTAGGAGGTACTGATGATTTTTTCGATTTAGGGTTTTTGATTTAGCGAACAATGTTGATGAAGATGTTTGTTTTTTTTGGGTAATAATTGTTTTTTGAAAGTAGGGAAATTTTGATCGTGATTTAGTACTTTGATATGAATTACTGTTATTATTTAGTATAATTGGAAGATTTATTTCTTGTTTTGTTCTTTATTGGTTGCCTTTTCTTGTTTATTGATTGATTTGGTATTGATTTTGGGGAATTAGGGTTTCTGTTTTTCCTTGATTGATGATGAATGTGCTAATTTGAGTAAAAATGGTCAAGGTGTAAAGAAAATAATGTGCTCAGTATATATGGCCCATTTTAATTTCCGACTTAGCTTTTTGTTAGTTTTCGAGTCAAGTCTTTATGATTGAGCCTTGAAAGTAGCCAGACAGTTGAATCTATGATTTGAGATTGGCTGTGGGATTAAAACCACATGCTGTCATATTACATGTACTTATTTTTGGTGAATGGATGTAATTCTAGGTTGTCATCAAAGTTCAATTTTTTGCATTACGTTTGCGGTGCATGCTCTGCTTACACTTAACACATGAAGAAGTAAAGAGATAATTAGATAGGTGTAGAGTGTACCTAATTTTAAATTTTGATGCAAATTGGACTGAAACTTGATTTCAATTGAGGATGTTGCTGTCATCCATGTCTATGCATTGATTATGAAGATGTGTATGCCTATTTTAGCCTTTCCACTTCAGACTATGTGTACTTTTTTGGTTTTTGTAGGCCTTTTCTCAGGAGGTATTGATGATTTTTTTCAATTTAGGGTTTTTGATTTAGCGAACAATGTTGATGAAGATTTTCCAATAGAGATACTACTGCCCGAAGCAGAGTGATTCATCGTCTTTGTCTGCTAACTTCTCCTTGAACTCTAGGTATGTCGTGCTTTCTCGTTTTATTTTCCAATAGAGATACAATCTTAAAGGATCACCGCCTCCTATTTTGCCTTCAAAAGCAGGTACATAGTTTTTACATTACCTGAAATATTAGGTTTTATTTTCGATTTTTATTTGTTTGATTTTGCTTTTTTTTGTTATATTGTTAGAAATTTATCGAGTTATTGAGGAGAGGAACTCCGGAGGATCGCGATTCTGCTATTGAATGTGTGCGCACTTCTCTCGCTCCTTGCGCTCTTGATGCTTATCCTGTATGACGCACTTTTTTTTTGGATTTTTGGATTTTTGATGATTTAATGGCGTATTGATAGAGAGATTATTTGTTGTTTTCAAGGAAGCATATGATGAGTTTAAGCATATTATTCTTGCACTGATTTATGACAAGGACGACTGCAATTCACCTGTGGCTATTGAGGTACTGCAATTCGTCGTTACCTAGTGTTGATTAATGTGGATTTTGATTTGTTGTAGAAGTATATTGAATTACAAGAGTTTGTTTTTTTTTAAAAAACAATTCGTCGAAAATGTATTGTGTATTTGTGTACCTTAGATGGCTAAGCTTACCTGATTGTTATTCTAGCAGGGGTCTTTCAGATTGTTATTCTAGCATTTCTAGCAAGAGGCTCTTAACTTTTTACTTACCTGGTCGTCTTGGGTCTGTAGCATCTTGCTAAATTGCTAAAAGATGTTTTTTTGGCAATGCACTCTGTGAAAGTGTGTAGCTGCAAGTATGGTTACCTTGATACTAAATGCTCAAATCTTTTCATATCCTAACATATTTCACATTGTCTTACGGATGGCGGTACATCCGGAATAGATGCTTAGGACATTTGCTCTCTCTACGCCACCCTAAATCGGTAGTTCTTTCAAACTGGATGTTTAGTGTATTATGATGTTCTTGATACGAGATCTATCTTCACTATACTGCAAAGCTTGTTTTATCATCTTATTGTGTATTGGTCAGTTGCCGTTGTTTTTCTTGTATCATTAAGTCGTGGTGCTATACCATGATTATCGAGTGTCTTGCAACTTGTCATTCTCTGGTCAATGCTTCTTGTTATTGTCTTGAAAGATTTTCAGCTTAATTCTTAAATGATGATCTCAACACAAGAAAAACTTTATTGGCTTATTATTGTGGGGGTGGGTGGCAGTCTCGGGGCGGGGGGGCAACGCAGGGGGGGGGGGGCAAGCGGTAGCTTGGGGGCAAGTGATGAGAAAATTTTAGATTTTAGCTAATCCTTCTATTATCTTCTTCGTTGTGCAACCGAAATGAATCTCGCTCTTGCTATGCACTTGCTTTATATTTGCTTGCATTCCTTGTATCTCGATGAAGTGATGAGTAATGTTATTGTTTTCTTTTGTTTGAGCGACGCTTGTGTTGCTTGTTAGATCATTTAGTTGTATGAAAAAAATGTATATAATTGTATAGAATGGAAACAACTTAGCCATAATCCGAAAGTGCCACTGTCCTCCTGGATTATGGGGGTGGGTGGCGGTGTAGGGGGGGGGGGCGGTGCAGGGGTGGGTGGCGGTGCGGGGGGGCAACGCAGTGGTGGGGGCGGTGCGGTGGGGGTGGGGGCGAGCGGGGGGGGGGCAGTGCGGGGGGGTGGGGGCGGTGCGGTGGGTGGGGGCAGTGCGGGGGTGGGGGCCGGTGCGGGGTGGGGGGGCAGTGGGTGGGGGGTGCGGGGGGTTGGGGGTTGCTCCCGATGGTCTATTGTGGCATATAAATCATTCTATTTCTCGACATTTCGGATGAGTAAATATAGGACACTCGGACATTTCAACTTGTATGTCAAGATCGTTCTCTATATGATGAGACTTTGTGTTATGTCAGATTAAATCGAAGTTGTAATTTTGTGATGTTCGATCTTTTTGCAGGTGTGGTAAGAAGCAAAGCGGTGTTTATCTGGATGGGGGGTTGCTGATGGGTTTAGGTCTTGGGGACATATCAGTTCCAAGTGTTCAAGCAAAATCTGGATGGATTAAAGACTCTTTCTCATTGTGCTTAAGGAAAATGGTTCTAGATTATAGTAAATATTCTTATGTATCTAATTATTTATACTTATGCTTCAATTGAGCATAATATGCTTAATGAAATGATTATTGATATATATTATTGATTTTCTATTGATTAATAATGAAAAAATACAAAAAAAATATTGGTTTTCGGGGTGGTTAACTGCTGCGGTTTTGACCCAAAACCGCAGCAGTTAATCATTTACCGCTGCGGTTTAGGGTCAGAACCGCAGCAGTTAATAGATTAACCGTTGCGGTTTTGGGTCAAAACCGCAGCGGTAAATTATTAACTGATGCGGTCCGGAACTGCAGCAGCTAAAATTTGTCTACCGCTGCTAGTCCAACCGTTGCGGCCAAAAACCGCAGCGGTAAGCCCGGTTTTGACCGCAGCGGTTGAACTTTATTCCACTAGTGGTCTCAGAATAATTTGAACACTTTCTTTTTTATTTGTCCCAAATTAATTTTAACAATTCCATATTTGACATCTATTATTATATTAGTTTTTTTAACACCATTTTGACCCACACTTTATTTCTATAAATAAATATTACCCAACTTTTTCTCTCATTCAATATTAAAAAAATTAACCAACTCCTAACAAGTGTTCACATTTTTGTGTGATGGGGCAAGTATTTTATGTATTCTTTATGCTTTTTGATGAAGTAAGGTAGAGAAAAGTATAATAAATTCAATAATTGTGAAAATAATGATATCATATCGGCTCGCTTTTTTTTAAAAAGTAGGAAAAGTATAGTAAATAATACTCCACTCCAACGAGGGCGTTATAGGAAAAGGAAAACATTCAAAAAAAGAAAAGATTCAAAGAAGAAAGAACTTTTTGAAACGACTAAAAAAGGAAAACAGAGTGAACAAAAAGAAATGGAGGGAATACTAGCTATATACTACAAATGTGAACTTTTACCTACATGGTTTTTTAATTAATCTATATTACAAGGCAAAGGTTAAGAGCATCAAAATGCATATATAAAATATCATTATACAAAAAGTTTCCATTTCAAACTCTAGTCGAACGAAAAATCTTATATGATTCTCTCTATCTTCAGTATTTATCCTTATTTATTGTCCCCAAATAAATTCTTGTTGGATTATATTTTATTGGGAATTCTTAACATATGCCTTGTGCAGGCGTGTTTTTATTGCCTACACGAGATGATCGCGTATTTGACTATCTCATTGTAAAGGTTTTGTTTTGAAATACGTTTTGAATTGAAGAAGTCGCAAACAAGTCTTTAAAGGAAGACTCATAAACCTAATTGGATATTGGAAAATCTTAGGGACGACTTAGGAACTTATTCAATGTAGATTTCTCCGTCATGACTCCATAATTGATCATTGAAACAAAGATTCAGTTCGGGGTTGAGGGTACGAATATGATCAGGATTCAAATTCGCCCATTGATGGCCTCTACTTAATAACGATTCATGTGAAGATTTATGCAAATAAACAACCACATAATATGTTAATACAATTTATAAATTAATCTTTTTCGGTTCATTAACAAGTAAAAGACTATTTTTTGGTGACATATTATTATACAATTAAACTACAGGGAACATAATCCAATTGTTCAAATTATCTGAACTTGGCATTGGAACATTTATTTAGGTCTTTGATTAATAAAAATAAGCATTTGCAGTGACGAACGCATTAAACATACAAGCATGCATATGAATATGAATAACATATAGAATTAAAGAATAGGAAAAAGTAGAGATTATAATATACAAGAACGCGTTAATTCCTTTGAGATCTACATTATGACAAATGTATTGTTAGTAAAAAAAGGAATTAAATTGGAATTGACCCTCTGGAAAGTATACCTTTTGTCTATGTGTTTGTGTTTGAAGTATGTATGTAAGTATGTTATGAAGTATGTGTTATGTGGGTTGGAATGTATTGAAATCGTACTATGAAGTTGTTAAAGCAGTGAGAAACGTTCGTAGGAAAACAAAGCTATTTATAGGAGAAAGAAAGCCCGAAAACCGCGCAAAGATAAGTGCAATGGGTGACACGCATGGGCCATGCGCTTGGCGCAACAGCCTCGTGTCAGCATCGCAGATCTGGAGCGGATTTGGCTCGTTTTAAGATTCTTTTTTATCTTTGATGAAACTTTATCCTTTGAAATCCGAAATCAGATATCTTTATGAATAAAAATTTAATTTTCGATATATCCTTTAGAAAAATAATTATTGAGAATAATTATTAAAAATATTAAAAATATAATTAATTATCAGGAATAATTAATTGGGCCTTTAATATTGGGCTTGGATTTAATAAATAGATTTTATATTTTCGAAATGTTTTTGGGCTTAGCTTGCTGAATTGCTCTTCCTTTGGACCAGACCAATTAGGTTGACGATATGTTTCATCATTGGGTACTTAATGGGGAGACACGAATTTGTGTCTATACCTTGTGGCATAGATTAGAAAAGTCCTTAATTACTTATAAAATAATAGTTTTTTAATTGTACATGGCAAACCATGAAAGCAATGATGTAAGAAATTTGATATCTTGAATTGATACCTATATACTTTATAATATGTGTGTTGCTTTTTATTTTTGAAGTGAAAATTCATTTGTTAATATGATGTCATACGACATTTATAATAGAAGTCGGAAAGTAAAAAATTACAGATCAATCTGGAAAAAACTTAATTCTAATATGGCAAAACCACTATCATTGAGCAAAAATAACTCATCTAAATACCCTCTTTCACATCGCTGTCTGATGCAGCCTTCTACAAGGGATCTAACGATCTGATATAGTTTTGATGTAGAACTAGAGTTAATTCAACTGATGGTACGCGAATTACTAACCGTCGTTGCAATCTTGCACAAAATCTTATCGACAAATCAACATTCAACTGAAACCAGGATCCAAACCCCGCTAACACACAAAGATACCAAACTAATACACCCACCATGAGAGGGGTGACTAAAAAACTCATAAAGAGGACTAAAGCCATCACACATAGGAGACTTATTGAAAACAGCGAAAAACGCAAGAAAACAAAATAGAAGCTGCAAAAAGGAGAGAAAAAGGAGTTTACCATGGACGAAAACATCATGGCAACCCCTCTAGAGGGTTTTATGTGAAAAGAGGAGAGAGAGAAGATAGGGGGGATAGCGACTAGTTTTTCTTTTTATGTGTGTTGTATAGATGTCGCCTAATATAGTTAATAAATTTATGCAAGGATTTACACCTTAGGAAGAAAAAAGTTTAAGATTATACCAAAACATAAGATCTGATATAGTTTTTATGTGTTGTATAAATACAGTTCCTATTGTAGATGTCGTTTGACTTTCAATTAATGAAATTTCCCTTTATAAAAAACATAAAATCGAATCCTTTGTGGCTCTATATAGTCTATACACTATAGAAATTGTGTGCTGGATTCATATCTTGAACCCAAGTAAAATAAGATCCTGGATCAAATATTGGTGATGAGAAATTTGAAAAATTATTGGAGAAAATTTGAAAAATTATCGGAGAAACTTTCCAATAATAATTCCTTTTCCTTAGGAATTGTGGAGGATTCGTTTCACGGGGATAATAATCATTATTATTATTATTATTATTATTATTATTATTATTATTATTATTATTATTATTATTATTATTATTCCCATCAATATTTAAAAATCTTATAAGCAACAATAATTCTAGTAAATTTCGTATGAAAGATGGGATGTGAATGGGGATTAGGGGGGGCACCCAAAACATCATCAATATAAAACAAGAATTAGACCAAATACTTCAGGTTACGAAATACGGAGCAGAAACTAATGATCATCTCTAGGGACTTAATTGTATTTCATGATTTATGTACTATCATACCAGTCTGTCACCGACAACTCTGGGATCATGAAAATCATACAAGATCTTTTGAAACATACAACTTGTAACGAATGTTCTTATGTATCTTTTTCCTTCTACCAAGATAATTTATTAGAAGTATTAAACTCTCCTATAAAATTTTAATTAAGTAATGGCTTTAATTGATTGCTAACCAAAACATATATGGGTCTGGGATAGGAGATAACTTTGTCTTCCAATTTGTCCACTCGAGTTAAATATAATTAATAAGTGAAGTTCAACTCAGCAATATTACTCCCGTTGCTTTTTTTATTTGCTACAGCCTACAATATTGTTTTGAGAAATTAACCACTAACTTTGACCGATTTTTTTGATTTTTTTTATAAGTAAAAATATAGTCATGTGTGCTTTTGTTAGATTCGTGTCGATGTAAAGATTCCTAATATCTAATTTATACTTCCTCCGTTCTGTTTTAAATGAAACATTGGGTGAAATGACACTATTCATTGATCAATTTTGACTCCAATTTATCGTCATTATATAAAGAAAAACATAGTCAAGTGGGATCTTGTTAGATTCGTCTCGATGCATACTATCAAATTATAACTTTTTTATATTTTTTACGTGTGCACAACTAAAGATATAAATGATTAAAGAAGCGCGTTGGGTTGCGTGAAAAAGCAAACGTTTCATTTAAAACAGAACGGAGGAAGTATAATTTTTACTTAAACGAAATAAGAGATATTAAGGGTTAAAAAGCATCTTGAAAACTGCGCAACAACAATGTAGCAAATAAAAAAAAAAGTAAAGGGAGTACTCCCTCCGTCCCATATTATAGTGCTTGATTCTGTTTTTTCACGGGTATTAAGGTAAATAGAATCTTAGAAAAATATAAAGAGTGTTTGTGTATTGAAAATAAATGTTATTGGGAAAAATCTGATTTTAGGAGAGAGAATGATAATAATTGGTGAAAGAGCATTAAATACATGACTAATTCAACCCTTGGGTTGAATAAACAAAGCAAAATACTATTTTCAAGAAGCAAATAAATAATGGTGGCACAATTTTTCTAGGAAAATCATAAAAAGGTGTGAAATAAAAATGGAAATAATAATTATATTTTGGGACACTTTAAAAAGAAAGAAGCACTATAATATGGGACGGAGGGAGTAGTATATACTCTACCTAATCAATATATATATATATAAAGGAGGAACTTTTCGCAAGCATAGGGAGCTCCTCAAGATTTCGAGACCATAGAGCGCGCCACGTAGGATTGCCATGTCATTAATTATTATTATTTTTTTTTTACAAAAATAGAGTTCTACAAAATTCAAATACGTATAAGGAGTTCTGGATAAGCGAAAATTAGAGTTTGATTTTAAATTAACAACCCAAATAATTATATTATTAAATTGCGTATAAATTTTGCTACGTAATTCGGAATATTATAATTTGTGTACCATTGGATAGTGCTCGAAATATACTCCGAAATAAGATCCATTTACAATATAGTTCTTCAACTTATGAAATATAAAGGGCCACATAGGATTACCATGTCATCATTTTTTATTTTTAGTTTTTAACAAAATAGAGTTGTACATAGATTTAAATACATATAAGGAGTGTTGGATAATCAGAAATTAGAGTTTCGTTTTGAATGAACAACCTAAATTATTATATAATGTAAATTATGTATAACTTTTGTTACGTAATTCGGAATATTATAATTTTTGTACCATTGGATAGTGCTCGAAATATGCTCCGAAATAAGATCCATTTACAATAGACTTCTACAACTTATGAAATATAGAGGGCCACATAGGATTGTCATGTCATCATTTTTTTTTTTAACAAAATAGAGTTGTACATAGATTTAAATACATATAAAGAGTCTTGGATAATCAGAAATTAGAGTTTCGTTTTGAATGAACAACCTAAATTATTATATAATGTAAATTGTGTATAACTTTTGTTACATAATTCGGAATATTATAATCTTTGTACCATTGGATAGTGCTCGAAATATGCTCCGAAATAAGATCCATTTACAATATAGTTCTACAACTTATGAAATATAGAGCACCACATAGGATTGCCATGTCATTAGTTTTTATTTTAAATATTTGAAAAAAATAAAATTCTACGTATATTTAAATACATAAAAGAGTTTTGAATAGGGGAAAATTAAAAAATATAGTTTTACATAGATTTAAATACATATAAGGAGCTTTTGATAAGCGAAAATTAGAGTTTGGTTTTGAATTAATAACCTAAATTATTATATTATGTAAATTGTGTATAACTTTTGTAATATTATAATTTTTGTACCATTGGATAGTGCTCTAAATATGCTTTGAAATAAGATCTATTTACAATATAGTTGTACAACTTATGAAATATAATAGAATAAACAACAATGTAAAATTGACAGTCTGATTTTAAATAAAAAATCTAAATTATTATACAATTGAAATATGCTTTGAAAATATAGTTTACAACTTATGAAAATATATTTATTTAGATGAACAATAACATATTATTTATTCTTTATTTTAAATACATATAAAAATAACTATAAAAATAGCGTATTATACATTACAATACTAATTATGTCTTTAAAAATCATAATTTTAAAATTTGAGTTATAAAGATAAAAAAATTCATATCCATTGTTTTGAACCTATAGCATTCCATGATGGCATTACATGAAGAATCAAATGAAAGTTTGTCATTGAGATTGCAGAGGAATTATGCAATTAACTAATTATTTTATTCCTAGAATATTTATTGCATACATAATTATTTATGTTTTTTTTCCATATATCTATATGTCAGATCTTATTCTTTTGTCCATGAACTTAATTCTACTAAAACTATTTGGAAATCAAGGTTCGTGTTTCTAGACTGTTTAAGGTCACGGATCATAAAAAAAAGGGGGAAGTTTGATAAATCTTGATATGGTCATGATTGATGAAGAGGTATTTTTTCTCTTTTAAATAGTATTTTTCAATTATTAATAGAGGTTAGTTTTACATTTAATTAATTTTATTCATGAAATTATCGTTATGATCTTCTTTTTTGCTTTCACATCTTCCATTCTATATGCGTTAGTGTTTATGTGCTATATTAAAAGTTGAAGTTGTAGCTGACTTTTATGTTTTTATCTATTCTTTCTGTCCTGCATCTATTAAATTATTACCCTCACTCTACTTTCTTAAACTATCATTCGGGTATTATTCATGTTAAAACTGTGTTAATTATTGTTAGTCATACATATTATTAGGATACCATTTAATAATAGAGTTATTTACAATATTCAATTGGATATTAAAAATTATAAAATTTATATATCGCAATAACAAATCAAGAAATTATAGTATAATGACAAATATTTTCCCCGTTCTTTTTCTACTACAACAATTGGTATGGGCATGGTTTTCAAGGAAATAAAAAATGGGTAATTTAGCATAGAGGTACCCCTTTAGTTAACTAGAATAGGGGATAAATAATCCTTAATAAAGTAAATACAACTTTATGAGGCAATTTGGATAATTAATTAGGGTTTTATTAACATAAAATAAAGGTAATATTGTCAACAATAGTTGCTTTTGTTTTACCAAAAGTAAAATGGTTCCAAAAGATGAAATTACCCAAAGCGGTAATTGTTGTAATAGAAAAGGAATGGAGGAAGTTATAAATACAATAGTGTTGAAAATCTCATTTCACAGCAACACAAAATCGACAATAATATTAACAAAAAATTTACAAAAAGATAAAATAAACAACAACCCGTGCAACGCATTAACAACCTAAATAATTATATTATGTAAATTGCGTATAACTTTTGCTATGTAATTTGGAATATTATAATTTTTGTACCATTGGATAGTGCTCAAAATATGCTCCAAAACAAGATCCATTTACAATATAGTTCTACAACTCATGAAATATAAAGGGCCACATAGGATTGCCATGTCATCAATTTTTATTTTTATTTTTTAACAAAATAGAGTTGTATATAGATTTAAAGACATATAAGGAGTCTTGGATAATTAGAAATTAGTGTTTCGTTTTGAATGAACAACCTAAATTATTATATAATGTAAATTGTGTATAACTTTTGTTACGTAATTCAGAATATTATAATTTTTGTACCATTGGATAGTGCTCGAAATATGCTCCGAAATAAGATCCATTTACAATATAGTTCTACAACTTATGAAATATAGAGCGCCACATAGGATTGCCATGTCATTAGGTTTTATTATAAATATTTGAAAAAAATGGAATTCTACATATATTTAAATACATAAAAGAGTTTTGAATAGGGGAAAATTAAAAATAGAGTTTTATATAGATTTAAATGCATATAAGGAGCTTTTGATAAGCGAAAATTAGAGTTTGGTTTTGAATTAACAACCTAAATTATTATATTATCTAAATTGTGTATAACTTTCGGAATATTATAATTTTTGTACCGTTGGATAGTGCTCTAAATATGCTTTGAAATAAGATCTATTTACAATATAGTTCTACAACTTATGAAATATAATAAAATAAACAACAATGTAAAATTGGCAGTCTGATTTTAAATAAAAAATCTAAATTATTATACAATGTAAATTGATTATAACTTTTGCTACATAATTTGCAATAGTATAATTTTTTTTTACCGTCGGAGAGTGCTCGAAATATGCTTTGAAATAAGATCTATATACAATATAGTTTTACAACTTATGAAAATGTATTTATTTAGATGAACAATAACATATTCTTTATTCTTTATTTTAAATACATATAAAAATAACTATAAAAATAGCGTATTATACATGACAATACTAATTTTGTCTTTAAAAATCATACTTTTAAAAATCGAGTTATATAAAGATAAAAAATTCATATCCATAGTTTTGAACCTATAGCATTCCATGATGGCATTACATGAAGAATCAAATGAAAGTTTGTCATCGAGATTGCAGATGTATTATGCAATTAACCAATTATTTTTATTCCTAGAATATTTATTGCATACATAATTAATTATGTTTTTTTTCCATATATCTATATGTCAGATCTTATTCTTTTCTCCATGAACTTAATTCTACTAAAACTATTTGGAAATCAAGGTTCGCATTTCTAGACTGTTTAAGGTCACGGATCATAAAAAAAAGGGAAGTTTGATAAGTCTTGATATGGTCATGATTGATGAAGAGGTATTTTTTTTCTCTCTTAAATGGTATTTTCAATTATTTATAAAGGTTAGTTTTACATTTAATTAATTTTATTCATGAAACTATCATTATGATCTTCTTTTTTGCTTTCCCATCTTTCATTCTATATGCGTTAGTGTTTATGTGCTATATTAAAAGTTAAAGTTGTAGCTGACACTCATGTTTTTCTCTATTCTTTCTGTCCTGCATCTATTAAATTATTACCCTCGCTCTACTTTCTTAAAGTAACATTCGGGTATTATTCATGTTAAAACTGTGTTAATTATTGTTAGTCATACCTATTATTTGGATACCATTTAATAATAGAGTTAGTTACAAGATTTAATTGGATATTAAAAATTACAAAATTTATATATCGTAATAACAAATCTAGAAATTATAGTATAATGACAAATAATTCCCCTGTTCTTTTTCTACTACAACAATTGGCATGAGCATGGTTTTTAAGGAAATAAAAAATGGGTAATTTAGCATAGAGGTACCCCTTTAGTTAGCTAGATTAGGGGATAAATAATCCTTAATAAAGTAAACGCAACTTTATGAGGCAATTTGGATAATTAATGAGGTTTTATTAACATAAAATAAAGGCAATATTGTCAACAATAATTGCTTTTGTTTTACCAAAAGTGAAATGGTTCCAAAAGATGAAACTATCCAAAGCGGTAATTGTTGTAATAGAAAAGGAATGGAGGAAGTTATAAATACAATGCAAAAAACTTATATGGACTTGGTCCACATTAAATTAGTGTGGACCTAATACTAATTCATGTGATTTATGAAAAAAAAGGATCACTATATAAAAAAATAAATATAAAAGATGAATAGATATAAATTATGAAGTTTGACTATGAAAAAAAAAAAGATTACTATGTCACAAAGGGAAAATTTCATCATGATAAACTAATGTGAGAAAGAGTTACTATATTAAAAAAAACAATCACTATAGTAGATAGTAACTGTATAGTATAACTTAAAATTTGAAAAGGTTACTATATGGAACTAAAGGGTCACTATGTTAAATAAGTGGTTTTGGTCCACAATAATATTATTGTGGACCAGGTCCGTGCAAGACTATTCCTAAATACAATAGTGTTGAAAAATCTCATTTCACAACAACACAAATTGACTATAATATTAACAAAAAATTTACAAAAAGATAAATATATAAAGGAGGAACTTTTCGGGAGCATAGGGAGCTCCTTAAGATTTCGAGGCCATAGAGCGCGCCACGTAGGATTGCCACGTCATCAAATTTTATTTTTATCTTTTATAAAAATAGAGTTCTACATATATTTAAATACATATAAGGAGTTTTGGATAAGCAAAAATTAGAGTTTGGTTTTGAATGAACAACCTAAATTATTATATTATGTAAATTGTTTATAACTTTAGCTACGAAATTTGAAATATTATAATTTTTGTATGATTGGATAGTGCTCGGAATATGCTCCGAAATAAGATACATTTACAATATAGTTCTACAACTTATGAAATAGAGAGTGCCACGTAGGATTGCCATGTCATTAGTTTTTATTTTAAATATTTTAGAAAATAGAGTTCTACATATATTTAAATACATAAAAGAGTTTTTGATAGGGAGTAATTAGAGTTTTGTTTTAAATAAACAACCTAAATTATTATATTATGTAAATTGAATATAACTTTTGTTACCTAATTCAAAAAATTATAATTGTTTACCATTGAAAAGTGCTTGAAATATGCTTCAAAATAAGATCCATTTACTATATAGTTTTATAACTCATGAAAATATATTTAATTAGATGAATGGTAATGCATTATATAGTCTTTCTTTTAGATAGATATAAGAATAGCTGTAAATACAATGTACTATGTGTGATTATAGCATTTTATCATAGTTCTGATTTACAGGATTAAATATATTATCATTCAAAACCTCAACTTTACTCAAATGAACCAAAACAATTTAGTATTGAAATAAAATTTATTAAGGAAACTTTATTATTACAACAAAAACTAAAATCTATGGCGATAAAGTTACATATATATTAGAATTTTAGATGATGAAAAAATTACAGTTTGACTTTTTTTTTAAAAAACTTAGAATTTAGAATATTATATAGAGCTCTATCTAAGCATGGCATCTCATTCTTTTTAATTTTTATGTTTTTTTTTAAAAAAAATATTGACCAACATATATATAAATACATATAAGGTGTTTTGGATAAGTGAAGATTACAGTTTGATTTTAGATAAACAACCTAAATTATTATAATATGTATTTGAATATAACTTTTGCTATAAATTCGCAATATTATACTTTTTTAACATTGGAGAGTGCTCGAAATATGATTCGAAATAAGTTCCATATACAATACATAGGTTTACAACTTATGAAAATTTATTTATTTAGATGAACAATAACATATTATTTATTATTTATTTTAAATACATATATAAATAGCTATAAAAATAGCGTATTATATACTTCCTCCGTTCCAAAATAAGTGAAACACTTCTCTCATTTATGTGAGAGCTTTTTGAGACAAGTGTTTCACTTATTTTGGAACGGAGGAAGTATGATAATAGCAATTATATCTTTCAAAATCATACTTTTATATATCGAGTTATATAAAGATAAAAAATACAAATCTATAATTTTGAACCTGTAGCATACCATGGTGGCATTACATGAATAATCAAATGAAAGTTTGTCAACAACATTGCAGAGATATTATGTACTTGTCTAATTATTTTATTCCTATAATATTTATCGTATACATAATAATTTATGTTTGTCTTTTCCATATATCTATATGTCAGATCTTATTCTTTTTTTCATGAACTTAATTCTACTAAAACTAATTAGGAAATTAATGTCCGCGTTTCTAGACTATTTGAGGTCATGGATCATAAAAAAGGAGAAAGTTTGATATGATCATGATAGATAAAGAGATTTTTTTTTCACTTAAATAGTATTTTCGATTATTAGCAGAGATTAGTTTTATATTTAATTAATTTTATTCATGATACCATCATTATGGTCTTTTTTTATAGTGTTTATGTGCCATTAAAAGTTAAAGTTGTGATTGACACTTATGTTTTTCTCTATCTTCTACCCTGCAACTATTAAATAAGTACTCTCTACTTTCGTCAAGTATCATTTGGGTATTCTTCATGTTAAAATTGTGTTAGCTATTGTTAGTCATACTCATTATAGGGATACCATTTAATAATAGACTTGGCTACAATATTCAGTTGAATATTAAAAAATATATAATTTATATATCGCAATAACAAATTTAGAAATTAGAGTCTAATGATAAATACTTTGTTTGTTATTTTTCTACTACAACAATGGGATTTAGCATAGTTTTTAAGAAAATGAAGAAAATGGGTAGTTTAACATAGAGGTACCCCTTTAATGCAACTTTATAAGGTAATTTGAGTAATTAATGATGGTTTTATTAACATAAAATGGCAATATTGTCAAATATAGTTGCTATTTTTACGAAAAGTGGAGTGGTCCCAATAGATGAAACTACCCAAAGTGGTGATTATTGCAATAGAAAAAGAACGGAGAAAGTATGTAAATAAAATGGTGCTGAAAAATCTTATTTCATAGCAACACAAAATCAACAATGTTAACAAAAAATTAGCAAAAAAAGATATAAACAACAACCCGTGCAACGCACGGGCTTCAAAACTAGTAATAGGTAAATTTATTGATCCCCTGTAAACGTATGAATATAATGCATTTAGTGGAATTTGAGACTCCTAACATGAAAGGAATCTGAGAGGCCTAATAAGACTACTAATGTGAATGCATTTGGTTCCACTAACAAGACTCCTAAGATGATTGGAATTTGAAGATCCTAAAACTTCGAATCGACCAAGAATTTCGATATCCCTGGTCTTTTGACACTTTTTCATGCACAAGTAGAAGTTAATGTAATCGTGCTTTCCAACATAGTATTATGGTTCAAAGTTTGACTATGACTTGGTTAAGGTGGTGAAAAGGGTCCATGACTAAGAGGGTAATTCATTGTTGAAGTTGAACCTTTACTTTGAGTAGAAGGCCATACCGGAATTTGTTCCCCCATGCCTTAAGCTAGGAGCAAAATATAAATAGAAGTTTATAACTAAGATCAATCACTATAGTCAAAACGCTTTATGGATTGAAAAAGAACAAACCATTGGGGGTAAACTCAAACATATAACATGTTTTAATTAGGTGGTTTTGATTAGCCTAGATTCCGATCCATGCATCACCATAAGGTGAAGATATGCAAATGAATATGATGCTAATACCTTTGTTGAATTAAATTGCAATAAGATATGTCAGATTTAATTATTCTACTTTCACACACTCGTCCTTTTTTTTTTTTTGACAACGGGGAAATTGTACATTAATTAAAAATGGAAGTACAGCCTAATGCTAATACAACCTAACAAACACAAAGAAACTAAACTGAGCGACACTCGCTCTTACATAACAATTACAAAAACAAAAATAACTTAAACTAGGATAAAACTGCTCGATCTGGAGGTCGGAGTTGAGAGATAACTGAAATGAAACTCTTCTACGGGTTGAAGACGATCGCCAGGACCCTGACGCAGGGAAAGGGAGGAGAGGGCTGATTTCACAAGCGGGGCAACAAAGTAACAGCGAGAGTAGGAACTCGCACCAGGACCAATCCCAGTGACCTCCTGTCACATGGAATTCGACGACCGGGTTTTCTGGAATAGTCACATTCCTTTGTGACTCAATACCCTTTTGGAAGGGTATTTCAGGCTTCTAGATAGGTCCTCCGCAATGGAGTAGCCAAAATGCAGATGTGAAATTGTTTTGCCTACATGGAGTAAAGGTATATATATGGTATGTTCCAAAATATTTGAATTTTAACAGGAGTCGCCATCAAATCTTTTCCACGATGACTTGGTCAAACCTCTAAATATTACTTAAAAAGCTATTACTAAACACAACCTATATCTCTATTATATAAGGGAAGGGGGGGAGCAATGGTGTCCACAAGAAATGACCCCCCTACCCTTACTCACACAATGAATCATGTAATTAATAATAAAGAATAAATTAAAAAAAAATCATATTCAATAAGTCAAGTAATTATCTATTTGACATAATTGTCAATCAATACAAGTTTCAAAAAATATTTCATTTAGCATTGAATCCAAATCTTTGAATAATGAGGAAAGTTGTCATATGAAGGGAAAAAACCTTGAAACTACAATTCAAAAATTTTACTCCATACACCATTATTTTACTTAAAATCTGAATTACAATTAAATTAAATTCTTACATAAAATACATTTATAATTCGCCATCCCTATGACAAGTTCATTCAACTTTGTGCAAATGGGGTATCTAACAACTATCAAACAATTTCAAGTTGAAATACAGTCGAAAAATTGGCAATTTATTGCTCCGTGCATATTGAATTTAATCCCTCTAAACATTGTCATGTACGAAATCGTTGTTTTGTTTAATTACAACCTAAGGATCATGAAAAAGTATGTGTTGATCATGAACAAGTTGACATATGTATCACGTGCATAATTCTTTAGGGGCCGTTTGGTTGCCATGAGGGTATGGGAATGGAATCAAGAAAGGGGTAGAGGGGGAAAGGAAAGCAAAACCCTTAGATTAAAAATGTTGTTTGGTTGAATTTTTTTATTTCTCTTTCTTCCTCTTTTTACATCCTTCCACCACCATCCTCCTTTGTTGTGTCTCGCCGGAGCCCCGCCGGAACTCCACGCCCGGTACCCCGGTGAGCCGCCGAGCTTGCGCCCTCCCCCTCCCCTTCCCACCGCGCTGTCGGCCCTTTCCCTCCCCTCCCCTCCCCTCCCTCCCCCGCAAAGATCGCGCTGCGCCAGTGCGATCTCCCCCTCCCCTTCCAGATCTGCCGTTCTCTTCCCCCTTCCCTTCCTGCCGCTGTCGTTTGGTTCTTTCGTGGTGGGTAATTGGGTTTTTCAGTGATTTTCGGGGTGGGTTTATGGGTTTTGTGGGTGGGGGGTGACTTTTCGTGGTGGATTTATGGGTTTTGGGGGGGCAGATGGTTGCAGTGGTGGTGCGGTGGGTGCGGTGGTGGGTGTGGTGGTGCAGGTGGGGTGAGGGTGGTAGTGGTGGGCTGGTGGAGGGGTTGTTGAGGATATTGGGTGGTCAAAGCAAATGGTCAAGGGTTTCCAAAACCCCTATTTCTAAGTGGAGGGGGGGTGGGGAATCAAGTTAGAGGGATTTGGGGTAATGGAGGGGAAAAAGGGAGAAACAAAAACAAAACCCCCCAACCAAACAACTTTTAAGGGAATGGAATCAATATACTCCCTTTTCCTTTCTTGTAACCCCTTAACCTAACAGCCCCTTAATATAAAGGAAAGGAATAATTTGATATACTGTAACCCTATGAAAAATTATTAAGTGACCTTCAAATTTAAAAACTAAAGCACAAAACTTCAAATTCACGCACGTATCGCGTGCATAAATTGCTAGTATGTAAATAGTGGATCGGACTTGAATCACATTACCTTCAGGAAATAATACACTTTTTTTTTTAAAATGGCAAGAAGAAAGCCCATAATAGACCGAAACTACTCGCAAATAAGCCCAACGTAACATAGTAGGCAAGGCGTTTTGGAGTAGTCGGGGGTAAAGAGAATCTCCACCCCCCAAAGTGCTTCTAGTGGGAATTGATTCCACAACCTTAAGTTGTAAAATACAATATCATATCCACTTACCAGCCAAGTAGTACTACTTGCTTAAAAGAAATCCACTTTTACATCATCCAAGACTAGGTGAATAAATGATGAAGTTAAACGTATGCATAATATAATGTTTGGTTAATCTTTAAAAATTAAACCTGACAAATAGTGACACTTATAAGAAAGATAGAGAGAAATCCCTCATAAATATATACAACATAGAATATCTATGAAGACTTGATTATCACCTTCACTATGGTTATCCAACGAAGTAGGTAAAGTGATTAAGTATAATTCCTGTAACCATAATTGTAATGAAGTCATAATGAAGGACATATAATGGTGCAATTCAGGAGAAGCACGCACTTTGCAATCAAACTTGTATCAATTCATGCATAGTATCAAGCTTGTAATGCGGCGAGGGACATACCCCCCAATAAATTTTCTTCTTCTTTCTATTTGATTAGCTTTTTTGTGGTGAAACAATAAACTAACATTTATTTCAGCATCATATAGATTCCCTGAACATTTAGTCCTACAATTTGGTTATTCTTTGGACTTTGTACCATTAGAAGGCAGACATTCACTTCCTTACAATGAAGTCGTCTCAGGAACAATAAAATAACTTTAAGAGGTATTAAAATATTACTAGTTATTAACACCTGTAAATAAAAAATTAACTTTTGAAATTAAAATTATATTTAAAGGTGGTAGGGATTAAAAATTCATAATTAAATGCTCGTGCCGACAAATGATTAACATACAAAGTGGGAAAAACATGCATTATCATCATCATCATCAACATGAATTAAGGGGTGATGAAGGGTTTGACTTAATAAAACACAGCTCATGTAATGATAAGCTCATGAGTGGCATAAGATGTCTGTCATGGAGATTTTGATCATGAACGAGGTATGGTTATTCAAACTTTATAAAAAAAATATTTAACCAAAAAAGATTAATTAATTTATATAATTAACTAGTAATTTTTTATGATTATATGCAATGAACAAGAGAACCTTGATGATATATTATAAGATATTGGGCTACTAAGACCAAAGGGGACAACTAATAATAATACATGATAATGGAGGTACAAATTTGAGAATAATCATTGGTGGACAAAGGTTTAAGTGTTATAAGCTCCAAACTTTGGATTATAATCTTTATTCTAAAAAATTAGAAAGTTGAATGAAGAGTTGATTTTCAATGTAGTCCTTTTGGATGTTTCTATATACCCATGCTTATTTATATCTTTTTACATGTGCTTGTACCTCTTAATTTGTTGGCAATGATATCACGTAATTGCACTAGAATAAGCTACCTTTCATTTTTGTGGGTCATCATTCGTTGAAACAAAATACTTTGTCACTTTCTTTAATTTCATTTACTTCCCTAGTTAATCCATGCACGTCCAATAATTAAGGTCACTATTATCCAATGAAAATGTTCAAGATATAATTAATCATCTAGTAGACAAAATTTTGGTACGAACTATTAGACTTAATTAACCGAACCTTACTCATATAGAGCTATACACCTGTACTAATCTAGAGTTGAAGATACTCGTTTCATCGCTTTAGTTTGGCCAGGATTGAGTAACATACTAACACTAGCACATGGCCATCCATCGAAATCAACTATCTCAAATAGTTAATGTTTTGAATTCTATAGCTTATGATTCTCCGGGTGAAATTCATCTTTGATTTCTAAGTGTGAGCAAGACAGCAAGTAGACTTGTTACCAAGTTTGTGCGAAGAATAATGCATCAAATGTCTTTTACGATGATAAAGGCTCCTTCGGATCCTAGCAAGTACATAGGTGAGTGCTGAAATACTATATGTGCTCTCCAATGATGTACGAACAATTTAATAAATACTTCTTCAGCTCTCATTTAATTGTGACACTTCAAATTTTGACACTATTCACAATCCCATATAACTAGCTTTTGTGTTTTATATGTATGGAAAAATATAGTCATCTGGGATCTTGTTATATTAGTCTCGATGTGCACTTTATTAATATCTATTTTTTTATAATTTTTACCAAAACATAACTAAAGATATTAATAGTGTAAATTATGCATTAATAAGCGTGAAACTGTATGAAGCGGAGGAAGTATAAGAGTATTCTCACTTTCTGTCTCCATCAGATAATTGTTCCTAAGTCATGTGATGGCATATACTCTCGTTTAAGCCAAATATTTTGCATGTTTATATGTCAAAATTGTCACCCGTCGCTAACGAGTGGTGCGTCGATAAATAAAGGTTAGATTAATAATGGTTTTGTAATTTGGCGAAATCAAAGTTCTAATGGGATGACTATTCATGCTAGGCATTGCTCAATCTAGCAAGCTTACATGTGAATTACTAGTCTGAATAGTTAAGAGTTTTCTTGCACGTTGAGATCCGCTTATCTCCCTTCACTTATAAGGATTGTGCTTGCTATAATGGTGAGAGTTTCTTGGTGAGTTGGTAACTTCGTCCTTATCTCACCTCACCTTATGTGCCTTGTTGTCTAGTGCGGACTAGTAAATTTCTTATCGAAACAAAAAACTAATTATCTTAATTGGTAAAGGTAGATGTAGCTTATTTTGTTAAAGTCCTGGGAGGTGACGCTCAAGATCTGGGATCAAATTTCATCTACATCTATTGCCTTGTGGCTCTCTTACATAAAAAACAAATGGATAAAACTTCTTCTCATACAAATAAAGAGACATATATAGCTCAATCGATATACTTTTTGAAAGATTATTAACATGACACTAGCTTATATCAATTGGGGCTGCACAATTGTTTTCCCATTTTGCTTCATATTTGCTTCAAGGGTGCTTCCTTGTTCCTAAATAAGTAATAGTTTTTTGTCCCAAAAACTTTGTTCACTTTTTTTATGTCAGGTTTAACTTTGATCACTAAACTACTCTCGAGATTATTCTCGCCTTGCTTTTTTACTTACAAAATCTCATAATTCAATATTCAAAACATCACCGTCTTTGGAAGAATATATATTAGAAAATATATTGTTATGTAGGATTTCATTCAAATTATCAAACTTTTAGAAGTTTTACCATTAAAAATTAAAGATATTAATGGCGAACGATATGCATTTAAAATTGCGTAAAAGCAACTGTAAGGAATAAAAAATGCACATGGAGTACTAAAAATTATGGATACATAATATTATGAAAAAACATAGTATTCATGAAAGAAAAAAATGCGAAAGGAGTTATAAAAATTGTAGAGTAAAGAAATTACATAATGAAAAAACATATTCAAATACTTCAAAATTTTCTATCATTATAGTCGTCGAAATTAAACTGAAAACATATGGCACTTATGTATTACTGCTTATTACCAACCAATAAAGGCTTGACCTAGTGGTAAAGGTTTGGCCTCATGACTTCAAGGTCATGGGATCAAACTCCACTAGGGGCTCTTTGGGGATGAGATTTCCCTTACCATCCCCTCCCTCCCAAGGAGTCTGACCTGCAAACCTGACTGGTTAAACCTGAGCAAGGTGTCAGTCAGTAGGGACTAGGGTCCTTCATCTTACCTGTCTTTAAAAAAATGTACTACTGCCTATTAGTCTAGAACTGAGGGTTCCTTCATCTTACCTACCTTAACAAAATACTACTGCCTATTAGTCTAGAACTGAGGGTGTATGATTTGAGAAAATGTCCAATTCAAACTGTTAAATGAATTGAGTAGCATTTCAAAACTTCTTTTTGCTTAACTAACAAAGATTTAAGACAGATCACTTTCATAATCTTAACTTCCTGATTGTTATCTAATAAGGATTAATGGTGAAATTAATATTGTATAAGAGTATACTTAGGTCTGCAAAAACCAAGATTGGCAAAATGTGCAGTACCATATTTGCTGTTTTAATTTATCCAGATTTTGTCACTATTATCTATACACAGTGAAATCCAGTATAGTGTAACTATATTATTGCCATTGTCCTATCTATTTATATGGTTATACTAATTATCATGAGATTTTAGGAGTTGTATTTGTTAAGAAGATTGGAAAGAAAACTATTGGAATGAAGAAACTATGGGTAGTGTTTTAAATTATTAATCTAAGAATGATGTATACTGAATTTGCACCAAAAATAGGAAGAAAAATAAAATTATTATTGCCCAAATGATGATTTATTCTTTTTAATAACCAAGGAAAAAAATATTTTCTAATATGAGTTTGATTAGGATGTTTTTGGAAAATTAATACAGAAATTAAAGTGAAAAGGGAGAGGAATTAATGGTCAATTTACTTGAATAATTTCTGCAATCTATGTTTGTCAAAAAAAGGAGGGGAATTAATAAGAGAAGGGAAGAAGAGGGTAGTCTCTGTTTCGTGTGGGTGTATAAATATACACCATTAAACCCTCTTTTAATTTAATAAAGATAAAGATTTTGGAGGGTTATCATCAATAATTAATGCAAGAACCATATCAAGCCCATGTTAGCTAATCATAGATGGTTATAGTCTTGGAGAATATTTTTCCAATTTGGGAATCTTTTGCCTCATTTTGGATTAAGAGACTCTAAGATAGACTTGTTTGGAAATAGGGAAAAATGAAAAGTATCTTATTTTGATGCCTTTATGAAAAGGTTGTAATAATAATAAAAATAATACTAATAATAATAATTATAGTATGATAATAATTAAATTAATATTATTATATTAATAATAATGATTTCATATAAGACATATTTAGGATAAATTTATGTGACTTGTTATAAGAGGTAGGTTGACTTTTATTTGTGAAATTTTACAGAGTCGAATGAAATTATATGAAAGAGTAATTCTTATGTGAGGAAATTATATGATTAGATAAAATTTAAACACAAAGGCATGGAATAGGAAGGAAACCCCCCATTCTTGTATTAGTAGTTTATGCATACTTTGCTAGTTATGCTATACTCCTTTTGTATTTTTTTATCATTCTCACTTGAAATCTTAACACTATTCACCATTAGAGAGAATCTTTTAAATTTTTCTCAAGATATAAGAAAAAATATAGTCATGTGGGTCTTGTTTGATTCGTCTCAATGAGTTTTTAATTAATATTCAATTATTATAATTTTTGTTAATATGTAATGGAAGATATTTAAGGTAGAATAAGTGTATTGGTAAACGTGCAAAGTCAAAGTAGGAAAGATAAAAAAATACAGAGGGAGTACCTTTTGTCTTCTTAATTATTATTTTTTTATTATAAAAAAATTAACAAAAAACAGTTGTGGGTGATGGAATAAAGAATTCACTGTTGCAGTGTTGCATGTAGGGACTTGCAAAATCTGGGTCACCAATAAATCTGTACAGATTGGTGATCCCAAGAGGACATTATCTGTCTCTAAAAAATAATTATAGCTAATCCTTAACTTGCAGTAAATAAAAATTGAAAATCCTGCCCCCCACAAAAGGCAGGGATACCCCAGTTATTAAATTTCAAACCTTTGATAAGACTTGTGCAAGTCATATTAGTGCAGCTCTTTACCTCCACCTTTCCCTCAAATAACCAAGAAAATTTAAGAGAAAAAAAAAAAATAAACAGCTCCCAAATTGAGTTAAAAAATTTATTTTGTACAGTATATGTCAATCAACCCAGGTAGATTATATGATGATACACTATTTTATTTTATTTGAAAATATAACGATATACTGTACCATTAACTAATACTTCATTGGTTTGGCCGTTTGGTTAAGGTGTAAGAACTAAAAAGTGTCTTATTACCTCAAGGTCATGGATTCAAACTTTATCAGGCTCTTTGAGGGTGCGGATTATTTGATAGCTTTTGCCCACTTCCAACAGTCTAATTAACTAGCTAATTGGTCTGGTTAAGATGTAAAGAGCCGATCCAACATGATCTTCTCTTTACCATCTTTACTTACAAGAAAAATATATGGTTATAAAGTATCCTTTCTACTTCCAGAGGATCTAACTCTTTTAACATAGTGTGAAGGAGGGATGAAAAGGACGTAAAAATTTCTTACAAAAACAAAAGGACATAAAAAGCTGGTAAATGCATATAAGTCCTAGAAAAAGAAATAGAGACAAGTAAAACATTAATGATAGCTTGTTTTTTTAGAGATAAAGGTAGTATTACTAACAAAAATATTTAGAAAAAAACGTTTAACATCGACATTATAGAAAATATATTACACGATTGTGAATAGCATGTTCTTGATAAAGTTGTCGATATTTATAACCAAAAAGGGCTTCAAACATTAGTATTATAGAAGTTTCTTTTATATGAAACTTTGTCTCTCATGGGCTCGTTAAATTGTCGAATATCCAAATACTAGTACCAAAAGCTTCTATCTCAATCGGTATATACTCCACCTTCCCTGTGAGGTATTGGATTCGATCACAAACAAGAACAACTTGTTGCTCTTGGATGGTTTAGAGATTGGGAGGAGAAGAAATTGAGGTTTGGCTTCATTTAGATGGGAGAGTTCCTTAACAGTAGGGCCTTGACTCAAGCACACTACATTACCATACGAAAAATAATATCCATATAGGATGGAGGGTGTGGGTTTGGGCTTCATTTAGATGGGAGAGTTCCTTAACAGTAGGGCCTTGACTCAAGTCCACTACATTACCATACGAAAAATAATATCCATATAGGATGGAGGGTGTGGATTTGGGCTTAGCCAGACTCGGGAGTAACCTAACAGTAGGGCCCGGGCTCAGGCTCAGGCTCAGGCTCGCTACATTACAAATAAATTATATATGTATATTAAGCTTTAAGAAAGAGTATTAAAAAAGGCTGATAAAAAAATTTGTTCAATCATCCTATAGAGATGTGACTTTTCCTCTCTTGAAGCTCCCTTCAATAAACCAAGATTCCCTACCAGCTGCCACTTCATTTTCTCAACTCTTCCTTGTCATATTTCTCTCTCTCCTAAAGAAAAAAAGAAAAAAAGAAAAGGAAAAAAATCCTTCACCCTGCTTTTCACCTCCTTATTAGTCCATTTCAAAGAGAGCCTCAACCTTCATTTGTTTGCTGCAAGCTGACACTCTTCACACTACCACCCACAAGCCACAACAACATCACATTTTTTTCTTTTCTTTTTCTTAAGAGACATTTTCACCAAATCATTTGGTGACAACTCCTAGAACACATAAACAACAGCATTGCACAGAAAAAGATAAAAATTCAAAGAGAGATACAAAGTTTTGTTGGGTGATTGATATAAATTTCCCCAAAAAAAGAACAACAACAACCCATAATGGGAAGACACTCTTGCTGCTACAAGCAGAAGCTAAGGAAAGGTCTTTGGTCTCCTGAAGAAGATGAAAAACTTCTTAGGCATATTACTCAGTATGGCCATGGTTGTTGGAGCTCTGTGCCTAAACTTGCCGGTGCGCGATTGTTTTTTCTTCTTTTTGTTCCGTTGCTTAATTGAAAGCAACGGAACAAAAAAATAGTAATAGTATTGCCTCTGATTACTTTTGATCAGAGGCAATACTATGTACATTTTAAATGATTTCTTTATGTTCAATGATCATTGTCTAATAATAACACTGCATACCCATAAAGAGAAATTAAATGTACTTTGATGGACTTTATTGAATTTATTTAAAAAATAATAATTTGGTGCAGGTCTGCAAAGGTGTGGAAAGAGTTGCAGATTAAGGTGGATTAACTACTTAAGGCCTGATTTGAAGAGAGGAGCATTCTCACAAGAGGAAGAAAATTTGATTGTTGAACTTCATGCTGTTCTTGGGAACAAGTATATATTTTTTTTTACTCCATTTGCAATATAAATGAATGATGATGATGATCTTATGTTATAAGTTTCGAATAATTATTATGTTTATACTAAATTTTTGGGATTTTTATTTGGCAGGTGGTCTCAAATAGCAGCACAATTACCAGGAAGAACTGATAATGAGATAAAGAACTTGTGGAATTCTTGCCTTAAAAAGAAGCTTAGGCAAAGAGGCATAGACCCAAACACCCACAAACCATTATCAGAAGTTGAAATTGAAGAAGAAAAAGCAAAATCTAGCAACACCAGCAACAACAGCAGCAACACCACAAACACCAGCAACACCAGCAGAAAAACTGATAAACTATCAGTACTTTCTACTATGATCAACAATGATACCACCACCATTAACCTAACCAACACCACCTCTACCGCGGCCGCCACCACTAACAATTCTACAACATTTACCTTATCACCACCACCACTACCACCACCACAACAATTATCCACCCACGAGTTCTTCCCGGATTCGATATACGGCTCATTCGGATTCCACCAAAACAACCAAGCTATATGCTTCAATAATTCATCCCTTCAAACACCTTGTCGAAATAATGTTACTACATCATATGACAACCATTGTCATTACTCAATCCCTTCTATCATCCCATTCATTGCAACCACCGACTTTGGAAATAATGGGTATCATCAAAACATGGACAATACTACAACTACAACAGCTACAACCACAAGTACAAGCCATGAGAGTAGTAACAATAATACTATCAACGATCATCTGAATAATAATAACAACAACAACAACAACAACAACAACAACAGCAACAACAACAACAACAACAACAACAACAACAACAACGGATCGTTTTTCGACAACTTTTCTTGGGCAACAATCACAGATCAATCTTCTTCTGCTAAACCCAACAAAAACATTCAGATTAATAGTAGTAATATTGGGTTAGATGTTACAAACCCAGATGAGATAAAATGGTCTGAGTATTTACAAACACCATTATTATTAACTCCTACTAATAATGGTGCTAATACTTCTACTTATGGTGAGATTAAGACAGAAGCTTCATCAATTATGCCCTTTACGAGTTCATCAACATGGCATCAAAATCCGCAACCGTCTCCACCACCACCGATGCCAAGTTTCCATGGTTCTGATATGTATAACAAGGATTTACAACGTCTTGCTGAAGCTTTTGGCCAGATTTTCTAAGCATATCAACATTTTTAATCATAAAAGGAGGCGGGAAAAAGATAAAGATAAAGAAAAAAGAGGAGTTTATTTTAAAACAAGGAAGAATATAATTTTTTTCCAATTTTTTAAAAAATAATTCTTCTCTTTTTTCTTGTTCATCTTCTTTTTTTGCCTACAATTTGTGTGCTATAGAAGAGGGGCTATTTTTTATTTTATTTTTTTTTACTTTCTAAATATAATATGTGATTTTTCATATTGTAAATAGGATCAAAATACATGACATTTTCTCAGGGGGGTTTTAATGGAATATTTGTGTGAATTATTGTGTTACAACAATAAACAGGCTTGACTTGTTCATCATATTTGATTATTGTTATTTTTTATTTCTTTTGATTACTACTATTATTGTATATGCAATTTGTTTATTTTTTTAAGTTAGCATGCAACAAGCTGTAATCTTTTGCATACATTGAAGGGAAGTTGGAGGTGAGCTATAGAAAGAAAGAAAAGAGAGAGAAGAGTGTCTTAATTAACTCTAATGTGAATATCTATAGTTTCGTACAAACCAAGCCTCTCTTCATTTGGCTTAAATTCATTCAACTATCCTAAAAGCTGAAAATGAGAGGAAAAGATAGTGACTTAATTAATTACCCCAATATAATCTCCTTTTTCATGTTTATAAATGTCATCAATTTTTTCTTTGTTTTCAACTAACTTACCCTTCTGAGGTGATCCATGTTACAACCAATATGAATTCTTAACTTGGGATAAATCTTTGCAAACTTGTTGTGGAAGTGATAGAAAATAACATGCAAAATCCATAGTTTTCTAGGTGCATTTATATGTATGTATTCAATTTTTTATTATAAGAAGGCCCACTTTTTATGTACACGTCCATTGCTGATTTGAGAAGAGATACTTAATTTATAATATGTACTTATTACATTATTGTTATATTTTTTATAATAGGAATATGAGATATTTAATAATCGGGTCCCTTTTAACACGACATGTGAGTACTAATCTTGGTGTTCGTTGGGCGGCTAATTGTTTTCCTTTTGATGTTAATTATGATAATGCACATGAAGAAATTCTTAGGAGGAGGAGAAGGAGCCTTTTTGATGAACCATAATTCCTTGAATGGATGTCTATCATTGTCCCTCATGGATGAGATTGTTTTTACTCTTTTTAATTTGACAGCTTTTTTTCCCCTCTCAAGTCCCACTTCTTTCTCTTCCCCCTCTCACTTTGGGTGATTCCAATATAGAATTGTCAATTTTCACCTTTCTACCTTTTATCACTCCAAATGAATGAGAACTCATATCCATAAGTCATGAGGAATCAAAAAGTGTCAATTTTTTTACTTCTTCAAAGACTAGACCTTTTCATCCCAACAGGATAAAAAAAAAGAGTTAACAATACTTTTTAGCCCTTGCTAGTTAAGTATGTAAACTGAACATGACTAAAAATATGATAGCAACTACCCTATCAATAAGAAATTGCTCTACACTTGTTTAGTTACGTTGTAAGTGTTAGTACTTTTATGAACATAAAGCAATCTATCACTTTGTTTTACCACTACATTAATATAAGAACCATGCTTCATGTAAAGGTGGTTAAATTTCTTTTGTTATTGGTCTATCACATAGTTATATAAGACTTTCCAATTACTAGGAGGACCATCCTAAATAGGCTTTAATGTTGCTTGTACTTTAAAGGCAAAACTTTCCATGTAATTTTAACTAAGCAAGCTAAGTTAATAAAGGTTTATATCTAGCAAATTTAATTTAATTGAAAACTAAAAAGATGGAGTAATGTAGAAAAGCAACCGACCCATTGAACTCAAACTGGGGAAATTGGTTGAAATTTATTTGGGAACCTAGTTGAAATGTCTAGCTAATATTCCAAAAGGTAGGCAAAAAGTTAAAAAGTAGTTATTTAAAATCTAGTACATTTTGCGTTACGGGTTAGTTAAACTATAGCTACTATTCGAGCAATGTTTATTTTTTAAAAATTTGTATATAGAAGTATGTTTTAAAAGAAAATCAAACTATGAAAAAGACTTGGTCAATTAGGATTATTGCAGGGTGGGGGGATCAGAAGTACTAGCGGGTTCCATTTATATGTTTAGTAGTATATTGTATAAAAAATTTCCTTCTTTTATATGTCTCGTAATAGTTGAGAAAGGCATACACAATAGAATGTCATACACACTTTGTCTAAGTTAAGGACTAAAAAGTCATTACATTATATTTGACCAGGAAGGAAAACACAATGGATGTTCAATGTCCATTTCATGAAGCTAAGGCTGATATGGTGGATATCTAAACATGCATGATGACTAGTATCGATTGTAAAGCATTGGGTAGATGCATATATGAGAAGAGATTACACTTTCAAGATAGAGACAAAAATTTGTTGTTGAGTTTCATAAAAAATACTTCATAGTACAGTATAATTAAGTTCATGAAAAACAAAGATGATTGTTTAAAACTCAACCAAACATAATTCTCTAACCCAATTCTTTGTCCAGATATTCCCCCTAATACAATACCCAGTCTCCCTTCCATTCTTAGCTTGTGTTGTATGTTCATCGATCCATCCCCATTAATGCATGTTGCCAATGTGGTACTACGTACGTTTCTCCACCAGTGGGCAGTGTCAATGATTGCGTGCCAGCCTTTTGCCTTTGTCGAATTCAACTGGGGGAGTGAAGATAGTACAAGTTGTGATGATATTATTCAACTTGTTTTGATATCCATGTTAAATCTAAACCATTAAGATTCCATCTATTTGGTTTTTCATGCATGCAACTTTGTTTCATACAATTTACATGAAGTAATGGATTACTTCACAGTACAATTAATTAATATCATGAAGTGGACTATACCATTTCCTACACATTATATTGTATGAAATAGAATATTTTTCTTAATATAGTTTGTATGAAATGGACCGCGTTACTTCATAAATTAAAAATTGAATGAAGTGTTTTTTATTGAGATTTTTTTTTTTCAGATTTCATCACACTAAATCATGTATTATTTAGTTCAAATTAACTTCATAGTCTATATGCAGTTGCTATCGATTTATGATATAGAAAAACTCTAAACAAGTATATATGATTAGAGCTTAGAATAAGCTAATTAAGAATGAAAGAAATAATGATAGGGAAACGATATATTGATAATATGACCTTTACACATAATTTCATGATGGTAGTAAACATTATATCTATTCATATACTCCTTGTAACTAATATAGATGACAAAAAAAATTATCTCTATAATTATATCGCTTGAATTCAAATGTGTCAACGGCACCAAAAAGAGTAAATCAATTGTAGCTAGCTAGCAGCTACTTTCCAGTATATTGGATACATACAATTAGTAAACTATGAAAATGATTTACTTATTTTTTAAAAGAGACATTCGGGAAATGTTTCTCCCAACTTATTTTCGCTTCGGTTCAATTCAATTCGATTCGGTTCGATTCGCTCCTAAATGATAATCATTACTATTAATTAGTTATAATTTAATTCAGTTCAGTTCAGTTGTTTTATGCCAAAGAGAACAGGCCCTCAGTCGATTAGATTATATGTTTTGCTAATATGTAATTAATGTAAATAACACAATATATTTAACATAAACTTACAATAAAAAAAATATTTGACTCAAGAGAAAAGAAAAAAGGGAAAAATGGGACAAGGCAACTATCATTTGCAAGTCAAGTTCTTTAATTTTTTTTTGGCCCCCAGGCTATAGGGGTGAAAGTATAGTGTCCTCTTACAGGCACCCCTTGATGCTGCAGATACCTGATACTTCCTGGACAGAGGAAGGAAACTTCCAAATTATAATTATTTTAAAGCACCAGAGAACATATGCTTCTAGCAAGGAACTTTGATCCAAAACAAAAAAAAGAAAAATAGTTGGACGAATAAGGTCGTCCAAATCGACGTTTTTTCTTGTGAAAGTTCTTTTTAGCCCCTTGCCCATTCAAATAGGCGTGTTCTATAGGCCATAGCTCACTTAGCAAACTTACATCCATTTTTTCTCTACTAAAAAAAGTTCGAATTGCTTAATTGGTATTTTATCTATTTCTTTTTAATTTACTCAATTTACTTTGGGGGATGACCAATATGGATGTCCAGTGAGGATAACAAAAAAGTGGGAGAGAGAAATTATAAGGTAGGTTATTACATTAGAAAGTGGATCACATGGGTGGAAAAAATAGGAGAAAATATATGAGACATGTTACCAGAAATAGAAAAATCAACCATGTGTATACTAAAAAGAAGATAAAAAAAAGAAAGTGTGTAGATTTAGAAGAGACAGAGGAAGTATACAAAAATACTCTCTATGACCATGCAAATTTACTAAAAAGATTACTCGGTACTTTTATCATAGGCAAAATTGGCCTCAGCATCTCACAAACTATGGCGCGCGTGCATCCAACGCCACCAACTTTGACTAATAGCCAAAACACTACAAACTATTGACCTGGGTGCAGCGAGTGTCGTAAATGACGCAAAAACTAACTTTTCTCGACACATGCTCACGTGAGTTAGGCTTCTAATTAATGAAAAATAGGATAAATGTAAGAAAAGGGGAAAATGGAAAGAACAAAAATTAGTACGAATTCCCCGCCGTCGGCAAAAAAAGTTAGCTTCGGCTTCATTTATGACACTCGCTGCACTGAGGCTAATATTTTGTGATGTTTTGACTACTAGTCAAAATTGGTGGTGCTGAGTGCGCTCGCGCCATAATTTGTTGTGTTGAGGCCAATTTTACCTTTTATCGATCATATGGGTACTTCTAACACTCTGAAAATGTGTAGGTACTTTATAAATCTCTATAAATCATAGGAAACTTCTTTTTACTAAAATACCATAAAATTCCCACATGGTCAAAAACTCAAAACTGCTACAGTGAAATTTTTTACCACTCCCCACCTTACAAAAAGAAAATAGTGTGGAAGCTTATCTGTTTGTACGTCTCCCTTCTGTATATAGGCTTGCATCATGCAGTATAGTATATGTCATGTAGTGCTGGCAATGGATCGGGTTGGGTCAAGATCAGGTTGGGTTGGTGGGTTAACGGGTTGAGAACCCCTTGACCCAATCCGACCTGTTAACTTAAACGGGTTGGGAATTACAACCCAACCCAACCTTATGATAAACGAGTCAACCTTCAAGTCGACCCATATAATTTTTTTCGTGTTTTTTCCAGAAAAAAAATTAAACAACAAAGAGTATGTTACAAAGCAACAGTAGGCAACAACTTAGCATTAAGCCATTACATAACCATATGCTAGATATTGTTCAAAATCAACCCAACTGTTGTTCAAAATCAACACCATTACAACTCCATAATCAATTGTTCAACATTAACTGTAACGAGTTAGAATTTTTACTTTTTAACTTTCTATATGGGCTAGCCCAATTTTTTTTAGCTGTGAAATTAGTTAGGGTTTTTAGGTTGTTTCCATAAATGGGTTAGACGGGTTAAAATTAGGTCGAGATATTCAACCTGACCCAACCCATTTAATTAAACGGGTTGGGTCAGATCGGCCCATTTAATTAAACGGGTTGAAAATTTCAACCCAACCCATTATTAACGGGTTGGGTTCAGGTCAGGTTGGCAGGTTGGGTAATATTTTGCCAGCTCTATTTTCATGACCATATTTGTCATGTTGACTGTTATTACCATTATTATGCTTGATCATCTTGCCATTTTTAGAGGCTGCAAAAAATGCTAGCTAGGAGTTTTTCAAATTTCTTGCATGCTATACTATGTTTACCTATTCTTTTGTGTTGTAAAGTCTAGTGATTGGAATGTCATTTATACTTGTATCCACGCCTATCAAATCAGTCAGTTAAATTGGTTTTAAGTGGAGTAAATTGGTTCCATTTGTATTCCTCAAGTACTTTGTCTCCGATTATGGTTTTAGGTCGAAATATTGAGTCCAAAAACCATATATTCTTCTTCCGTTCTTTATTTGGTTCCCTTCACCTTTTTTTTTTAACTTTCCTTATTATTCTTAACTTTCTAAATTATTCTTATTTTTTCTATACTTTTTATATTTTTCTGAATTTTTCTTAAATTTCCTTAACTCTTCTTCTTAACATCCTTATTTTTTCTTATTTAATCTGGATTTTTTTTTATGAACTTTGTTTTTTAGAAAATAGGTAAAAATAAGGTGTAGAAAACAAGCCCTAAAATAAGTGCAATAACACTTACCATTTTTTGTAATATTAAAATAAATATAATTTTACTTTATTTGGTGTTAAGTTCTCTCTTCATTACATAGGTCCCTCTTTGTATTTTTCTCTATCTCTCTCATTTCTTGATTCTTGTGTCTCTTCCTGTATTACACTTATTTTAAAATGGATAAAGTATTGTCAAATATATTATGATCGGATTATGAGTAGCGAATGTAATATTTTGGTTAAACTAATTGTACATAGGACTCTGAGTGATAAGATTATAGTGGTAGCTTTGTTTCAAGTACTTTATTAAGACAAGAAAGACCTACTTCTTTCTGGATAATTAGTACTTGACTTACTAGCTAGGTTTTTGTCAAAAGCTTTCAAGGAACTTTATAGCTTTGAGGGACCAATTAATAAATGTTGGTATCTCTAATTTCGATCTTGTTCCCCATTAATGGGATGTGAAGATGTTGTATTGCACAAGGTTGTGGTTAAAGCACGTCAGATGTGATATTAACATAATAATTTTATGAAAGATTTTACATACTAATTGCAACTTGATTCAACAAATTAGGTCTTGACTATCTAAAATAGAGAATCTAGCTTAAAAGTAGGCGTAAATCTCTGTAGTACTCCTAGTTCTATGTATCATGCACAGTAAATAACATATAGATTATGATTAATTTTTATTGAATTTCCACAGAAAATTCTAGATGGTGGTGTTTTTCAAAATTTTAAATGGTGGAATTATTTCTTTTGATTCTAGATGGTGACCCTTTGTTGTGCAAAATTTTAGAGGGTGAAAATTTAAAATTTAACAGTGTTCTTATGATTAATAAACATTGACACTTTTTCAGATGTATTAACAATAATACCACACAAAAATATTTCAACATGGAAGTAAACATCACATCCATCACTAAACTTCAATTATATTAGAAATTAGCAAATATGAGATGTAGGCCCTGTTCTTTTGAACTTATTTTGGCTGAACTGAACTGAACTTATTTTATTTTTGCTGAATTGAACTTATTTTTGCTGAACTGAACTTATTTTTACTTATTTTTGCTAAACTGAACTTATTTTTGCTGAACTGAACTTATTTTTGCTAAATAATAATAAATAATAACAATAATAATAATAATAAATAATAAATAATAAATAATAAATAATAAATAATAAATAATAATAATAATAATAAATAATAAATAATAAATAATAAATAATAAATAATAATAATAATAATAATAAATAATAAAAATAATAAATAATAATAATAACAAATAATAATAATAATAATGATAAATAATAATAATAAATAATAAATAATAATAAATAATAATAATAATAAATAATAAATAATAATAAATAATAATAATAATAATAATAATAATAATAATAAAGAATAAATGATAAATAATAAATAATAATAAATAAAAATAATAACAAATAATAATAATAATTATAATAATAATAATAATAAATAATAATAATAATAATAAATAATAATAAATAATAAATAATAAATAATAATAATAATAATAATAAATAATAAATAATAAATAATAAATAATAAATAATAAATAATAAATAACAAATAATAAATAATAAATAATAATAATAAATAATAATAATAACAAATAATAATAATAATAATAAATAATAATAAACAATAAATAATAAATAATAAATAATATTAATAATAATAATAATAATAAATAAATAATAATAAATAATAACTAATAAATAATAATAAATAAATTATAATAATAAATAAAAAATAAAAAATAAAAAATAATAATAACTAAAAAATAATAATAAAAAATAATAATAATAATAATAAATAAATAAATAAAATATTAAAATAAAATAAAAAAATAAAATAAATAAATATAAAAAAAATATAAAAATAAATAAATATAAAAAAATTAAAAATTAAAAAATTAAAATAAATAAAAAAATTAAAAATAATTACAAATTCATCGTTATTATAATATTAATAATAATAACAATATTAATTGTAATATTGAAAACAAATATAATAATTACAACATTATAGTATACTAAACTTATTTTTGCTGAACTGAACTTATTTTTGCTGAAAATAAGTCCAAAAGAACAGTGTCGTAAGGTCATGAAAGTTACTTTATACAATGTTAAGGTCATGAAAGTAACTTTATACAAAGTTAAGATCCTAGAAATTACTTTACACAATTTATTAGCACAATTTAGATAATAGTTTTCTTAGATAAACTTTTATGAAACTTTTTTTTTCTTAATTAGATAATAATTTATAAACTGAACTTTGAAAATAAGGTCACGAAATTTACTTTATATAAAGTTGAGGGTCACCATCTAGAATTGAAAATAAAATTTCTAGCATCTAGAATTTTGCAAAATACAAGTTCGCCATCTAGAATTTCCCAATTTTTCAATGGGTTTAGACATTAAATTTTCACTAAATAATTTCCAGAACCAAATAATCACATCTTATTACCAAATAGAAATCTAATTTCTATTTTAAGATTGTTAAACGTCTAAGGTAGACCTCCAACCGTTAGAATTCTTGCCTTTCTCATAGGTCGAGTACCCATTAACTATATGTTAGAGGAATGTTACCTCCACCTGGTAAGGGTGTTCATTTCGGATAGTTTGATCTGAAATTTTGGATATCCGAAAATTTCGAATCAGGAAAAATGTGATACGAATTTCATCCGAAAAATCGGATATCCGAAATTTCGGATCGGATCGGATATCTGAAAACTAAAAAATTTAAATTTTCAAAGGAGAAGTTCATAAAATAAGTTTCGGATCAGATCATCGGATATTCGGCCTTGAAAACGGAAATTTTTGGATATTTCATATCGGATATCTGAAAATTTACGATCTGTATCCGATTCGAAAATTTATATTCGAAAATTGAAAAAAAAAAAATAATCAAAACATGAATCAATCAATAAGGATTATATGTACAACCTTTGGAGCGTGATTTCCCTGTTATATGCAAGATTCGAGGATATGAGATCCCCAAGTGTTGCTCCTCTAATCAGTCAACGAGCACCAGTTGAACACCAACGTCTGCTAGAACGAAATAGATGAATTCTCTTGCTTTTAGGTGGTATAGGCGTCGGTCACTAGGGGAGGTATTTTGGGTTTCTCGAGCTCTCTCTTTTGTAAAAGAAATTGCTTAATGAAGTGATGCCTAAACCCTAATATTATATCCTATATATAATAGAAGAATCCTAGGCAAGATAGGAGAACTAATTCCCCTCCTATTTTCCCTTATGACCGGTGCAACCCAATCCTAAATGGATTTGGATGGCTTTGTCCAACTTGTGCTACAATGTGTGACCTCATATGATTAATATACTTTAGTTGTAGGCACAATCAATATTGTCCAACTAATCATATTTATTCTCTAGCAAGAAAATACGATTACTAAAATAATTAACGTTATTATGTTCATAATTTAATTCCTAGTTATATTTAGTAATTGACGGGATGTCTCAGGACATATTCCTTCATATGATGCTTCATAGAAGTATATCATATTGATGATTGATCTCTCATTAGAAGATGTTTAAGTAGTGAACAGTGAACTAGTGATGAAAATATGAAATAGTATTTTTTTTTTGTTGCAAAAATAAACAACCTTTCTAAATAGTACATCCTACATATCGAATTACATAAGCACAACCGTTCAAATTATATAAGTTAGGAAAGTTTGGATTTAACTATCTTTTTTACATCACATTTTTTAAATTACTATTATCCTAAGTTATTGGTTTTGCTCTCTCTCAAACCCTAGTCTTCCCTATCCCTTCTTCATCAATTAGGGGCTGCCATGGATGATTTCATCCATGGTAAGCCCCTTTTTCCCTTTTATTTTCAATTTTTAGTTTATTTTTTTTTATTTTGTTGAATAAATTAGTCTCTCTTTATGAGATTTTTTCAAACCCTTTTAAGGGAATTTTAGTCTCTGTTGTGGAGATCTCCTTCTCCCTTATGGGAGTTGTGAGTATGGTTTTTTTTGTCTTTAGGTATGAGAAATTATTCTCATTGGTTGAAGTTCGAGACTCGACATGAAGGTATTGGAATCTCGAATGCGGTCAACATGGCTCGATCAAGAATGCTCTTCCCAAACTATGTCTGAATGATAGACTTCCTCATCAATAGCTGCTTGATTTAGCAAATACAAGGGGGTTGCGCTGTATTGCTCGATCTGGTTCATTGTAGTTTCTTCGAAGACGAATTTGATTTAACCTTGTTTGATTGTATCTTGTTTTTCTTTAATCATATTATAGATGTCGTTTGGCCTTCAATTAATGAAATTTCTCTTTCAAAAAAAATGTTATTGGTTTTGCTACCCACAAACAAATTTCCGTCTATTTTTTCGTTAAAGGGGGTGCATAAACTCGTTTTCCCCCTTATTTTCATACATCTCTCCCTTTTGATTTTTCTGCATCTAAACCTTTTCATCTAATTTCAAAGACAATTGTCAAAAATTCTTCAAAAAGAGCTTCAAATATACTCCATCCAATTTATATTAGTTTATCCACTTCTTTGGGCACAGAATTTTAGAAGAAATAGGTATGTTGGTCATAGAAGGAAAGATAAAATATTAATTTATTGGCATATTGTATTGAAGTTAATGTTGTGGGCCAAGAAAAAATATAGTGAGGAGGTAAAAATAATAACGGTTTTTTCACCATATACCCCCGACAAATTTTTTTTTGCACCATATACCCTTTCAACTTTTGAAATGCACCATATACCCTCGACGTTTCAAAAAATACACCGACATGCCCTTATGACTAACGGCGTTAGAGTTCCGTTAGTCATTAGGCCCTAATCCTACCCTAACCCTAATTAACTAACCTAAATCTACCCCTAATCCTAACCCTAACCCTAACCCTAATACCCTAACCCTAACACCTAACACCCCCACCCCCACCACCCCCTTACCCCAACCACCACCCCACCCCTTTACCCCCCACCGCCCCACCACCCTCTCACCACCACCCCCCCCTTACCCCCACCACCACCCCACCCCTTTACCCCCACCGCCCCACCACCCTCAACAACACCCCCCCCGAAGCCCCCCTCCCCACTGCGGTAGCCGCCCTCCCCTTTCCCGGCCGACCCCCCTCCCCTTCCTCTTCACACAGTTCACGCATTCTCATACTACATACGCCTTGATATCACTCCTCCATGATTAACAAACTCCCTGAGAACAATTGGAGGTTTTAGATTACTTAATCCTCCATGATTGTAAACCGACGACTTTTTATGCGATTTCGCGCTCCATCGGCAACCAAGGGTTTCGCAATCACCGGAAAATTCAATCCATCCCAAGACCGATGATGACGAAGCGTTTCAACATCCTAAATCACGATTTGTTTGGGAATTCCTAACGTTTCGCGGTCCTTTTGCGCGATTTTGAGTTCAAAAACAACCTCGCAACATTGAAATACAATTATGGAGGCGTTCAATAGCTTGCGCGATTTTGCGGGGAATTGAACTCAATTATTGATTTCGAATTGAACCCGGCAGGGGGAGGGGAGGGAGGGGGAGGGGGAGGGGGTTACGGGTTAGCGGGGGAAGGGGAGGGGGTTAGCGGCGAAGGGGGAGAGGGTGCGGGGACTCGCAGTGGGGAAGGGGAAGGGGTCGGCGAGGTTGCGGGGAAGGAGATGGGGGTCGGCGCGGGTTGCGAGAGAGTGGGGAAGGGGAGGGGGTCGACGGGGAGTGGAGAAGGGGGTCGGCGGTGGTGAGGGGGTGGTGGTTGGGGGGTGGTGGTGGGGGGGGGGTGGTGGTGAGGGTGGGGGGAGGGTGGTTAGGGTTAGGGTTAGGGTTAGTGTATTAGATTAGGGTTAGGGTTAGGGTTAGGGGAAGATTTAGGTTAGTTAATTAGGGTTAGAGGTAGGATTAGGGCCTAATGACTAACGGAACTCTAACGCTGTTAGTCATAAGGGCATGTCGGTGTATTTTTTGAAACGTCGAGGGTATATGGTGCATTTCAAAAGTTGAAAGGGTATATGGTGCAAAAAAAAAATTGTCAGGGGTATATGGTGAAAAAACCGAAATAATAATAACAATTGATGAGACCATTCCAAATATATAAAAAAAAGAAGTGGTAAATAAACTAATAAGGGACAACCCAAAAAGGAAAGTGGGTAAACTAATAAAAACCAAATAGAGTATAAGTTAGGGGTTTTGGGCTACATTTTCGCTGCAATATGAACTACTGAAGATAAGATTTGAGTTTCAGTTTTGGAATTATGGGTTCTTTTTTGGTTTTTAGGACTGCCGATTCAAATGGAATTATGCTTAATTGGTGTAAGTTGAGTAAAATTATATTGTTTTTTTATGTAGAGGAATAAGATGACATTGCACTAGAAAGGGAAAAAAACAAATCAAGCTTTAATTTAGCTCAACAATCATGCAATTAGGCACAGTTTTGGCCCGATTAGAAGCCCTAATTTTACAAAAATCCACTATTTACAAAACCCCTAATATTCTTAGAATCCTAATGAACAAAATTGAAACAAGATCTTATCTTGATTGGTTGAAGTTGGCTAATTACCTTCTACCATAATGCAATGAAATTTTCCCACAGATTTGCAATTGAGGTTTTCAAAGATTGTTTGAAGAGATTTTAGAGAAATGATGTTTGAAGAAGGAAGAATGGGGTTAGAAGAAGAACAATCGAGGAAGAGTTCAAGTAACAGATAGTTGGACGAACTTGTCAAAATGTAGAAAAGCCAATAATTTTGGAATATCCTATAAGTTATTTCATAAAAGTGATATAAGAAAGATAATTTTAAAATTTTTAAACAAAAAACGGAGCGTCTTCTTAAAATGGTGTTAAAAAGTAAAGTAATTTCCTCTTTGGAGTTCACTTAAAAGTAATTCCACAATTTGGTGTTCAGCAAAAAGTAAGTCCACATGTTAGTGTTCATGTTAGGTTTGGATGTAAAATGGAGGTTTGACTAATACTTATTTCCATATTTGAGTGCTCATATTAGGTTTGGACGTTGATAGTCTCTACATGCTCATATGCCAATTTAACCTCCATTGACGTAAATCTCCATCTTCAAGTTAGTTCAAGAGCAACTCTATACGACATTGATCATCTGAGTTTAGTCAAACCATCAGACAAAGTAGATAATGCTTCTTTTATGAAAATGTATAAAACTATAAAGGCTAACTATACCACAGGGTTGTTTCAAAAAAAAAAAAACTATACCACAGGGGAGTATATTTGATCATCTGAGTTTAGTAAACTACTAGTCAAACCATTAAGTGATTTCATGGATTCAAACTCGCCTATGGCTATATATGTTCGACAGGAAAGATACAGGAAAATTTTTGGATTTTTATTTGTACGTGGTGAGAATAGGGTAAGTGAGGAGAAGATGAAAGAATTTTGGATTTTGGTTTGTTACGCTTTGCAATAGCTTTGTATTACCAAACCTAAAAAAAATAGCTTTGTTTGTCCGAACTTAGGAGAACACCATATTATGAAATTATTTTTAACTTGACACCAATTTGAGAATTATTTTCTTTTCTAACACTACATTACATTAGGAAATCATTAAAAAAAAGTAGTTATTTCATAAAAGTGATGTAAGAAAGATAATTTTTAAAAAATCCTACAAATTATAACGGATGACCGAGTTTAAAGGGTAAATTTGACCATGTGGTACGGATCATGTAAGATGTAACATGCATGAGGTCAATCACTCAAGTCCTAAGCTACTTTCTAATATGACCCCCTGAAGCATGAAGGACCACAACTCACTTATAAATCCTCCCATCAAATAGAAAATGCCAGTTCCAATGGCATTTAGCATTTTTCAAGTAATATGTCCAACAAACAAATTGACGATCGCATATCAACAAAATTATGTGTCGTCCTCTTATTATCTTTCTACTGAAACATGAAGGAGAGACACATTTTGTGTTTAAGGAGGAGAAGATTGAAGAGAGATTGAATTGGATAAAGGAGGAGAAAGGCTAATTATTAAAATTTTGAAATATAAGTGTGTGGAGCATTTTTGTCATTTTATTTAAAGTCGAGCCATCAATTTCTCTATTTCACATTCAGATATTTAGCTTTTACATATTAAATTGGATTAAATATAATACTATTGTATCATAACCACGATCGTTAAAATCCAACAGTTGGTCTTATAAGAGACCGCCTACTTTTAATTCAAAATTATCAAGGGCCCAAACCCAATATTAAGAAGAGAACAGACCACCTTTCTGAATATACTGACTAGATTAATCTATTTAATGACCGTTTATTTAGTGACTAGTTTAATCCATTCATTAATCACATTATTTAATTCATTTAGTAACTAGTTTAATCCATTTAGTAAGACTGTCGTGTTATTTTTAAATTTGTCTGTTGTAGTTCGATATATAAAGAAAAACAAAGGAAGGAGAAAAGAAGGGATGACTAAGTTGGTGTGATATGCCTTGGGATAGTGTTGGGTTAGAGTGAGAAGAAATGAGCTTGCTAGGAGAATGTAGGGAAGAGACTTGAGGATGTACTTGTTCAGTTGTTCTAATAATTTATGAAAATCCAATACTTCTGCAAATTAAACCCTCATTCATATTGTTGTTTGGTACAACTTTGCATGAGGGAGTATCAATTTGTTGTTGTAGTTTTGACCTAGAAGTTGATTTAATTCGATTGATTGTAGACAAAGAACAAAAATTCATCGTAACATTCCGCTAGTAGAATTAGATAATTGACCATTACAACCACACAACCCACCACTATACACTTCATCCAAATTTCACTACTTCAATGGTGATATTTAGCAAGTCATTAATATTCATTACATCAAAATTTTACAACTTCAATTCAAATGTTGCAATAAATTACACAACTCACATCCAAATTAATGTCAAAGATTCAATGGCGTCTAAAGCTCAATATTACAAGGGTGACAACCCCACAATTGGCCACAAGAGAAGCAATTCCGTACATGAAATTGACAAAAGAGGAGGGAAGAGACTTGAGGATGTCCCTTTCAATTAAGGGTGTATGGGGACAGGGGGCACTTTTGGGCTTTGTGAGAATGCATGCCCACGTGCACCCACATACACCAGAACCTTAGAATATATGGATGTTAATTACTCCATATCAATATTCAATATCATACATTCATACTTATATGAATATTTTTTTTTTTTTTTTTTTTTTTTTTTTTTTCGGGAAAGATAATTGGCCCGAAGACCAACCCGCAGCTACTATTCAAATTTCACACACACCAAATTATCGTGGCATTTGGGTAGTGGGGATTTATACCCACAAGCAAACATTTAAACAAACTCCCCAAATTGGGGAGTGATGAGAGTCGAACACCCGACCTCGCGGTTGGGAGGTGGGAGCACCAACCATTGGGCTCCCACGAGGACCTCATACTTATATGAATATGATAACATGAATATAAAAAGAAAGGGATTATATCTATTATAATAACAAAGCATATAATAAAAAAAAATTAATACAAAGGTGATATGGGGTTACCAAAATAAAAAATTGCATGGGATATGCATGAATGTACATAAGTTTTTGTCTTTGTTGATTGAGCCCCCATGTGAACCAAATTATTGGGTCTTTCATTCATTCATTCATGTTCTTTTGTTAAGGCCCTACATAACTTCAATGTAGACAATTGTATAATAAGGATAAACTATAGTATAGTAGTATATTTATTATTTTAACAAGAATAAGAAATATTGGTTTCTATTCTATTGGCTAAGAATTGAATGAAGAGTAGAGAAAATTAAATCATTAGGGCGGCTCTTAACTTCTCTCCTCCTTTCTTTCCTCTTTCTAAGACTTTGCTAGCTGTTTTGTATAATTCTTTAAATCTTTGAATTATCTGTCTTGTATATTCGGGTGGAGTTATGACCTTTATTATTCTGATCTTTTAGCTAGGGTTGACGGTGGCCGTTTGGCTAGTAAGTTTTAAGCTTAGGGGCGTCATGGCTTATGCAAGTAAGAGAAGATTTATGCATGTATATGAATGTTAATATGGATATACGGGACGCCAAAAGGCAACAAGATAAAAATGAAATAATATCTATTGTGAACGTTTTAACCAAGTTATTATATTTATTACTGAAAAAACGGTTACAATTAGTACATTGCTAATGTAAATCATCATCATCTATTTCACTCTTAACTAGAAGCTTAAGTTGGTCGTTGGAGCCTCAAGATTGGTTTTGTATTCTATTACGCCCCTTAAGCTAGTCGTTCGAGCCCCAAGATTGGTTTTATATTCTATTATGCCCTTTTACATAAGAGTTCATTGATGTTGAAATGTGGATGCAACATAGCCTCTTATACCTGGCGTTAAAGATTGCACCTCTTAAAGGAGGGGTGGTGAGATTTGAACCGGTGACCTTTTAATCACGCTGGCTCTGATACCATGTGAGAATAATTAGACCGTTCACCCTCTTAGGGAGCCTTGGTATTCTATTTATAATAAAATAAGTTTTATAATCATACTACATATTTACCATTAGGTATCCACTATTGCCTAGATTTCCTACATATTGAAACTAATTGATCGTGTTGGATATTATGGGGGTATGTTGATTCTTTGAGACTTTGATAATCATCACACAATTTCATCTCTATTTGAGTATATTATAGCAAATTGTTTATATATCATATACTATCACTTTAGCTTTGTTACTACATATTTGTATGAAATTATGAAACAATTTTTTTTTGCAAGATATATATGTGGAAATGCTATGTTACTTGGACTCTTTGTATTATTTCCAGTATCCGTGTCGGATCCTCGACACTCAGACATCAGTACGATACTTAAATACTTCATTTTGGGCCAAAATCATTGAAAATTTTCGCAAAAAAGTCGAGTCGGACAATTGGACACGTACTTGTGCCAGACATGAGTACCCGAGTCTGTGTAACATAGTGGAAATGTCTAAAAAAGCATCACCCTTGGTGCATAATAGAGGATCATAATGACCTTTTTCACTCATTGATAGAAAAGGTGAATTCGTGCCTACACTTTGGAGTTGTAATTGTCTATAGCAAATAATCTAATTGCTTTTAGATTTACCAACAAATAGACATGTTTTCTTATGGAAAAAAAAAAAACAACTTGGCCAACACCTTGTTTATGAATAATCAAATTGTTTCTTGTAAAGCATGGAATGATTTACGTTCGAATTCATTCTTAGTCACATAAACATTTCTATAACTCTGATCACATATCGAGTGTTCCACACACAGATACCGAGGTGGAGACTGATTGATCACGATTTTGGTTCCAAATATGGGCTTCAAACCGAAAGCTAACGAAATTTTCAAGAACAATAGGAATATTCATTATGATAGACCGCGTTATCATTGCATTTCGAGAAAACATATGAATAAAGGTTAACCTTAAATGATGAAACTATGCTAAAGTACGAAAATATTAAGCATAAACTCGAAAATAACCATCAATACATCTTGAACATGCAACTTCAAGTCTAGGGCCACTCTCAAAATCCTCGTAAACATTTGAATTTACTTGTTAAATACTCAAACTCTACGCTACTGGCTTTTGTAATAGTTTCAGGTAAGTTATGGCTTACACAAGGAGATTGAAATTCACATTTTTTCACGGAAATAATTTTTTTAAAGATAAGATAGAGGGAGCTCATTTGAGGGATGATAAGGAAAATTCTTCAAATAAATCCCATGAGGTGTGACCCACTAATCCCTAGACCTCATGGATATATATGAGGTGAGAAGTGATGCCACTACTCTACCACCACTACAAAAAAATCACTCTATAGCGACGGACATAATCCGTCTCTAAATCGTCAAAATCCGTCGCTATATGTACTCAGAGACGGATTTAGAGACGGATTATGTCTGTTACTAAAGTCCTCGTCGCTAAACGAACTTAGAGACGGAATCCCAAATATTCGTCTCTAATTTAGCGACGGAATAATATCCGTTTCTAATTCCGTAGCAAAAAATTAGAGACGGATTTCAAAATCCGTCTCTGAGTTTAGGGACGGATTTCAAAATCCCTCTCTAAGTTTAGGGACGGATTTCAAAAATCCGTCTCTAATTTTAGAGACGGAATTCAAAAATCCGTCTCTAATTTTAGAGACGGATTTTTGAAATCCGTCTCTAAGTTTAGGAATGGTTTTTTTAAAATCACCTATTGTGTTAGTTGTTCGGCTCAACCCGGTCCCATTACCGGTTCACAATCTCACTCGGTTCGGAACTTCGCTCTGGTCAACCCGGTCTGGCTTTGTAGGCAAGGCTCTTGGAAGCAGTGGAAAAGGGTAAGGGGAATCCCCATTCTCAAGAACCGCAGTTGGTAGGAATCGAACCTGTAACCTCTAAGTCACAAGGAGAAACTCATACCAACTACACCAAGTACTACTTGTTTACTTTTACGTGTGGAATTGATAATAATTGAAAGAAATATTAGAAACAGATCTTAAAAATCCGTCTCTAATTTAGAGACAAATTTGAATTTCCGTCTCTAATTTAGAGACGGATTTGAATTTCTTGTCTCTAAAGTGCATTATAAAAAAATATCTACTTGTCTAAATTAGAGACGGATTTTCAAATCCGTCTCTAATTTAGAGACGGAAATGAAAATCCATCTCTAATTTAGAGACGGATTTGAATTTTCGTCTCTAATTTAGAGACGAATTTGAATTTTCGTCTCTAATTTAGAGACGGATTTGAAAGTGCATTTTAAAACATATCTACTTGACTAACTTAGGGACGGAATTTGAAAATCCGTCCCTAAATTAGAGACGGATTTTGTAAATCCGTCCCTAAATTAGAGACGGAATTTGAAAATCCGTCTCTAATTTAGAGATGAAATTTGAAAGATCCGTCTCTAAATTAAAGACGGAATTTCAAAATCCGTCTCTAAAGTAGATCTAAATTTTTGACAAAGTCTGGAAAAATTGGTAAAACACACCAGAAACGGATTTTATAATTCCGTCTCTAACTTAGGGACGGATTTTATAAAAACCGTCTCTAACTTAGGGACGGATTTTAAAATCCGTCTCTAACTTAGGGACGAATTTTAAAATCCGTCCCTATATTTTTTTAGAAACGGATTATTAATTTTCCGTCTCTAAATTAGAAACGGATACAAATCCGTTTCTAAAACTCCGTCGCTATACGAGCGTTTTTTTGTAGTGCACCTCAACTTCTTCACAGAAATATGAAATCTGAAAAATATAGTAGTTACCTCATACTAATAGACAAGGGACTGGTTTTCTAAGTATTTTAGAATCAACATCGGATACATTTTTTTCAGTTGTAAAATCGTACGATCAAAAAATCTAGATCACGCATCTGACAACATATGCACATGTGAGAATTTAAGTAGGAGATTTCAATCACATAGTTTAGGAATTTGTCTATAACTTATTTCAGTTATGTTGTTTTGACTTTTGAATAACGAATTAGGACTTAATAAAAAATTATACAACTTCCAAATCTTTTAGGGAAAAGAAAATAGCCTTAATTGATTAAAATGTAGACATACAATTCCTGCTGCTAGTGTCTTCCATATATCACTCGAGACTTGAATGCGGATCCCTTTTGCTAATTATAGATACTACACAACAAGTTGTTGAAGTTTCAAATCCTCAAAATTACAAACAACAGACTCTGACAAATGCTGAAGTCTGGTAAATAATAATTAAATTCTAAGGTTGCATATAAGAATGCAATGATTCTAAGAATACAATTTTCTTGGCCGAACTTTAGGCCCTATAATCAAACCTTAATCTTATTGCTGATTATTGAATTACATCAATTTACAATGATGAGTTCAATGAGCAGCAGCAATAGCAGCAAATAGATGTTGTAATAAATCAATAAGTAGGAGGATGCTACAAATGAATTTGTCTTATCGAAATATCAAGTTGTGGCAAGTATTGTCACAAGGGTATGCACAATCAATGTACTTTATTCCAGATCGGTCGAAGTACCAGTCGCCAACAGCGATTGCCACGGGCTGCAAATCAAGTCGCATTAAGCAAAGCACGAAATTATGTAAGGCACCAACTATTTTTGAAACAAAAAGATGAAGATAAAAGGAAATAAATAAACAAGGCAAGTAACAGTGTTTATATGAGAGTAAAGCATGGCTACTACATGTCCTTAAATAGTAAGCTGCAATTCTATTTGGGCCTTGGGGACATCCCAAAATAACAGGCCACTTTCTCGATTTGGTAAGTTAGCTTTATATCTTGCCCACATTACACTTACATAAAGAAGGATAGTTTTGATATTCAATTATTTTCTTTAAGAAAGAACCCTTACCATATGATATTTATAAAGCCCGGGGAAGTAGTACTTTTTGTACAAGAGTTTGGGACAGTTTTTGGTTCAATTTGAGAAGCCCATGGTCATATCTCATATATTTCATCTTGCTCGTTTGGTACCTTATGTCCTTTGGACGAGTTAAAATAGCCACTAGTTATGGGAGGCTATGAAGTATGCAATCTTACCTCAAACCCGCATAGACTAGTAGAGAGACTGCTTCCGAAGACCCACAAGATGAGTTCATGCTAATAAAGATGACTGTTTTTGGGTAGCCGGGATGAGGCCCATAAGCATGATTCTTCACAAAAACTTGTATACAACGGGTGTACTAAAAGGATTTTGGTCTCCCCAAATTACCCAAAAATACATATATTCACCCTTGTACAAAGTTGATTTTTATATGATTCAGAGTGATCAAGTCTGTTGTATACTATACACCCGATGTACATAGACCTATTAATGGTCTTTTCACGCATATGTATGGATAGCGTTAAGAATTCAAGGATTTTGTATGTGGAGGGGATCACGGATTGAGTTCTTGATTACTAAAGAAATGAATACTATAATTCACAAACTGGTCCACAAAGTCTATAATTCTTAAAAATTTCAAGGAATTGATTATTCCTATATTTCCATAAGGAGTACCGACTAGTCGACTACCGATAAGATAAGAGTCAAATTTTAAGTTCTAAAGCATCGCATGGCATCTTTTGTATTATTCTGTAATTCTTCCTAACTAATCCCATCCTAAATACAGCACATGGAAGCCTTCCCCACACTCAGCCCCCACCTCTATAGTTTGTTATTCCCTCTCTTAACACATAAACAAGATGATTCGTACTCCAACATATAAGACAACTTCAAATTATTATAAATGAAAATTAAGAGGATCAACCAAGAGATTCTATCCAATATTTACATATTAAGCTCATGTCTGCAATAATACGAATGCTGAAATATTGTGGTGACAATTAATAATTGACTTGCGCGAAAAATGAAGAAACTGAAAGATTCACATACCTTGTTTTGAAGAACAGGGGAATCATCACCAAACCATGTGTCCTGCCTCTCAGTTTGGCAGTGAGCAAAACATGAGTTGATGAAGAGCCCATTAGGCCTAGACCTTGAGAAACCCTTTATTGTATTTAGCATTTGAACTCTAAATCCTGGAAAATATAATTTACGATAAACCTGAGAACATCAAAGAAGAGCCGGGGAATAAAAATCATTTATAAAGTTAAAGAGAATTTTACTCTGCAAAAATTGGATCTGAGCTCCAGAACAATGAGCGTGGTTTAATTTGCATTGATCCCATAGGTGGTGAGGATCAGCTGATCTTGGAGCTAAACTAGCCTGAACCTGAATTCAGTGACAGAGGACACATTTTTTAAAGCTCGAGAATACATAATTGCTTGACAAATGATAGTGCTTTATACTAGTGTAAATTCATGGAAACGATCAGCAAACCTGCCACGCATCATAAGCTGCATTGAGAATGAATAAAGGAGTCTTGATGTGGGCGATTAAGTTCTGAGGAAAAAAGCACTGCACAAAGACAGAAACAAGTAAGAGCCTAACAAATGCAAAGATGTCTATTGATAAATATCTCAATTCGTACATATTGTCTACAAAACTGGGAGAAGGATTACCGAAGTTGGATCTAGGTGGTTAGTACAGGAAGGAGGCAGATTCTTCCCTACACCCTGCATAATGAAAACAATAAAGCATAAGGTAACTCTTTCATGAGAGAAAATAAACACCAGACAAATCTCAAAATATATATCCAACTATGTATGAAGATTAACAGGAATCTATAAAATTGAACCTTCGTGAAGGAAAACGACAATCGTTCATTCTTAAGTATACAGCTCCTTTTTTTAAATAGGAAAATTTGCCAAAAAAAAACCTTTTAAAAGTTCAATTTTGCGAAAAAAAAACCTTTTAAAACATTCTTTGCAAAAACAAACCACAAACTTAATTTTCCTTGCAAAATGAAACCTATTCTTATTTTCGGGTGTGGTTTTTGAGATGCATAAGGGTGGCCCTTCTATATTCCTTTAACCCCCTGTTTCCATTAACTGCAGCACCACCCGTATGCATCTCAAAAACCACAGCTCCTTTTTTTAAATAGGAAAATTTGCCAAAAAAAACCTTTTAAAAGTTCAATTTTGCGAAAAAAACCTTTTAAAACATTCTTTGCAAAAACAAACCACAAACTTAATTTTCCTTGCAAAATGAAACCTATTCTAGTATTCTTATTTTCGGGTGTGGTTTTTGAGATGCATAAGGGTGGCCCTTCTATATTCCTTTAACCCCTGTTTCCATTAACTGCAGCACCACCCGTATGCATCTCAAAAACCACACCGGAAATGGGAATAGGTTTCATCTTGCAAAAAAATTTAAGTTTGTGGTTTGTTTTTGCAAAGAATGCTTTAAAAGTTTTTTTTCGCAAAATCGAACTTTTAAAAGTTTTTTTTTGGCAAATTTTCCTTTTTAATATGGTAAAGAGAAGAACCCTAAACGGCTAAACCCATACCATCTTTGTAGGTCAGGCCCTTGGGAGGGGAGGAAAAATTAGGGAATTCCCGACCACCAAGAACCGTAGCTGTAAAGATCAAACATGTGACCTCAAGGTCCTTGGAACATATATCTCATCTTACACAGTTACACTGACTTACACAGACTAACTTCCAATTTGAAGTACTTAATGTCAGATCAGAATTCTAGAATATTGGTATGGATACTCCATATTCATTTAGGCCACATTTCTTGCCAATTGTAAGGAAGAAAGTTCACTAGTCTAAGCACCTATTCCTGTCAGACACTTGTCATAGACTCATAATTTTTCCATACCAACTCTCCGTTTCCAATTTTTCATAACCCAATTTAAACAAATTTCTCCAGCCATTGTATCCCGAATTGTCATAACGGTTTCCAGACAGCCGAAGCAATAGTAACTACCACAAATTGTACTGATTTCAATGAAGACTCTCGTCCTTGTATCAGGTTTTTGTACTGAGCTTAAAATCTTACAATGATAAATGTTTCTGACTGGTAAAAGAACTCTATCCCTAAAACCAATACTTCAGCAAAAACTCAAATCTGGTTTCTTACCAAGTAATTCACCACACCATGGTAGAAATCCCTTAAAGTATGTCCACCTGAGACGTCCATCCTGAAACGCAAAAATGTCAATAACACACCTAGGAATTTAAACTCTCTTGCAGTCATGCTAAAAGTCAATTCTAGCAGTAACTTCATAATCATCAAGAAACACGAGCAGCAACAATAATCACTTACGCGTCAAGGAACAATCCTGCATCAGCCAGGCACTTCACTTTTGTGTGTCCTGTGAACAAGTTTCGGAACTCATCACAGTGCAATATGGATGCAAGACCCCCAGCAGAACATCCAGAAAGAAGAGCCTGGTCAGCATTACGCATTCCCTTTCCCATGAATTCTTCCATGGCAACTAACCATATGCGTTGACCTCTGAAAAACATTTGGTTGACCTACACATATTTACAACAAACCATGATTTACAAGCTTGACAAACCATGTACAGTAATGGGAAGGTACAAGTACAACACCTTCCACTTCCCCTCCCCCACATCTAAGTGATCCCAAGTGTATTTTGCTTTGTTTTTTTATACAAAGTGATCCCGTTAACTCAACATCTTTATTTCTATTAAGGACTGTCATTAAAGTTGATTCTAAATTGGCTTGCAATGAAATTAACCAACCTCATCTTGGCCTTCTCCAGCAAAAGAGGCACCATCACAATATCTGAGCTTTACTCTATTCCAATTAAAAAAATCTGCACATTGATCCGACAACATCTTGTAAGATTGTGAAGTAACTCACTAATGCCAAAGATCACAAATTCTAGACATCAAAGAGTAAGGGAGGTTATCATGACTGTCGAAAAACTTGAAATGATACAAACTTGGGTTTTCCTCAGGCTTATTGCTTAATATTCCAGTGAATGCTAACATTTTTTCCATATATTTGGACGAGCCACGTCGAGTCGTTTTCCTATAGACACATGTTCTAATGTTATTGCACCAACCTCCTCCCTGCATAAGATGGAAAGAGATGAAACCATTAAGAGAATAGCTTAAAGACTGAAGTATACGTCAGGACTGAGAGCTTTCCAGTTCAAAGGACACACCAAATTATAGTGCAAGATGCAGAATAAACAATCAACTACATTCAGGAGTTGTAGACCAATTTCCAAATAAAATTGAGAGGAAAGCATCATATTAATTTTTCCATTGCAAGCAATATTCACTTATTTCTGACAACTACATAGTTAAAGAACAGTATGCAGGAGAGCAATACCATAAGTCTAAAGCCCAAGATTACCTATACCTGTCACTACTGATCTCATAATCTACTAGCAAGAGACTAATAGCTTATGCATGCTACTCTTCCTCACGATGTACTCGAATACACATAGAACCACACCAACTAGTTATAGAGCTATATAGACCTTGAACATTTAAGCTAGATGCAACGTATCCATCTAATTACTACACACCTCTAATTGAATAAGCCAACTGTTGGCCCCTGACCCAAATCCACGATCCCAATGATAAGCAGGCAATGATCCGTCTAAGCAAACTGCAAAAACAAATATATCAATATGGAAATTAGAGTGTGATGTGAACAAAAATCAGATAAATCTGTCATCCCCTGATGAATGGCGACTTAGATGGTAAAGTCGTGGTAAAAGAAGACAGTCCAATGAACTCATCATAATAAAGTCATACGAAAAAGGACAATGATACAATAACAAAATTAATTATTGATAATTTGCCACCGTTGCGACATTAGGTAGCCAATATCAAGCACAAATTGTTGGCAAGGAGCTTTCTTTAGTGGACTTTATAGGTGATTAAGGTAGAAAATAACTAATGTAAATTACATCAAAACAGGATTGGTCATATTATTCAACCATTACCACCCCATTAGTCAACACAAACAAGTTGATATTGCTCTTAGCTTAACTAAAACCCAGTTAACATCCATCAATTTATGTGACTTCATTGAGACCCATAAGCGACCCAAAATTCAATCTGTACTAAATACACCTCAAATAAGATCATACAGTTTACAATTACTCCAAAAACAGGCAGGTCCTACTCCCCAACTCAATCCACACACATTTTATTTATTGTAAATAATCCGAATTTCTAGTCAATATCATCTAATTAAGTGAAGTCCCTGCAGTGTGGGTAATTGGGTATTTGCCATAACTCCATCTACAAGAGCTAGAAATTAGATATAGTATCAGATAAGAATTATGTGGATAAAATATAACATGAAGGTCATATGAAAAGCTTTATGTGTGTATTTTGCGGCTCATTAAATGTGTAGTAGTATGTTCCATTATTCATTAATGGAGCAGTCAGAAAACACACCATATTTTTTTATTGATGAAACAACAATCAATCTACTTGCACATAAAATGGTGGCAAAATACACAATTTCAGCCATTGTCTCAAGTTTTTTCTGTACTCTTAACAAAAGAAATTGTTTGCTCTTATTTCACTAATTTCAAGTACATCAAGCAAAGATCTAAAATCACAACCAATAAGTAAAGTAAAAGACAATATCTTTACAAAATAAAATTCCAAAAAATATAACAGAAGATCAAACAAACAACAACCCATCAACAAACATAGTGCAAAAAATCATAAAAAAGTAAAATACAATTTTAAGGAAACTTACCAGCGCCTTTTGCATCAGCTCCATGAATAAGAGTAAGAGGAACCATTAAAGGTTGAGGAGCATCAGTAACTTCATAAGATTCTAAAAATGAAATGTGACTAACATTTGTATAATCAAAACCTTCAACAAAAACCAATAATGTCCCAAAAAAACCCAAACCCAGAAAAACCCACTTCCCAAAATCCATCATTTCCAAACTTTTTGTTGATTATAGTACAAAAAACAGCTCAAATTTATACACCCACAAAAAAAATTCAAAAAATTTGGCGCACCCAGAAGTAGAAATGTATCAGGATAATTATACACTGATTTATTTCTAATTTCTGACACAAAAAAAAAATTGGATATGGTGTGAATGTTTTTTGAGTAGAATTTTAAGTGAAGTAAGGAATGATATTACATTAAATAAAAAAGAAGAATCTATAAGATCCGTGTTTCTAGGGTAGATTGTAGATTTAACAAAGAGACAGAGTCATGAGGATCTTGGTAATGTTGGTAAAGATATGCGCATGCTAATACTATTTATAAAAGGAAATTAAAAAGGGTAAAATATAATTAAAATAAAATAAAAAAAAAAATTCTTTGTAAGTGAAGCTTAAACTATACGCTCACGCATAGAATGTACAGTCGTCAAGTGGAACTACTGGTGGAGAGCTCACGGATGCTACTCATCACTAAACTAGCGTTAACACCTGTGAATGACTGTCATTATCATTGCCGTTAGTGTTGGGTTATTGATTTTGATCAACGACAGTTTTCCCTCTACGCAAAACTTAAGAATTAGTCTTGGGTATACTTGGTCTTCAATATAGTATGAAGTATTAGGCTAGGTTCATATCAGAAAAAATAGAAAATATTTATAGTACGACACCTGATATACCTACGCTTCATAAGACACCAAAGCACTAATGAACAAATGGCGAATAACGAAGAATGAAGAAACATTTCTACTCATTTAAGAAAATGAGCAAACATTTTTATTACAAAATGAAGAAATAAGAAATGAAGAAAATGAAGCGAATGAAGAAACATTTCTACTCATTTAAGAAAATGAGCAAACATTTTTATTACAAAATGGAAGCAAATGAAGAAATGAAAAAAATGAAGCAAATGAAGAAATGAAGAAATGAAGCAAAATGAGCAAATGAGCATTTCTACTCATTTAAGAAAATGAGCAAACATTTTTATTACAAAATGAGCAAATGAGCAAATGAGCAAATGAGCAAAATGAACAAAATGCCCAAATGAGCAAACTTGGTGTCAAATGAGCACCTTAAGTTCTAATTTATTACAAAAATATCTCTGGGTGTATCATGCTCATGGTACACCCGGGTGTACCATGAGTGAACTCGAAAAAATAAGTTCAGATCAGATCGGATCAGAAAAAATAAGTTCAAATCAGATCAGAAAAAATAAGTCCAGATCATGCTTATATATTTTAAAACTTATTATTATTTTGATTACTATTGTTATTGTTGTTATCATTATCATTGGTATTATCATATTATGATTATTATTTTCACTAATTTTATTATGCTTATTATAATTATTGTTAATGTTGTTATTATGATTACTACTACTATAATTACTATTATTATTGTTATTGTTACCGTTATTACTATTATCATTAGTATTACACGATTACTATTATTTGTTCAAAAATGATTGTTATTATTGTTGTTGTACTTATTAATTATTAATATTGGTAATTATTTTAATGTCGTTGTTATACTTATAAGTGTGATCGTTATTATTATTTCAATCTAATTATTTTATTGTTTTCTCTCGCTTCTCAAATGTGAAATCTGACCAAACATATAATGTTGCATTTGTTTCTCCCCTAATTCCAAATAAAAGAGAATGGAGGGAGTAATACCAATGCACATTATGAATTTATGACCAACCTTTTTCATTTGATCAATAATTCTACCAAAACATTTTTATTACCACCCAAACACTTCGTTTTTTGCTGCAACCACCAAAACTCTACATACTACTAGAATCCTTCCAAGTTCTATAGAACAAAGTATATAGTGCCCACTAGAAGAATTTATTGCCACTAAAAACTAGTGTCAGCTTTACTAGTAATGCTTGTGTGGGACCCAGATTAATTTTCAATACGTAGGTCGTAGTGCTACCAAAACATCAAATCTTAATACTATCTTATATCATCACCTTTGAGTGGTTGATGTGGTGGAGTATTGACATCACTCCCTACATCCTATTTCTGTTTTTTTTTTTTATCAGGAAAGAAAACTAGGAGGTGTCTCAACAAAGAAACACCACCTAAAGCATCCCGAAGGATGGTTACAAGATACAACTTGCAATTAAATAGAAACAGAAGAAAAAAGGAGCACATAAAAACACAAGTGGAAGTTTTGCAGCGGCTAAAACACCTTCTCCCCAGGCCCAAACGAAGATGAACACCTTCTTGATACTCGTCACGGGGGCAAGACAAACACCACTGAAACGGTCCCAAATCTTCCATAAGAGCAGCCTCGAGTCCTGAAACCTATCAGCAAACGCGAACCCGCTACCAACGAACAAACCACCCCTGACACCGCTGCCCAAGAGACACCTTCGCCGGAGGTGGACGAAACACCAGCGAACGACCCACCGAGAACGAAAACCAACGAACGGAAACCAGCGAACGATCCACCGCGACGAGTACCAGCGATGCGAAACCCACGACCCACCGAGAAAGAATCGGCGACTAGAAAGAACACCAAACGAAGCCCAGTCGAAGAGGGAGGAGAATAAACCCACACCGACCACTAGAAACTCCAAAAACTAATCAAAGGGCTAGAGAAACAAAGTCTGACTGAGGACATGAGTAATTGGAATAAATTGATAAGAAATAAGCCATAACAATGGCTAGATCTAGGAAGAAATAAAGAGGGATGAGGCTAGGGTTTCAATTTCTTTCTAGAGAGAAGGGGGAGCCCCACTCTCTCCTATTCCCGAGGTTTATGGATCAAACCTTGGAGGACTTATTTGAGAAATTCAGAGTGCAAAAATAAAAAAAAGAATTCATTATTTCTAAAAAAAATATACTGTTTTGTTTTTTTTTTAATAATTTGTAATGGCGTTATGTACAAGGTGCCTGTATAACAATTAGGACCAGGTATAAAATAGATACCTTAATGATAGACTTAGTCTTTGACGTGAGGTCTCCGGGCAGTGGCTGGCACAATTAGACAATGCTCAATTGTCTTATCTAAACAAAAATAAATTAGAACAAGTGGTTTTTCTTCTACTTTTCTTTATGAAATGAGTCATTTTTTTTTGGCATGCATATATACATATAGCATAAGTATATATAGCATAAGTATACATCTATATGCGTTTGGATTCGCTTGATATTAATTAGTCGTGTTTTATAAGAGCATGTACAATGGTATATGGCTCTCCAACTAGCTCTCCACTCTCTCTTATCTATTCTTTCTCTTAAAGCTATTCTCAAGAACTATGTCTAAAAACACCCAACAATAATAAAACTCTTTAAATAGCTCTTCATTCAACTTTTCATTGTTTGGTGGTCCCATGTCAATAAATGAACCTCATTTCATATTATGAATTTATGATCAAAGTAATATAAATAAAGTTATTCATGTAAATTAAATATAATTGCAAAAAAAAAAAAATCTTTTTCAGAATTTATGTAATGTAGATTTTTTTTAAATATATTAATTTTGAATGCTAATATTTAGTTTCATAAATTAAAAAAATATAGTAGATTTTGTGTATGAAATATATCCAGTATTAGGCTCATTTTATAGATAAAGAAAAATTATAGTTGTTAGGATAGTAATTATTACCATCTTTTTTTAATTTTTATAAAAAAGATCATTAAATGGTTGCAAGAGGAAAAGAAAACGTAAGTAATTGCAATAGTATGTGGGCCCCACATATTGGAGAGTCATCTCTCCTTCAACCCAAATGGTATCTCCCCCAAGAGCCACTTTGCAAAGTGTCTTCATGGAGATACACCCAAGACACACCCAAGAGCCTCATTGTTGGGTAAGCGGTGTCTCTCCATTTTCTCCCTCCTTGGAGAGCTAGTTGGAGAACTAGTTGGAGATCCCCATTGTACATGCTCTAACAACGATGACAAAAAGTTACATGCAAATCTTTTTTTTATTTGCTACATTGTTGATTTCACTAGTTTTTAGGAAATGTCTCTTTCAATCTTTTTTGGTGTACCTTTTGACTCCTTTAGCATTAAATGAGGTGGGAAAAGGTGAAAAAGTATATTTTTGGGTGAAAAAAGAGAAACAAATATAATAGTATTACTTTTTGGAAGGCGAAGTCTCCTAATAAGAAAAATTGAAACAATGTAGCAAGTAAAAAAAAGCAATCATTTAAGGAAAATATAGCAAGTAAAAAAAAGCGGAGGTAGTAAGTATGCTTATATTCCCTTATTCGGGTACTCCTGATCTATGTTAGCAAAATTATATACTATAGTTACTTTAATGGAGATAGATAGAACGTATTCGATTAAAATAAGTTTATGTCGTAAACCTCAAATTGACCCTTGTTTTACTCAACATTGATTGAGTAATATGTACCCATAGCCTATGGCACATGCATGTTTTCGTGCTTGTGATTTGAATATAGGAATATACTACTATCTTGTAAACTTTTCCTTCTCTTAAAAGAGTATTGTAAGAGCCCCAACATAATTGATGCTATGACGACGATAGAACTCAATTTTTTTCTCTTATTTTAATAAATTTGTATATTTGTGTTTCTTGAGATTCTACTAATTTGTTTATATCATTATTTGATACCAAACACTTTTTTAGTTGATTCATTATAACAATGAAAGTGTATTTTTCATCAAAGAACAAGAAGAAATTATCGTCCAATTGTTACTTTTGTGTTCATTATTTATTTGAAGAGCTCCAAATAAGCAATTGGGCGTGCAGTACACCCGAATCTACTCTATGATTATTGGCCTATATATTGTGTTTGTCTTAGCTTTTTAATAATAATAATTTAAGTTTCCTATTTGTCAAAAGAAACTTGGGTTTGGCTTTGTATATAGCCTATTCAAGTATTCATGTAAAGGCTTTTCACAACAGATGAGCTTGTTTACTCTCTCAAAAGTAAATAGTATCTCCAATGATGGTTTAACATAGACAACTGAATCAGAAGTCTAAATGGGAAGTGCTCATCATGAAGTATGAGAAGACTAAAATTTAGAAGCATGAGTCTCTAAAAGTATTCCAGTGCATAACGTTCGCCAAGTTAGAGTTATTATAGTACATAAATCATTATGATATTATTGTGATTATCTTTTAATATAGACTATAATATATTAAAAGATAATCACAATAATATCTAACACACCTAATGTGAAGCCTTATACCATCTCTTAGCCCCCAAATATGAACAGGTTGAGGTTTTGGTTATGCAATTTTGTTTTTTTTCAGTGTTATACAATGTTGTTGCCAATTATTTGTACAATTAGTCTTCTAAGAGACCGTCTACGTTTAATTTAAAATTAGGCAACAGCCCAAGCCCAATATTAAGAAGAGAATAGACCATCTTTCTGAATAAAGTAACTAGTTTAATCTATTTAGTGATCAGTTTTATCTATTTAGTGACCAGTTTAATCCATTTAGTTGTCACATTCTTTAATCCCTTTAGTGACTAGTTTAATCCCTTTAGTGACTAGTTTAATCCATTTAGTAAGATTGTCGGGTTAGTTTATAAAATTGTTCGATGTAGTTCGAGATTCAAAGGAAAAACAAAGGAAAGAAAAGAGAAGGGATGACTAAGTTGATGCAAAATGTCTAGGGATAATGTTAGGTTAGAGTGAGATGAATGGACTTGTTAGGAGAATGAAAGTTTGAGTTTGTCTAATTTTATATTATAATTAGACCACCTATTTTAATAATTTGTGTTATTTGTATTTGACAATCTTTCATAAGTATTGTATATTAGAATCGATACTTATCTAAAAGAGTAAAAGTTAATAAAGTGTTCACTATATGACTTAGTTGTTAAGGCCTTACTGAGAGTTGGTTTCCTTTGGTATGATAGTGATGGAATCATGGAATGATGTTGAGATATTGTCAAAAAAAAATGTTGAGATGATTTACTTTATCAAAATAGGAATTACATACCTAAAATATGGTAAATGATTGATTTTGAGATTTATAAGCATAAAATAAGAATTACTTCCTCCATTTTTTTTAAACTTTCAACAGTTAGGTTTATACAAGGACCAATGACTCAATGAGAGGTCAGAGGAGAGAGATAGATAGAGATTATCTATTTTCACCAAAAAAAAAAAAGATAGAGATTAAAAGAGAATCTCATATGCTAGGACAGAGAAAAAGAAAATATATTATTAAAGATAGAAACGTTGCATGTAATAGAAAATTGTCAAAAGTGGGAAACATTGCAAGTAAAAAATAAAACGGTTGAAGTATGACATTTTCATGTGTATTCATGTATTCAAGAATTTAAATGAAATTGTAGTCTGACATCCGTATGATACAGCCTTATCGAGTTGTTCAAAGAACTTATCATGAGCCCCTATGAGATTAGTTATCATTTGAGGACTGAGGTTGAGATTTATAGACAGTAAGGATATAATTTAATGATATTATTAATATGCATACTTACAAGACTGAATTTTGTTCACAAGTTAAATGTGGTATAAGTTAACAACCCCACCTAACCCGGTACATTATCACTTAATCCGGACTGGGCTAGGTTGGTTATAGCATGGTATGAAATTTGGGCCAAAATACAAATGCAAATTCCAGTAGTAGTTCTTAAACAAGATATTTGGGTCAATTCTAGCATTTGAAATGGAATGCTACCATCTAAATAGGCCATAATGGTAAACAAAATCAAAGAGTAGGTTCATGGTAAACATATAACGTATAAATCATATTTCTATTATATTGGTGGAGTGGGTTTAGAAATTATTCATACCCATTCAAGGTCTGAGGTCGTGTGGAAAGATTCATGGTCAAGGCCCATGGAATTCAATATCTAGTTCATCTGTCCCACATTGAAAGAAGAATGAAAACTAACTATCCATTCAAGGTCGTGTGGAAAGATTTCATGGTCAAGGCCCAAGAGTATCAAATCTAGTTCATCTGCCCCACATTAAAGGAAGGATGATAACTAACATATAAGTTTGGTGACTAACTATTATCGATTGGTTTTAGGATGAAAGCTTATTGGGCTTGTATGTGGTAAAATTCACCATTAACAAAACCTATGTGTTGGCCAATTATTATGATATCAAAGTGAAATATTTTGACCCATTCAATACAAGAAGAGAGCTCCGATTCATTTGAAGAATGCAAGTTGGAGATGATGTGAAGATATGTTTGGAGCATAAAGCTTAATAAAAAGAGTGTGTCTTGCATGTAACACCATAACTTATTGTGTAATAAAATCTCAGACGTACATAATGACACATAATTACATATAATTAATGACACAGACTCTGATAAAAATGACATGGTCTACACAAATAATGACATGAATATGATGTCATTTTCTCATTTATCTCATGTCATTTGAGTTCTGTTTTGTCATTTGTCAACATATCATTTATTATTTCTTTCATGTCATTCTAGTTTTGTTTGATGTCATGTTGTCATTTATTTATATCATCATTTCTCATTTGTTTCATGTTATTTCAGTTTTGTTTTATACCATCTTGTCATTTATTTCATATCATTTATGGTCTGTTTCATGTCAATTTAGTTTTTTTATGGCATTTCTCATATGTTTCATTCATTTATGATCTGTGTTATGTCATTTATGATCTGTTTCATGTCATTTCTTTCTCCCTCCCAAGACACACATCCATCTTACTCAACCATCCCCAAATTTTCCTTCCAACCTTTTCGACTCTCAGATTCTCTCTCCTAAGAAAATGGATCTCCATCAACACCACTCCCGCATCAACAATCCCACCACCATGATTGGTACAACATCCTCCAAACAAATAGTCAGTCTATCTCCTCTGACCCTAATTTCCTAAAAAAAAAACTACCACCATCCTGCCCCTAGCCTGCTGGTTGATGTGCAACGTCAGAAGTAGGGATGGCAACGAGTTGGACTTGGGATGGATCCTAGTGGATCTAAATTTATATTTTTAGACATGGATCCATATCCGACCCAAAACCGCTAGATTAAAAATAGTCAAATCCAGATTCATTGAATCCACTAATCCATGGATCTTGACCCAATTTTTTTTTTTTTGACTTGATATAAAAGAATAACACACCTAAAAACATTATTATTGTAAAAAAAATGTCTAAGTTCATATTACATTTTACAGCAAAAAGAATATTAACGAGACTATTTTAATTAACATAAAAATATATTACTCCTATCACTTAACCATACATATGTTAATATATTTCACAATATAAAACAAATCCACGAGTTAGATCCGGATCTCAGAATTGAGATCCAGATCTGATTAACCACACCTTGAATCCGGGTTCTGACCCGGATATGTTGGATCCAAAATTTCAAATATTCAGATCCTATAAAACGGAACTGGAGTGGGTCTCACGGTATCAATTGTCATCCATAGTCGAAACTTAGAAGCGCTAAGAAAGTCGTGAATAATGGAGAGAAAGCGCTTCTCGGTGATAACTTTGAGGTTTTGGCGAGCTTGAGAGGAGTTGTCATTGTAGAATGTGGATAGTATGGAGATAGAAGTTTCGGCGAGTGAATTTATTGCGATTGATTGTCAATTGATATTGATTGAGAGATTGATTGATAGAGAATGATTTGATTTTGGAGAATTTAAATTTTGGAATTTGTTGTTGCCGATTTGTGAAATCGTTCAGCGTGCGAGTGAAGCAGGAAGGAGGAGAGAGGAAGAAAGGGGAGGGAGAGAATATGGTGCTTTTTACATTATAGTTATGGTGTAACAGTTATACATAAGATATTCTGTAACAAAGATATATATTTCCTTAATAGGGAACCATAATTAAACCTCATATAAGGGCTTAACAAGGATGTTATAGTCTTTTCACGTGTAAGAAATAAATAGGGTCACATGTGAGGAAAATATTAAAAGGAAACTCAAATGTGAATTGTCCCACATTGAGCAAGTTGAGATGGCTAACAAATAATTCTGGTGGGCTTATCTACCTATTGTCAAGTGATCATTAAGATAAGATCACACTATAGTATACCATATATGGTCAAACTTTCCTCCAATAAAAGCTTATTAATTGATCCATTTAGTGATGAAACTTAGCTATTATTAATGCCATATTGTTATTTAAGTAATCACCCGAGTGTCATGTAAAGGATATAATGAATTGACAACACCTTTTAATACTAAACTAATTTTTGGGCTCGGGTGCTGCCTTGGTTATATTTCTGTGTTACTATTTAGTAGTTCAAGATAACTAATATCATCTGGTGGGGAAATATGTCAGTAAAAAGAACGAAATAAGTCATTTTATTCATAATGTATATTTAAAATATCCCACGTTTTTCATAAGATTTAAGGAGAATGATATTATGATATATGCAGTATTGCAGATGCAAAAGTGCGTATTTTTATCGAAGTTGACTGGGCTGATGAGTGCATGGATTTTCAGGAAAATTAGTTAAAGTCAACAAAAAAGTAGTTAGAGATGCAATTTCATTACTTATACTTATTTATTAAAGTGTTTTTCAATACTATTTGTAAGTATTTCAAAAAAAATCTGATTCACAAAATGAGGTGAACTTAGATACAAACTTCTTTCTGTTTGTTTTACTACTTAGTAATAGTTATGACTAAAAATGTCATCGCACGCATCGCGTGCATAAAAAGCTAGTTTACAATTTGATATTACCTTGATATCAATTAATCCGTTCTTCCCTCGACTTTTTTATATTTTCTGTAATAATGGCTAATCATAACTAATTTCACCCAACACTTATCATAAGATCATGAAACATAAGAATTTTCATACATTATATTTACATAGATGCTCTTTTACATATGCTACCCCACTCCCATCAAGAATTTCCACCAAATCATAAAAATTGGGCTTTTTTATCACTAGCTTAAACCCAATCACATTTCATTTATTTGGGCTTCTCTAATTAAATGGAAACTTCCAATGACAACATAAATGAAGTTTTTAGAAGTCAACCTTATGCAGTCAATCAACCAATCAAATCTCAAACTTCTCCTATAAGCTTACGTCACTCCCCTATATATACACTCACTTCATAACAAATTTCCTTAGTTTCACATTCTCTCACCTCACTCGCCCGCCTCGCCTCCATCCACCCTCAAAAATCCTCTCGCATTTTTCTCTCTCCTCCGACTCGTCCAACGTTGAATTCAGGTGAATTTTACATTTCTAGGGTTTCAATTTTTTCCCCCTTTCGATTTCAAATTTGTTCGATCATCGTTGTTTCAATTCTAGGGTTTTGTCGATTGATTATTTGATTTGTTCGTTTGACTTTATTTTTTTTATAATCGCCGTTTGATTCTAGGGTTTGTTATTGTTTTGAATTTTGGGAGCGAAAGTTGTGATTTTTGTTGTTGATTGTATATGTTGATTGTGATGAATTACAGGTCTCCATGTCTTTTATCAATCTGAAGAAGAAAAATTTGTGGATTCTTTTGTTTGAGTTCTGTTTCTTCAAGAGGGGAGGTTGGTGGGATTCGTAGATTTTCGTTGTTTAATTTTGTTATCAGAGAGTGAGTTTTCTGTCTTTGATTTCTCTCTCTCTTGATCTCTTTCAATTGTTCATACGATCCGTCGTCCATTTCGCTTATTGCTGCTGCCGGTTACTCTGATTTAGTAGTGTTTAGTGAATTTAAGTTTCTGAATTTCGAAGTAGATTAAAAGGAAAAAAGAGAATAAAAGAACAGCTTGTTCTTTGTTGGTGTTGATTTTTCGTAATGGAGGGGTTGTTGGGTGGCAAGTCTCTTCCACCGGGGTTTCGATTTCACCCCACGGATGAGGAGTTGTTTATGTATTATCTGAAGAGGAAGGTTTTGGGGAAATCTCTTGGTCCTGAGATGATTTCTGAGGTTGATGTGTATAGGTTTGCACCGTGGGAACTCCCTGCGATGACGAGTCTGAAGACTAGGGATTTGAATTGGTATTTTTTCTGCCCTCGAGCGAAGAAATACCCTAATGGAGGAAGAGCCAACAGGGCTACTGAATTTGGGTATTGGAAGTCTACTGGGAATGATAGGACTGTGACGTATAATTCCCGTCCTGTGGGAAAGATTAAGACTTTGGTGTTTCATCGGGGGAAGGCGCCTAAGGGTGAGAGGACAGATTGGGTGATGCATGAGTATAGGCTGGAGGATAAGGTGTTGGCGGAAAGAGGTGTTCCCCAGGATTGTTATGTCATCTGTAAGATTTATGAAAAGAGTGGTTTAGGGCCAAAGAATGGGGAGAATTACGGGGCAAGGTTTGTAGAAGAGGAGTGGGACAGTGATGTTGATGACGATAATGTGCAGCAGGAAGATTTGGGACTTACGCTGCAAGATGTGGGTGGCGGTTGTAATGTTGATAGTCCTGACGGATCGTTTTCTGCTTTGACTTCTACTATGGGTACTCCAAATGTTGCTTCTCCTGTGGATACCCCAATTCTTGTTGGTGCTGCTGCTAATGTGGGATCTCCAAATATATCTGCTGCTTTTGGGGGTACTCCATATATTAGTGCTGCTTCTGCGGATACACCAACTATTGCTGCTTCTATGGATACGCTAAATGTTACTGCTGCTTCTGCGGGTGCTTTGGGAGCCTTTGCTGAGGGATCTCATAGTGCTGCTACTGCTGCACCTGCAGAGGATGAGTTGGACAGGCTGTTGTCTTACTTTACTGAGGATGTTGGTGATATTTTCAATGGGTTGGGAGATCTGACTGATACTTCTGCCCAGACTGATGTTGATTGGAGTGATCTCTTCATTGAGATGGATGATCTAAGGTGAATTACTCTAATATGGCCCAATATAGGGCAACTATCTTAATCTGAGTGATATTTCACTTTAACCTATTTTAGATTATGAATAGTTTATTGCTATTATGATGGTATTTGTGATTTTGTGCTTTTAATTTTCGGTCAAATGATTTTGATCGTGGAATTTGGATTCTAAAGTGAAAACTCAGCATTGTATATAAGGGTTGAGGTGTGCCTACATACGAGTGTCTTGCAGTTTATTTCTTCTAATAGTTTTATACATCCATATGCTTTTTGTCATTTCTGATTGAAAATTTTAAATTGAATTCTGTCTTCGAAGAGAATGTGACCATATAGTAGTTTTCAGACGTAGCACAATTATCTGTTGAAGATCCACAGGGTCTTATAGGACATTTACAAAAGAGGCAATTTTTTTTGGAAATCAGTCAATTGAAGCATTAATTCTCAATACAAACAGTCCTGACTTTGCTTGCATCTGGACTCTTGAGTAGTTTGAGTGCTAGTCCATGAACATGTATTGTAATATGAATATCTCCATGTGCACAGCATAATTTATGCTTTGATGGTGCGCTATTGCGCTTATCCCCTCACAACTGTGATTTCTTCCTCTAGCTCGTAGAGGATACTTCCCAAGCAGACGAGTGTAGTTTGCACTGTTCTTTGGCGGGGGTGGGGGAGGAGGGGGTGAAGCTTTAGCTAGTTCAACACCCAGCTCCTCAGTCCTCCCCCATAGGGAATATTTTTAGTGACGTTCACTTCTATTCTGCTGCACAATATCTTTTATCATTAGTGACGTTCACTTTCATTCTGATGCACAATGGTTTTTAGCCAGTTCTGAATAACCGTTGTGTGGACCTGAGTTCCACTATTGTGGAAGCTACCTTTCTGATGTTAAAGCGTGTTTAACTATCTAAGAAAGAGTGTCAACTTCACCTTAAATAAGATGGTTTAGTATGAAATTTCTAACATATGTTTTGGGTGGCTGGATGCTCTCTATTTCTTTTCGTCCACTTCTTATCTTAATAGTTAGATCATAACACCTTAGCTAGTGAAAAAATAAATTCCCAATCACCCTCCCTCCCTGTTTCCCTCCTTCAAGCATTTCCAGGAATCGCAACTATTGATTTCGCAGATGGATCATCCATTTCTTTTAGGAAATAGAGAGAATACCAGCACCTAATTTGGTTCCATCGAATCTTGTTTGGTGTTAATTAAACTTCATTTTTGGAAAGAACTATGAACTATTTAGTGGAGAGATTTATTTCAGTTTATTGGGGTTTATAAATGATATAGTTAGCTAAGTTTTTGAGAAAACTTTCAACTTAGATCATCATTTCCCATCTGTAGCAAGAATACCAAATGTGGTCTAGTTTGGTCGTAAAATCCATCACTTGATAATATAAAAAGGAACTTATACTTATTTATGTGGGTCATGCGCAATATGTTTATTGTGGTCCGGGTTCATATAGGAGAGATTGATTGTGCTGCGCTTCTTGTTCCTATAATTGTAGCTATAGTGAATAGAAGTTCTGCTGATTTCTTTCATGTTTCGAACACACTTACAAGATAAGCTTACAGTGAATAGAAGTTCTGCTGATTTCTTTCATGTTTCGAACACTCTTACAAGATAAGCTTACAAAAAGATTACTGCATACCTTCACTCTTTGGCTCCATATATTACCCACACACAACACAACATGTACTGATGGCAGAATATGCTCTCGTTATTTATACACACATCTATAACTTCTAAGCATCATTAACACAACTATGCAGAGACAATTAGGATAGGATGCGTTAAGCCTGGGTATGGTTCACAAAATCCTAGTGGTTTGCTAAGGGCGAGATTTTGACCGAGAACCGTGATGCGTTTCCCTCAACATCTCGCACAACCCGCTTAAGTTGCTTTGAATTTAGATTATCTCTGTAACATCTCTAGGTAGACCCGAGTGTATCAAAAACGTATTGAAATATTAATGCTAAGCAGCCTATATATATACATTGGACAAAAAAGAAACCCATAATGCTTTCTGTACAAAGGGGACTCTCCCTAGCACAAAAAAAGGCCGGTGGTACCAGGTACAGAAGCAGACTTTGGGTACACAGTACACTACAACTACAAGTCTACAATGCTACAAGAAGTTATCTTAAAAAGTTAAAATGGTGCAGTAAGCACCTCCCTTAATGCCTCCATTCCATATTGTCGGCTAGTATATGTTGGATATGTTTCTTCTTGATCTCCATCTTCAGACTCACCCATTCCTGTTGTACTTGTGTCTTCGCTTCCAGCAGTTGCCATTGGCGCCATACCCTACAACGTCGAGTTAAAAGACAAATTTTAGCTATCTACTAATACTCAGTTTTGTCTTTTCGTGACCTTCTGACCTTTGATGCAAAATTTTACGATAGATTGTATGTATTTCACGTAAAATGTCATACACTCGTATAATGATCTAGCATTATCATTTATCAGTAACCAAATATATGCGTATGATTTCTATTGTATAAACCATGTGTGTCATAACTCGTAAACATGATACCCCCTAAAAGGCCAGACGATATGTTAGAATATATGTTAATATTCTTGTATATTATAGGATGATTTGTTAATCCTTGTATTGAGGTAACTATAGAGTGAGTTTCCTTATTTGTAGTATAGTTTGAATAGGATTCTCATGTATATAAACTAATTATGTCAATAGAATTAATCAAGGGATTACATTCTTTCATGGTATCAGTTAGCCTACCCTAGATCCTCTCTTCTTCATCCTCACGTTTCCGCTGTGAACCAACCAAACTGCCGCCATTTCTCCATCTTCAACGTCAGCCATGGTTGACACAAAAACCAACTCTTCTTTTCACCCTGCTCTTGCAGTTTCAAACATCAAGAATAATATCCCTATTCTCCTTGAGATGGAAAATGTGCAGTACGCTACTTGGGCTGAACTATTTAAGGTTCATGCTCGTTCTCACCGTGTTCTTCACCATATCATACCGCCGACGGAAGGCTCGGTGAAGGAACCTACAACCACAGATGAGAAAGACTTGTGGGCGACCCTTGACGCCACGGTTCTACAGTGGATTTATTCAACTATTTCCACTGATCTTCTCCATACAATCATTGAACCCGATGCCACTGCCATGGCTACTTGGAACCGCCTCCGGGACATATTCCAAGATAACAAGAATTCTCGTGTCGTTGCCCTTGAGCAAGAATTCTCTCATCTTTCTATGGAAGATTTTCCTAATGTGTCGGCATATTGTCAACGTCTCAAGGAATTATCCGATCAACTTAAGAACGTTGGTTCTCCCGTTTTTAATGATCGGCTTGTTTTACAATTAGTTTCGGGTCTCACTTAATCATATAGTACTGTTGGTACTTTGATTCGGCAAACGAATCCCCTTCCTCCGTTCTACCAAGCACGTTCGATGCTTACCTTGGAAGAAGCCGGTTTTGCCAAACAAACCGCTACCGGCGCCACCTCTGCTATGGTGGCCGCCTCACCAGATTCTGATGAGTCTCCTACGGACTCTTCCTCTCACTCATATCATTCGGGTGGTGGGAAAAAGGGTCCGCATCGTCACCATCACAACCACAAGAAATCGGGTGGTAAAAACGGCAAAGGTGGTAGCCGCGGTGGTGGGGGTGGCTACGGTTGCGTCGGAACGGTGGTCAGGCCGGAGGACAGCCGCAGCCGGGCAATGGACCTACTGGACAGTAGCAGCAGTGGGGGAGTCAAGGAAATCCATGGGCGTGGCAGTGGCCCTGGGCATTTCCTCCCTGCCCGTATCCCACAACAAATTGGGCTAGGCCCAATTATCTAGCCAGACCACCTCCTCTGCATCCTGGCCCAGGTGTATTAGGCTCTCGCCCACAGGCATACCAAGCAACAGGTTCTAGGCAGCCCACGGCAACGGACATCGAAGCCGCAATGTACACACTTGGCCTTAATGTACCTGATGCAAATTGGTACATGGACACGGGAGCAACTTCTCATATGACTTTCGGGCAAGGTAACCTCTCTTCTTATTTTAATTTGAGCAATAAACGTGGCATTCTTGTTGGTAATGGTCATTCAATTCCAATTCGAGGTTATGGTCACACCACTTTACCTTCCCCGAACCCCCTCTCTTGTGTTAAAAAATGTCCTCCATGCCCCTCAATTGATTAAGAATTTAGTTTCAGTTCGAAAATTTACCTCAGATAATTCTGTTTCTGTTGAGTTTGATCCATTTGGGTTTTCTGTGAAGGACTATCAGACGGGGATGCCTCTCATGAGGTGTAACAGTCGGGGCGAGCTATATCCTATCACCACCACAAATCATGCTTCACCATCTACTTTTGCGGCCTTAGCTCCTTCTTTATGGCATGAGCGCCTTGGTCATCCGGGGGATTCTCTTATCTCTAATCTTCAGAAAAATAAATTTATTGAGTGTACTTCTTCTAGTAGTTCTAATTTTTGTAATTCTTGTCCACTTGGGAAACACATCAAATTACCATTTGTTGCCTCAAATTCTAGCACTTTGTCACCATTTGATATTATTCATAGTGATTTGTGGACTTCTCCCGTTTTAAGTTCATCTGGTCATCGTTATTATTTTTTGTTGTTGGATGATTACTCTAATTATTTGTGGACGTTTCCTATCTCCAAGAAATCTGATGTATTTTCCACATTTACTTCCTTTAGAGCTCTCATTCAAACACAATTTGAACGCCCTATTAAAAATATCCAATGTGACAATGGCAAAGAATTTGATAATGGTTCGTTTCGTGATTTTTGCGATATTATTGGCATTTCTTTTCGTCTCTCTTGTCCTTATACCTCCTCTCAAAATGGCAAAGCTGAAAAGAAAATTCGCACCATTAATAATATCATACGGACTCTCATGGCTCATGCTTCCCTTCCTCCACCGTTTTACTCATTTGAAACTTTCAAAGGAGTGGAAGAGCTCTAAATAAAAAGTAAAATATGTAGATAAATAAAGTTTCAAATGAGCAAATAAACATATATATATATATAAGACCGAACTGATGTGTTCCTTATGGTCCAAACTTGAACATTTTCTTCACTTGCACATATTGTTTTGTTTCTATGTAACACGAAAATCCCACGTATGCAAAAAATTCGGTAGTTATACGAATATTACCGCTCTTTGACTCTAATTAAGCAAACCTTCTACATCTACCTCTGTAAATATCTGCTTGGCTTCTTCTCTCGTCTTTGAATTTACCACGTACAAAGCTGCGTCCTGCAAATTCCATATTGTTAACTAGCTAATTCTTGGAGAAAAATAATAGGAAAATAACTAAACTGTTCAGCTTTAGTGTCGATGAATTTTATATAGAAGTAATATTCGTTTCAACTCCTTGCTAAATTAAATACACCTATTTCAACTAGCAGCTATAAAAATAAGGAAGCTAACTTATCACTAGCTAAAAACCAACGTAACATTAAGTAGTACTCCTACATATTACATTATTACTCTACCACTATCTTATAAGTACAGCATTTGCGCAAATTTTTTAGGTCAACAGAACTTTTACTACCTTCTAATTTCTTCTTGTGTTTGATATAACTTCTTAATTTTAAAGGAATATTAATAACTATATTTTCAAGCCTGTGATATATGGCTTTTCATTCTAATCCCAAATTTAGTATCACTTATTCAAATTATGGAATATGTTTCCCACATCATTCACTATACAAAATATAACAATTAAAACATGAAAAGAAATATCACGTATCATATTCTAATTGGTCATTGTAGTCTAGTAGATTGAATAAAGAAAATAATGAAATTTTTTTGGCCAAAAGAGGAGGAAATTTCACACACGTTACTCGATGAACATGTAAATATAGCTTTGCACATCACATACATATACTTAGATGAATAAGAACCTTGCATAGATTAAACTGAGTCTAATTTGCTGATTAACCTTATAATTGTGCAAAAAGGAGAAGGAAATTCTCATCCTTAAAAATTCTAGTCACAAGATTAATTCTAAGGTGGAACGTCTACCATAGATCATACAACTTTGATAATTAAAATAAATTATACGTATGAGCTAGGAGTATTATATCTACCCAAAATAAAAAGAAAGAAAAACATACACTAATATACATACATACGTACCCTTGCAGATTGAATTTGTTGGAAATTAAGGGTTTTAGGCTCAGATTCTATGGATGATTTTCTATCAATCCTCATAATTGATATTTCTGTCATTTCTTTCAGAGATTTATGAGAAAGGGAGAGAATTTTTAGTTTATGTGATGAAGAGAACAAAATTAAATAAAGAGTAACATACATATATAAAGGGAATAATATGGAGTACTAAATTCTATAACTACTTAACTGCTTAAGCCGGTTAACCAAAAACTTTGCAAAACGTGGTAAGTTTGCTATCTGCACACGTGGCAATTCAAGATGGGGTTGATTAGCCACGTGGCTAATAGCGATAAAACTGATCATCTGGGGGGGTGGTAACCAAGTTTTATGGAATATTATTGATGTTGATTTTTCCCTACGTATATTGGACCGACGTATGTTGGAAAATTATAATTTAATAAAGATATTTTTAGGTATATTTGCCTTGTTGGTTATTGCCTCGTATTAAACGAATTATTTGATGACACGATCTTTTTGTCAAGTTTTGAATGGAAAATAATTAAATTTTGATAAAGTGAAAATGGTTAGCAAATTGAAGACCACATAATTGAACAAATCCTCTACCATGTTGGTACGCGTGTAATCTTGTCATTGTTTAACACGTCAATTTATGTTGATACTTTGATGTAAACTTCTCTACGTACCCTCTCATAATATAAAGGTGCAATGGATGTTATTGAATTTGCACCAAATAAGGAAGTTTGGATGTTATCGAGTATTCGAGTCTACATGCAGGGTTGTCTAAAATATTAATTCATTAAAAAAACACCTAATTATGGCTATACTATAAGGATAATGTAATAAAAAATTTAAAATAAGAATTAAAATCTCAAATTGTTATTATGACTTTTAACAATTAAGACCCCATGTGTTATTTGTATATTTTATATCTTCTCATTCTCCCTCTTTTTATCCTCCTAGATAAAATCTATGTCTGCTTTGAGCCTTCACCTTAATTAGCACGTCCTCACCGTCCTTAACAAACCCACTTCACTGCCGGCAACAGCACCAAAAGTCATCCGACTCATCTCTTCTGGACGATCGAGAATCCAATTTCGGGCTTCTGGCACGGTCGAATTAACTAGATCTGAAACTATTAATAATATTCCTATATCCCTTCTTTAATTTCGGCCTTTTTATTTATATTATTGCTCCACATCATTAAGTTAAATCTAATTTCTATTTCTAGAAAAAGATATGAAAAGATCAATATAGATGAAAGGCACGAATAGTGGTGCAAATTAAATAAATGAGATAGAAGATTTGGTTTTTTGTTTCTAGTTAGCCAACTTCAATTGTTTTTTTATTAGGATTGTCTATTATCAAACCCTAATATACACTGAATTGTTTTGCCAAAGTCTCCATTTTAACTACTTAGATGCTGCTTTCTGTATATATTTTATTTGGTGAACTGCTTTTAGTATATAATATAAGATAAGATAAAATCATAGTTGAATTATGAAAATAGGTTAAATACTTAAATGCTGAACTATGTTAGATTGTGAATCGTAATTAAGTGTGTTGGGGATTTTAGGAAAACTAAGAGTCTTCAACTTTTTCCTCTGTTTTAATGTGATTATAGTACATTAATCATCTTGGGAAATCTACATGTTAATAACTAACTCAATTTCAAAATAGCTAATTTTAATCCACATTATCTCTGCCAAAACTTTGAAAAAATCACAAAAGAATGCAAAAAATATATACTATTGATCATTTTTATTCGTTATTATTACATCTTTAATGACCAAAATAGAATAAAATTAGCAAACTATTAGGATCCTAGTACTAAGACATGAAAAAAAAGCATAGAAGTAAAAAAAAAAACATACCCTAATTAATATTTAGGCAAATAAAGAAAACTTATGAATGTAATTATGTAACAACGATATAGAAGTATAGTACTACTATAATTAAAACTCCATGCGATCGATGAGGTTAACAGCATTAGTAGCAAGTTGAACAAGTGTTGTAGTAGCATCTTGAACCCTACTTATCACAACATCTCTAGCCCTCAACCCTTGTAAATTACTTATGCATGTGTTAGTAGCCTTAATAACATCTTTCACGTTGTTTTCCATACTTTGCCTCTTCGACTCTTTATCACTCTTACTACCACCACCCAAGTGATTAGTAGCCGCCATGGCGTTGTTCAAGCCGGAAACCGAGTTAGCGATCGAGCTACCGCAATCGATGAGCGAGTTAAGCTCGCGGGTCCATAGTTGAGGCTGTTTAGACAATTGAGTAATACTGTTTGACGCGGATTGTACCGAGGATATGGTGGCCATGATGGCGAGGCGAGCCGACTTTTTGGGGTCACTATTAATGCGGTCAGCGTCCGGGAGGAGGGTTTGGAGGCAGAGGGTTGAGTACGTGGCGTCGTCGCAGGTGGCGATGAGGTAAGATGTGGCTGGGGTGTAGGTTCCTAAGGTGGTACAAGCGGTTGAGAGGAAGAGAAGGGAGACTAATAGAAAGTGTAGGAATTTAGGAGCCATATTGTTTTTTTCTTGTGTTGTTTTTTGTTCTCTATATTTTTTTATGGGAATCAAAGGTTGTATGAACCAATATATATAGTGTTTGATGGGTGGCTTAAGAATTGGAAACCGTATAGGATTATGATTTAAAAGGCGGTTAGAAGAGACATAGATAAGTAGTGTCAAATTAGTAATTAGTAATTATAAAAGCATCTGAAGGCTAACATCACTCCAACTATAATTTAGTTGTTAAATCCGAATTTGATTCATCCAATCACATTTAATTGCCTAACCGACATCAAATCTTTTTCATCACCAATGGTTTTCTCATTATACTGAATTTTCTCAATATATAAGAACTTGAAAAAATAGCTATGATACCTCGCATTTAATTACCTAATTTAGATATTATGTCCACTTGTATATAATTTTTCCCCTTTTAATTAATTCGAATATTAGTTTACAATTTCAGTTAAAAAGTGGTGAGCCATATTATTTCATTCATCACACACTCGGGTGTACGACATGCACTACACCCACAACTAAATTTTTGCTCATTTGGAACTTTTCTTTTTAGTACATTTTTCTCATTTGGATTATTTCAAACGAGCAATAATAAGCAAAAAAATAACCTTGGGTGTACCATGTTCACATTACACCCGGGTGTATGATAAAATTTGTAATATTTCTAACTTAACTCATAGCATCAACTATCTTTCTTACAAAGTACAAAATCATCCACATCAGCCAGTTACTCTTCATTCACCTTTTTCCTCATTACAATTCGTGATGACAACGCTATCTATTGGTTATGACACTGTACTCTTTCTGTGAAATAACAATTAGGGCTAAAATGCTTGCTCTTCTCATTAAGATTTGCACAATATATATGATACAAGGAATCCTAATTAGGAAAGGAAATATACACTTCATATAACACTAGGAAACTATACAAGTATATCTTAACACCCTCCCTCAAGTTGGAGCATGGGTGGGTTCAAGAATGCCCAACTTGGATAACAAGTAATCAAATTGAGACTTGCCAAGAGATTTAGTGAAAATATCAGCAAGTTGAGTAGAGGTAGGCACATAAGAGGGCGCAATGAGCCCGTCAGTGATATCATCCCGAACAAAGTGACAATCTAATACCTCAATATGTTTCGTTCGCTCATGAAAAACAGGATTCCGAGCAAGATGAAGAGCAGACTGACTATCACAAAACAATGGAATAGATTTAGGATGATGAACACCCAAACTCAAGAGAAGCCCTTTTAACTATTTCAGCTCACAAGTGATAGCAGCCATAGAACGATACTTGGCCTCGGCAGAAGAACGAGAGACAGTATGCTGTTTTTTAGTCTTCCATGAGATATGAGAATGACCTAAGAGCACAATCCAGCCTGACAATGAGCGTCGAGTAATAGGACACGCAACCCAATCAGAATCACACTATCCCTCAAGAGACAGCTCACTGTCAGAACGCAATAGGATACCCTGGCTAGGAGTGCCTTTCAAATATCTAACAACACGTAAAGCAGCATCCCAGTGAGATTGTCGGGGCTCCTGCATAAAATGAGATAAGATATGAACAAAATAAGCTAAGTCAGGCCGAGTAACAGCCAAATATATGAGACGTCCTACAAGATGTCTGTAGGCGGCGACATCATCAAGTAAAGGACCATCGTCAAGAGCCAGGCGATGGTTGTGCTCAATGGGAAATGCAGCAGGCTTATAAGCACCCAACAACCCAGCTTCAGAAATGATATCAAGTGTATATTTGTGTTAACACAAAAATAAACCAGATGAACTGTGGGCAACTTCAATGCCAAGAAAATATTTCAAGGGAAAGATCTTTCATCTTAAAACAGTTACTCAGATAGGCCATAAAAACAGTTAGAGCAGCAGAATCATTGCCAGAAATGATAAGATCATTAACATAGACCAAGACATTCATCTGCACAGAGCCATGAGTGTAGGTGAAGAGAGAATAATCAGAGTAATACTGTAGGAAGCCATACCCTTTCAAGGCATCAACTAATTTGGCGAACCAACACCGGGGAGCCTGTTTAAGACCATACAAGGACTTCCGAAGATGACATACCAAGTTAGGATTAGAACAATCAAAACCAGGAGGGAGTTTCATATAAACCTCTTCATCCAGATCACCATGAAGAAAGACATTATGAACATCCATTTAATGAAGCTCCCAATTCTTAGAGGCAGCAATAGCAAGAAAATCACGAACGGTAGTCATCTTGGCAACAGGGGCAAATGTCTCATTATAGTCAACCCCAGCTTCCTGATGATTGCCCAAAACAACAAGACGAGATTTAAGACGCTCCACGGAGCCATCGGACAAATATTTGGTGCGATACACCCACTGACTTCCTAAAGCCCGTTTGCCAGGAGGAAGTGTCTCCAAAGTCCAAGTACCATTAGCTTCCAAAGCTCGAATCTCATCCTACATAGATGCCTGCCAAGCAGGATTTTGCATAGCTTCCTTAAAGGAGCGAGGATCATTAGTAGCAACAAGAGCAGCAATAAACTTCTGGTATTTCACAGAAAAATTTGTACAATTTATGTAATGTGCTATGGGGTAAGGATTACCTGAAAGAGACGACGAAGACGAAGCGCTAGGAGATGAACTCGACGGAGCAACAACATTGGTGACAAAATCACGCAACAAAATAGAGGGAATTTTCTCCCTTTTTCCAAAGCCCAAGTCTGCCGAAGAAGAAGGAAGAGAGATGGGCTGATCTGGGGAGTCAGACGCAATAGAGGAGGAATTAGGCTGATCAGGCGAGCCCAATTGAGAAGGAGAAGAGGAGTGAGGAGAAGCGAGATTTTGTGAGGGAGAGATAGGAGAATTTGGGCCGGTCTGGGAAGAATGTGGGCCGGTCTGAGGAGAAATAGGAGGAAAAGAGGGGGGAGTGTTAAGCGCTGGAGCTGTGGGCCTGGAATCAGGTGAGAGAAGAGAGGGAGATGTGTGTGTGGGCTGGGCTGGAGACGGAGAAGTGGAAGAAATAGGAGATGAGGCTGGATGATGAGTGATATTTTTATCACTCAAATACCTTATTTTCCTCATGTTTAGAGTCATTTTTCCTCTTCATTTATCACTTTCTAGCTTATTTTGCTTAATTTAGAGTAATTGAGTTATTTGTAGCTTATTTGTGAATATTAGTTATTTTGGCTATTTATATATGGTTTGGTAATGCTTATTTGTGTTTGATGTTGAAGGATCCACCTTAGAGGTCTCCATACCACACACCAAGCATAGAGTGGAGCAATTTTACCAAAATAAGAGCTTTTGGAAGGATTTGTGCATAAGGGTCGTATTCAAACGGCCATAACTTTCATCACACAAAATATTTTTCAGTGATTCAAGTTGTATATGAAAGTTTGGCTCGATAGCTTTCCAACGAGTGGTCACAAGCCCAATTCCGATGAAAACTAAAAGAGATATGGTTGTTTGAAGTAGGGTGCGTCTGCCAGAACTGCGCGCCCGCTCCGTATTGTCTAGCGCGCCCGCGCTCGAGGCCCATAAACCTTGTGCCTGCGTGAAATTGTATGGAGAGCCCGCTCCAAACTATATGGAGCGCCCGCGCCACTTGATCTGTGCGGAAATCTCTGTTTTTCGACCCGTTTAATGATGTAATATTTAAATTTTTTAAGAGGAAGGATCCCTAACTTTTGAAAGGGCAGAGGAGAGCTAGCCTCCATAAGCTTAGTTAGAGGTTTTAGTTAGGGTTTTTAGAGAGAGAAACTCTCATCTTCTAGAGAGAGAAGTGAGAGAAACTTATTGAAAGCTTGGATTTTGAAGAATTTAAGAAGGAAACTTGAAGATTTGGAAACTCCTTGCAACTTTAATGAGAATTTCTTACTCTCTCTCATGTTTTGTTGCTTTATCTACTTATTTTCATGTCATTTTCACTTTATTTACTTGTTCATCCTAGATTAGTGTTTGATTTCATATTTTTAGTTTGTTATTTATTTCATTTAATAATTTATTATGATTTGTGAGTAGTTATTGGGGTTTTATTGTTGGTTTTTGTGATTGGCCTCCATGGAAACTTAATTATTAGTCACTTCAATGAAGGATTGAAAGATGAAATTGAAGAGTTGACTCCCTATTTGTTCACTTAACTAAACTTGCATGAAAATAGGGGTTTTAGTTAAGGGATATATTTAGTCATCTTGTTATTCATGCTCTTGAGTTGGGGGTTTGTTGCATGAAAATAGGACATAATCTCCAATTTGAGTAACCCTCTTTAACTTGAAAGAGTAATTAGGGATTTGTTAGATGATTCCTTTGATTCATTCTCTTTATATTATTCCCTTATTTGCCTAATTGTTTTCATGATTGAAATAACTGGTGAAGTCCCCTACCCTAGTTCCTTTTGTTTAATAGTTTTTTTGTTGATAATTGACAAATCTCTTAACTATATCTTAGCCTAGCTTATTATAATTAATATTTTCGGTGATTACCCTTAGTCCTTGTGGAAGAATGACCCTTGCTTGCCATTATACTTAGGTTAGTGGTTAGTTAGGTAGTTTGATTTAGGGGTTTTGTCCAACGACCAAAATTTCTATTATCACTGGACCAGGCAGATCCGAAGGAGAAGAAGAGACAGTGGGCTGAGAATTTTGAGAAGATGAAGGGGCCGAAATTTGTGGGGGAGAAAAGGGTTCAGCAAAATCAGGATGAATAGGGTGATTATAAGAAGGAACAATAGTAGTAGGATCAATGTTCACATCTTCCGAATGGAGAAAAGGAAAAACCTCCTCAAAAAATTTCACGTCCCGAGACACAAAAAATTCCTGTGTGTCAAGATCAAATAGTTTCCATCCTTTCTTACCAAAGGGATACCCTACAAAGACACATTTGCGACTCCTGCTAGCAAACTTATCACCCTTAGTTTTATGATTGTGAGCAAAACATAGACATCCAAAGGTGCGAATAGCCTCATAAGCAGGAATATGACCATGAAGAATTTCAAAAGGGGATTTGTTGCCTAAAATAACGGAGGGAGTATGATTAATAAGATGAGCAGCAGCTAAGACACACTCCCCCCAAAAATAGATAGGCAAGTGTGCTTGAAAACGCAAAGCCCTCCCCACATTAAGGATATGTTTATGTTTTCGCTCGACCCTCCCATTTTGTTGAGGAGTGTTAGCACAAGAAGTTTGAAAAATAATGCCGGTACAATAGAAATAGTCAAGCAAGCAATTGAATTCGATTCCATTATCACTTTGAACTACTTGAATGGTTTGAGAGAATTGACGTTCAACCAGAGCAACAAACGCCATAAACATTGGAAAAACCTCTAATTTATCAACCAACAAATAAATCCACACAACACGAGAGTAATCATCAACAATAGTGAGAAAGTAATGAGCACCACAAGAAGAAACATGTCTGTAGGGATCCCACAAGTCACAATGTATTTTCTCAAAAACACGACTAGCACGAGAATCACTAGTAGGAAACTTATTTCTAGAATGTTTGGCACGAAAACAAATTTCACATGCCTTATCTATGCTACCCTTATGACCACAGAGAGGGGGAAGGAATTTGAGTACATTTTCAGAAGGGTGGCCCATAGGGATGGGCATGGGTCCAGGACCCGACCCGGACCCTGTTGGACCCGACCCTAATTTAAGGGTCTGGGTCCAAGTTTTTCAGACCCTAAGGGTCCGGGTCCGGGTCCGGGTCCGGGTCAGGGTCCAAGTTAATTTTTTAGGGTCCGGGTCTGGGTCTTGATTTGTTAGACCCAGACCCTACCCTTAGACCCTAAACTTATTTAATATATAAATTTGATTTTTTTTTTTAAAAAAACAAACTGATTTCTACACTTTGACTAAAACCTAAATAAAACACTAAAACACCATTTGGGCCTACTGCCCTTCACTTTGAAAACCTAACTGTCATAAACTCATTATTCACCGCCGTTTTTGTGAGAGAGAGTGAGAGTCTAAGAGACTCACCACTCCAGTCTCTACACTTCTACAGTGCCGACTTCCCGGAGACGCCTCACGAGTCACGTCAGGTATCTTTCATCGCATGATTTCTTCGTTTCATCGTTTCATCGGTTCATTGCCTGATTTCTTCGTTTCATTTTTTTCAGTTTCGTTTTTTGTATCTTTCATCGCCTCACGAGTCAGAGTCACGCACTCACGCCAGGTATTTTTTTTTCTTTGTTTCGAATTTTCTGGGTAATTTCTGGGTACTTTTTTTCTGGGTATTTTTTTTTTAGGTATTTTTTGGCAAAATAAAGAATTTTAGGCTTGGACCCTCCAGACCCTAAGGGTCTGGGTCAGGGTCCAATTTTTCCAGACCCTTAGGGTCTGCAAAAAAATTTAGGGTCCGGGTCTAGGGTCCGACTGGACCCGACCCAGACCCGACCCTTGCCCATCCCTAGTGGCCCATGCGGCGATGCCATAACTCGAAATCTGAAGAAGAATGAGAAACGGAAACTTGTTGAACTGAGTCACCTCCACTGAAGTAGTAGAGTCCATCCCGTTTACGCCCCGTTCCAATCAGCTCCTTCATGCGGTCCTGAATAGCACACATAGAAGAATCAAATTGTACAGTACATGACAAAGCAGAGGATAACTGTGAAACCGAAAGTAAATTGCAATAAAACTGAGGAACAAAAAGCACATCAGTGAGAGTGAGAGCATCAGAGAGACGAACAAAACCCTTAATGGTAGCATTAACTGAAGAACCATTAGGAAGGCCTACGGGACAATCCGCAATAACAACAACATCAAATAACCAAGATTGCTCGCTAGTGATATGATTAGTAGCACCAGTATCAATAATCCAAGAAGAAGAGAAAAACGTACCATTCAAGCGATCATCAGAAAGCTTAGAATTACCAAGCAACCCAGCAAGGGCTTTCCACTGATCTGCCGAGAACAAGGGAGCCAAAGGAGGCTCGGCCGAAGAAGAAGTAGCAGCAGCCGTGGTGGTGGCAGCCACGGCATGGGCCTTGGTAGGGCCACGACCTCGAGCAGCAGTGGGCTTGGACCCACGATCACCTTTTGGGCCTTGATACCCCTCAGGATACCCAACCACTTCATAGCAAGTGCTTGAATCATGCCCATGTTTTTTGCAGTGAATACAAGCATGTAAAGTCCAACAACGAGAGATATCATGACCGGATTTGTGGCAATGGGAGCAAGTGGGTGGCGCGGTGCGAGCACGGCCACGGCCCGCGGCGGTTTGCACAGCAAAACCGAGGACCTCCGCGGGTTTGTCAACATGGGTGGGGGCTTGAGACAACCGAACCCTCTCATCTTGGACCGCCAAATGATAGGCACAGTCAAGAGAAGGAAGGGGGTCGGATGACAAAATTTGAGTGCGAAGAGGGGAATATTCCAAATGAAGACCCATCAAAAATTCATGAAGACGTTGTGCATCACGTCGAATAGCATAACGAGACCCAGCATCACAATAAGAACAGCAAGAACATGATATAAGAGGTTCATGTTTATTTAAATCTTCCCATAAGCTATTGAGTTTGCCATAATAAGTTGAAACAGACATGGTTTTCGATTGTTCACACTTAGAAATAGCCGATTTTATGTGATGGATTTTAGGACCATTAACCATAGCAAAGCGAGTGAGAAGGTGATCCCAAAGACGATGAACATCACGAAATTTAGATAGGGTGGATTTTACCTCGGGGTCGATGGTGTTTGTAATCCACGAAACGATCATAGCGTTGACGGTCACCCAATCCGTCGAGGTATAGGGCGGTTCGGCAGTAGTGAGAGCACCATAAACGAAGGCAAACTTCCGGCGAGCCTCAAGAGCCATTTGAATGTCAATAGCCCAATCATCATAATTGTCTAAGCGAAGACGAGTTGGGTGATGAAATCCCCTGGACGATCGCCAGGGCCGAGGTAGAAGGGATAGTTGATGTTGATGGGAGGAGGTGGAGGGGGCGGCGGAGGGGGTGTTTTTGCAGCATCATCATCACCTGCCATAGCAGCACAGGTGACGGCACAAGAGAGACGAGAGACACGACGTGAGAGAGGCGAAAAGAAATCAAGGTTGTGATACCATGTGAAATAATAATTAGGGCTAAAATGCTTGCTCTTCTCATTAAGATTTGCATAATATATATGATACAAGGAATCCTAATTAAGAAAGGAAATATACACTCCATACAACACTAGGAAATTATACAAGTATATCTTAACACATTCTTTTAAACTCTCTGCCACTTATGGGTGCAGTGGCAGAGCCAGGATTCTCAAAGTGGGGAGACAAAATACGGATGTCGGCATTCGGATAAAAAATTTAGAAAAAAATACAACACAAATTGTTTTCCCTTAGCCTTGGACTTGTTTGAATTAGGTGAATGTGAATCACTTGACATTTCCTAATTAAATTGATAAACATGAATCAATTACATTATAAAACCAAACTAGTCAGTTATAAATCAACTCATATTTACAATTATAAATTGACAACTTACAAGTAAAAAGGCACTTTCACAATCACATCCACCAACAAACAAGCAAAACAGAGACTACGAATGATATATGTATTGGAATTCTTTCTTGTTCTTCCCATGATATCATTAATTACAACTCAATAGTCAAAATATTGTATTCAAATCCCTTCTTGCTCTTCTTGCGTAAAACTATAGTGCAAAACAAGTTAGAATATAATTCTGATTTCCTTTCTTTTTTACCTTCCCCTCAAAAAAGCCAAAAAATCATGACAAACAACAAATCAATTCAACTAAAACATGAACCAACAAATCAACTCAAGAATTCATGACCAACAACAAATCAATTCAACTAATTCAAGTATTCAACCATAATCATAACCAAACAATGATAACAATAACAATTTACAAATCAATTCACTCTACAATTAACAAATATTACCTCAAAAAAAATGAAATTAAAACTTAGGGTTTAGAAAAAAAACAACTCACTGGCCACTGGCGTCTTGGCGACTGGACGGCTCCGTCGGGCGGCGTACGTCTGGCTTCCGGCGGCTTGTGGCTGGGTTCCTCACTTCTCTCCTTCGTTTCTCAATTTATGTCCTTCCTTCGTCTCTCAATTTCTGTCCTTCCTTTGTTTCTCACTTTGGTTGGGTTCCTCACTTTCTCTCCTTCCTTCGTTCTCTCTCTTCTTTTTGGTTTGCTTTGCCTTTGTTTGTCATTTACTTTCACCGTTTCACGCGTCTGTTTTTCAAATTTTTATTTTTTATAGTCGTGAAATTAATTTTTTAAAGTGGGGGGACACCTGTCCCCATGTCCCCCCTGCTGGCTCCGCCCCTGTATGGGTGAGTGTTGACAACACTTTTTCTCTTTAAACTCTCCTCCCTTAGATCATCGCATCAACGAGGATTTTATATGTTGTTGAACTTATCCGAGGTTCATTAACAGTTTAAGTTTAATTATTTGTGTTTCGGTAGTGAAACGACTGAAAGTCGCGGCCGCGATGGAAAACCTGGCTTGGCCGTCATGGAAACCCAACAAGATAGCAAGCATAAACTACCCTCGGAGGGTGTCAAGGACACCCCCTCCGACGATCAAGTTAGGGATATGTCCGCGAAGAATTTAGAGAGAAAGTAAAGAGAGAGAGAAAGTGCTTTCAATCCCCTCAATGTAAGTACAAATGGGGTATTTATAGTACTACTATTCACTCTTGGGTGCCCTATACCCTAATGTCCACATGTACGATCTTCATCTAGCCAAATGTAGCGTAATGATCGATGCACGTGTTCTTTGGCATGACCATGGCCGTTTCGGGCATGAGAACCTCTATCATGTACTAACTGACCTTGAGTTATTATTGTTAACTTGTCATCGCATCCATCATTATATTCATATCCGCTGTGGTAGTGGCCGCGAAGAGAGTTGGGATCATACCCATACAAGTGATACAACTATGTCGCCGCATCCATCATTATATTATATCCAAATGTAGCTAGAAGACTTTGTGTGCCATTTGTTTTCAGTAGTCCATGCTATTTTTTTTATTTAGATGTTTGTCCTTCATTATTTGTATATATTTTATCTCGTCTCTTTCTCCATCCTTTAATCCTCCCAGCTAAAATCCATGATGGCTGCTTTCATCATTTAGCCTTCAACCTTTACCTCACATCCTCACCATCCTTAACCAACCTACTCCACCGCCGGCAACACCACCACGTACAAGTCATCCGGCTCATCTTTGCTGGACAATACTCCCTCCGTTTTTTTAATTGCTACATTTTCCTTAAATGGTTGTTTCTTTTTAATTGCTATATTGTTTAAACTTTCCTCATTTGGGGCACTTGGCCCACCAAAAAAGTAATTCTATTATATTTGTTTTTCTCTTTTTCCACCAAGTAGTACTCCCTCAGTCCAATAATATAGTGCTTGATTCCATTTTTTCACGGGAATTAAGGTAAATAGAACCTAAGAGAAAAGTAAAGACTGGAAAAAGGTGATTTTAGGAGAGAGAATAGAGAATAATTGGTGACAGAACATTAAATGTAACTCTTGGGTTGAATAAACAAAGCAAAAAACTAATTTCAAGAAGCAAATAAATGAGGATGACACGGTTTTTCTAGGCAAATCACGAAAAAATATGGAATTAAATATAACCAAGCATTATATTTTGGGACATCCAAAATGAAAATGAAGCACTATATTATGGGACGGATGAAGTACTATTTTTTCACTTTTCCCCATTATTTTACATTAAATGGATCAAAAAGTACACTCCAAAATGATTGAAAGTGACATTGCCTTAACTCTTGTGCATAACACAATGTAGCAATTAAAAAATGGAGGGAGTAACAATCTAGGCTTCTAACACTGGTCGAATTGACTACTTATGAAGCTATGAATAATATACCTATAGCCCTTTATTGGCTGTGACACTATCACACTACAACACCTCACATCATCACAACAACTTATCAAGCTTATCCATATAGGGCTGCCTGTGTTGATACTAGGATATCCATCACCGGTTTTGTACGTTTCTCTTGGGTAGTTTTCCAATTACATGGAAGTCTAAGAAACAACATATGGTTTCAAAATCTTCCTCTGAAAAAGAGTACATGGCTATATATGGCTTCTGCTACTTTAGAATTCGTAACTCAGATGGTCAGATTACTGGAGGAACTTGGGGTTACTAATTTTCAACCAGTGACTTTACATTGTGATAATCAATCAGCCCGTTATATAGTAAAAAATCACATAGACTGCCATTCTATAATGGAGAAGGTGCTTGAAGATTTAATTCAGCTCGCCTACTTGCCAACCAAGTCTTAGTTAACGGATCTCTGTACCAAATACTTCCTTCTCCACATCTTCAACTTCTTCTATCCCAGTTGAGAATGTATGGTCTTTCACCTCATCCATCTCTGACCTAGAGGGAGTATTGGCTGTGACACTACAACACCTCACATCATCATAACAGCTAATTAATCTATTCATGATCATTATCATTTCTGATGTAGTTAATTTAGATGAACAACTAAAGATGAAAGGCACGAATAGTGATACAAACAAATGAGATAGAAGATTTGCTTTTCCATTTGTAGTCGGCTGCAATGGTTTTTGATTGGAAGTGTATATTCTCAAACTCTTAGCTCATACACTGAACTGTTTTGCCAAAGTTGCCATTATATTAACAGTTTTTTTCACCAAGTACCCCCGAGTTTTTAGAAAATTCACGAGGTACCCCCCCAACTTTTCAAAATACACGGGGTACCCCTAAGTTTCATAATAATACACCCAAATACCCTTAATGACTAACGGCGGTTAACTCTGTTAGTCTTAACCCTAACTAACCCCTAATTAAACCCTAATTAACCTAACTAATCCCTAAAACCTAACTCCTAACTAACTCTAACCTCTAACTTCTAACCCTAAGCCTAACCCCCTCCCCCCCACCCCTCCCACCACCCCAACAGCCCCCCTCCCCCCCCCCCCCCACCCCCGCAACCCTCCTCCCCCCCACCCTCGCAGCCACCCTCCCCCACCACCCCGTCGAATCCCCCTCCCCCACCACCCCGTCGAATTCCCCCTCCCCTAACCCACGTCAAAACCCCTCCCCTAACCCCCCATTGACTTGCGACTCCACCCGCCCACAAAACCCGCGCTCGCGTTGATTTTCTAGGCCGGCGTGGAACACCCGGGCTCGCGTTTGATGTTTTGGGCTCGCGTGGAGCGTCGATTTTCCTGGGAGGTTGCAGGGGGTGGGGGGCTGCGTGGGGTGGGGGGGGGGGGCTGGAAGGGTGAGGGTGTGGGGGATGCTGTGGGGGGGGTGGTGGGAGGGTTTCGGTTCGAGTAAGGGGTCGGGGTTAGGTTTTAGGGTTTAGTTAGGTTAATTAGGGTTTAATTAGGGGTTAATTAGGGTTTAGACTAATAGAGTTAACCGCTGTTAGTCATTAAGGGTATTTGGGTGTATTATTATGAAACTTAGGGGTACCCCGTGTATTTTGAAAAGATGGGGAGTACCTCGTGAATAATCTGAAAACTTGGGGGTACTTGGTGAAAAAACCGTTATATCTATATAGATTACAAATAAGATAGAATCAGATTGGAGATTTGGAAATAGGTTAAATACTTAAATGTTGAACTATGTTAATTTTTTTTTTGGAGCCTCCTTTCGGGAACCCCGTGGTAAGAAAAATTTCCTTTGGGCTGGCCTTGCACAGGATCACTCACCCAGAGGTCCAACAAGCCCCAAACCTCCCCCCCCCAACAACATTGAATTTTTTTGCTTCCACCATGTGGGAGATAGAAAGCCATACCATTGGACGACCCAAGGGTCCTTGATTGTCGAACTATGTTAATTAGATTGTGCATCGTACATGCATTGAGATTTTAGGAAAACTAGCTAATCAAGAGTCTACGAGTTTTTCCTATGTTTTAATGTGATTATATTATATTACCATACTTTAATGATCTCGGGAAATCTATGTTAACATGTTCGTTTCAACCTCAATTTTAGAATAGCTGATTGTAATCCATATTATCTATGCCAAAACTATAAAAAAATCACAAAAGAATAAAATGCCAAAAAAAATTATTAATTTATTTGTTATTATTACATCTTTATGACTAAAATATAATAAAATTAAAAAACTAATTACGGATCCTAGTACTAACACATGAAAAAAGCAGAAAAGTAGAAAATAACATACCCTTGTTAATATTTAGGCAAATAATTAAAGAGAACTTATATATTATGAATGTAACAATGACATAGAAGTAACAATAATTAAAACTCCATGCGATCGATGAGGTCAACAGAAATAGTAGCAAGTTGAACAAGTGTTGTAGTAGCATCTTGAACCCTACTTATCACAACATCTCTAGCCCTCAACCCTTGTAAATTGCTTATGCATGTGTTAGTAGCCTTAATAACATCTTTCACGTTGTTTTCCATACTTTGCCTCTTCGACTCTTTATCACTCTTACTACCACCACCCAAGTGATTAGTAGCCGCCATGGCGTTGTTCAAGCCGGAAACCGAGTTAGCGATCGAGCTACCGCAATCGATGAGCGAGTTAAGCTCGCGGGTCCATAGTTGAGGCTATTTAGACAATTGAGTAATTGATAAAGTGAGAATGACACAGCAAAACTTAGGGCTTTCTCATTGAATCTCACGTAATATATTACACCAGAATCCTCAAAGAGGAGGCAATCAAGGAAGATAATTAACTTCCCTAAAAGATAGGAAAGAATATAAAGTAAGATATACAAGAATATGTAGATGCCTAATATATCTCTAACACCCCCCCTCAAGTTGGAGCATGAGGAACACAAATGCCCAACTTGGACATGAGAAGATCAAACTGTGACTTGCCAAGAGCCTTTGTGAAGACATCTGCTAACTGAGCTGTAGTAGGAACATAAGAAGGAGCAATCAACCCATCCTTGATGGCATCACGAACAAAGTGACAGTCAACCTCAATGTGTTTCGTGCGCTCATGGAAAACTGGATTTTGAGCAATATGAAGAGCAGATTGACTGTCACAGAAAAGAGGGATAGCCTTAGGGTGATGAATCCCAAGACTCAGCAGTAAACCCTTGAGCCACTTAAGCTCACAAGTAATAGCGGTCATCGAACGATACTCAGCCTCGGCAGAAGATAAGGAAACAGTATGTTGCTTCTTGGTCTTCCAGGAGATAGGAGAATGACCTAAGAAAACAAGCCAGCCAGACAAAGAGCGGCGAGTAATAGGACAGGCATCCCAATCAGAGTCACACCAACCCTGAAGAGTGAGATCATTATCTGCTCTAAGGAGGATCCCATGACCTGGAGTACCCTTCAAGTACCGAACAACACGAACGGCAGCATCCTAGTGAGCGACGCGAGGCGCCTGAAGAAACTGGGAAAGAATATGGACCGAATATGCCAGGTCCGGACGAGTGACGGCAAGATAGATAAGCCGCCCAACAAGACGACGATACCGCTCCGGATCGTCAAACAAATCACCCGTATCATGACTAAGGCGATGATTTTGCTCCATGGGGAAGCCACATGGCTTCGCACCCAACAAACCAACTTCGGAAATAATATCAAGGGTGTATTTCCGTTGACACAGAAACAAGCCCGAAGTACTGCGAGCAACCTCAATGCCCAAAAAATATTTAAGAGAACCCAAATCCTTCATTTTGAAACAGTCACTGAGATAGGCTTTAAACAAGGAAATAGCAGCCGAGTTGTTGCCCGAAATGATTAGATCATCCACATAGACCAAAACATTGAGCTGAATAGTACCATGAGTGAAAGTGAACAAAGAATAATCAGAGTAGGATTGAGAGAAACCGTACCCTTTCAAAGCGGTGACAAGTTTGGCAAACCAACACCGAGGAGCCTGTTTGAGCCCATACAAAGACTTGCGTAACCTACAAACAAGATTCGGATCAGACTGAGTAAAACCAGGAGGAAGTTTCATGTAAACTTCTTCCTCAAGATCGCCATGTAAGAAGGCGTTGTGGACGTCCATCTGATGAAGCTCCCAATGTTTGGAGGCAGCAATGGCAAGAAAAGCACGAACAGTGGTCATTTTTGCAACTGGAGCGAAAGTCTCATTATAATCAAGGCCAGCCTGCTGATGTTTACCAAATACAACCAAACGAGACTTAAGACGCTCAACACGACCATCAGAAAGATATTTGATGCGGAACACCCATTGACTCCCTAAAGCACGTTTCCCAGGGGGAAGATGCTCTAGAGTCCAAGTACCGTTATCTTCGAGTGCCTTAATTTCATTGTGCATAGAAGCGCGCCAACCAGGATCTTTCATAGCGTCTTTAAATGAACTGGGTTCCTGTGTAGAAATAAGAGCTGCAAGAAACTTTCGATAATTTGCAGAATAATTGTCACAATTTATATAATGTGCCAAGGGGTAAGGAGTACCTGAAGAAGAAGATGGACCGGATGCAGGAGAGGACGAAGACACGCTTGGGGCAATGACAGAATGAGTAACAAAGTCGCGTAGGCGAGTGGAAGGAAGTTTGGCCCGGTGACCGCGGCCCAAGACCTGATCAGCAGAAGGGACCGAAGTGGAAGGAATCAAAGGGGAAGAAAGAGCTGGATCAGGAAGGGGAAAAGCTGGGCCGGTGTTTTGTGGAGCTGGGCCTGTGTTTGGTGAAGGTGAAGCGGAGGTAGAGGAAGGCGTGTGAGAGGGGAGAATAGGGCCGACATAAGGTGGGCCTGAAGGGCCTGGCACGGTAGAGGAGTGATCCAGCGCTAAAGGAACGCGCGTGGAAGCTGTGGGCTGGGGAAGCATGGGGCTGGACGTGGGCCCAGGTACAGACGAAGGAGGAGGGGAATAAGATGGGCCGAGATTTTGTGTGGGTGGAATAGGTGGATCATGATTTTGTGGGGGTTCAGAAGCACGAGAAGCAAGAGAAGAAGAAGAATGGAGCGGATGAGACAAATCGGAGTTGGGCGCAATATGTGGAGGAGATGAATATTCCTCAAAATCACAATGGATGTCATCTGAGGGAGTAAGCAAAAGATCAGGAGAAACATCAACTTGAGTGGGGGTAAGGAAGGGAAAAATGTGCTCAACAAATTTAACATCCCTAGACACAAAAAATTCTTTTGTCTCGAGGTCATATAATCTCCATCCCTTTTTGCCAAAAGGATACCCAACAAAAACACATTTGCGGCTGCGACTAGCAAACTTATCAACTTTGGTTTTGTGATTATGAGCATAGGCAAGACACCCAATGATTCTAATAGCATCATAAGAAGGAAGACGACCAAAGAGACATTCAAACGGAGATTTGCCGTTAAGCAACAAAGAAGGAGTGCGATTAATCAAATGAGCAGCAGCTAAAACACATTCCCCTCAAAAAGAGATAGGTAAGTGAGCTTGAAAGCGTAAGGCACGAGCAACATTTAATATATGACGATGTTTGCGTTCTACCCTCCCATTTTGTTCAGGAGTACCCACACAAGAGGTTTGAAATAGAATACCGGAAGCAGCAAAGAAATCAAGCAAACATTGGAATTCAGTGCCATTATCACTTTGAACAATTTTTATGGTTTGAGAGAATTGACGTTGAACCATAGCCACAAAAGACATGAACATAGAGAAAACTTCTAATTTATCAACCAAAAGATAGGTCCAGACAGCTCTAGAATAATCATCCACAATAGTTAAGAAATAACGAGCACCAATAGAAGAAACATGACGATAAGGACCCCACAAATCACAATGAATTTTCTCAAAAACTCTAGAAGTCTTAGTATCACTAGAAGGAAATTTAGTACGAGAATGTTTTGAGCGAAAGCAAATCTCACAATTAGGATCGATACGACCCTTATGATTGCAAAGAGGGGGAGGAGTTTTACAATTTGCTCAGAAGGATGACCAAGACGTTGATGCCAGAGGTCCATAACAGAAGAAATAGGAGAAATAGCCACATGATGAATGGAATCGTTGCCCGCAAAGTAGTAGAGTCCGTCCTTCCTACTCCCCGTTCCAATCTGCTCCTTCATGGGGTCCTGAATAACACACATAGAGTCATTAAATTGGACAACACATTGCAAATCATTACAAAGTTGAGAGACAGAAAGTAAATTGCAGCTCAAATTTGGAACATGAAGAACGTTCTTAAGAGTGATAGTGGACGATAAACAAACCGAGCCCATCATTGAGGAGAGAACCGTGGCACCGTTGGGAAGACCAACAGGACAATCAAATGCTTGAGCATCAAGCAACCAAGAATTAATACCAGTGACATGATGTGTGGCACCTGTATCAATAATCCACAAGGTTTTATCAAACTCACCATTCAAACGGTGGGCAGGAACATTGGCATTACCAAATAAACCCGCGAAGGCCTTCCATTGCTCGGAAGTGAAGAGAGAAGACGAGGTGGCACTGCTGCCCGGAAGTGTCGAGGAAGCTGGCGGCTCGCCAAGACTATTGGTGGCAGCATTGGCGCGTGCTGCAGGTGACGCTCGACCACGACTAGTGCTGCCTTTGTTTTTGTCGGGGTAACCATGAAGCTCGTAGCAATGAGCCACACCATGCCCTTTCTTTTGACAGTGAGAGCACGTTAAATGTGCCCAGCAAGATGTTGAATCATGACCATTTTTGTGGCACTTGCCACACACCAACCGAGAACCAGACGATGAAGAGCTACGCCCAGCAGTACCGTGGGCCTTAACAGAGAAGCCCAGCACGTCAGTAGGGCCAGGAGGGTCCACGAGATGTGCGTGAGAGAGCCAAACACGCTCGTCTTGCACAGCAAGATGATACGCACGGTCCAGCGAGGGTAGTGGATCAGAAGACAAAATATTCGTCCGCAATTGAGCATAAAATTCAGAATAAAGACCCATTAAGAACTCATGTAATTTCGCCGTTTCACGACGTTGAGTATACAAATCAGAAACATTGCATTTAGAACAGCAAGAACAACGAATAGATGGCTCAAGAAGGGAGAGTTCCTCCCATAAAACATTCAACTTTCCATAATAGATAGAAACGGGCATGGTTTTGGTTTGTTCACAACGAGAAATTGCAGATTTTATCTGTTGAATTCTTGGGCCATTGACAATAGAAAAACGATGTTTTAAATGATCCCACAGTCTACTGGCCTCACGATATTTAGTTAAAGTGCTTTTTACCTCGGGAGTGATTGTGTTTGTGATCCAGAAGACAAGCATGGCGTTGATGGTGAGCCAGTCGGACTCGGTGCATGGAGGAGCCGGAGAGGTAATAGTACCATCGACGAACGAGAATTTGCGTCGAGCCACCAACGCTAGTTGAATATCCATGGCCCAGTCAGCGTAATTATCATGAGTGAGACGTGTGGGAGTGATGAAATCCCCAGGACGGTCTTGAGGACCAAGAAAATAAGGGGATGAAGAATCAATTTTTGCCGGCGGGGGAGAAGAATCGTCGCCTGCCATGGCGGAAGAAAGAAAAAAATGGAGTTTTTATGTGGTTTTGTTAACCTGCTCTTGATACCATGATAAAGTGAGAATGACACAGCAAAACTTAGGGCTTTCTCATTGAATCTCACGTAATATATTACACCAGAATCCTCAAAGAGGAGGCAATCAAGGAAGATAATTAACTTCCCTAAAAGATAGGAAAGAATATAAAGTAAGATATACAAGAATATGTAGATGCCTAATATATCTCTAACAGTAATACTGTTTGACGCGGATTGTACCGAGGATATGGTGGCCATGATGGCGAGGCGAGCCGACTTTTTGGAGTCACTATTAATGCGGTCAGCGTCCGGGAGGAGGGTTTGGAGGCAGAGGGTTGAGTACGTGGCGTCGTCGCAGGTGGCGATGAGGTAAGATGTGGCTGGGGTGTAGGTTCCTAAGGTGGTACAAGCGGTTGAGAGGAAGAGAATGGAGACTAATAGAAAGTGTAGGAATTTAGGAGCCATCATTTTTTTTTCTTGTGTTGTTTGTTGTTCTCTATATTTTTTTATGGGAATCAAAGGTTGTATGAACCAATATATATAGTGTGTGATGGGTGGCTTAAGAATTGGAAACCGTATAAGATTATGATTTAAAGGCGGTTAGAATAGATATAGAAGTAGTGTCAAATTTATTAGCTAGTAGTTACAATATAGTATTAGGATTTCTATTTACTGATGGTAATAAATTAAAAGCATCCAAAGGCTAACACCACTCTAACTATAATTTGGTTTTTAAATCCGAACTAGTTCTTGTCCTGGGCCATACGCCCCGAATTATTTATTGACATGTATTTGAAGTCTTCAAAAATAGAAATATATGTCTTTAAATGAATTTCCCCCCCCACAAAGACCAACATGAGCATTGTAGTGTAGTTGGTTAGTGCATTAGCATATCAAATGAGAGGTCATGGGTTCAAGTCTTGAAACACACAATTTTATTGTTTAATGTCTCATTTGATTGTGTGGAGGAGGGGAGAGTACATGTGGCTGTTGCAAGTAACACGCAAGGAGACAGTACACAGAGAAACAATTAGAACGATCTTACTTGAATATGAGAAACGAGAAGATGAGAATGTTGTGACGTGGAGAGATCTACTGTCCTTAAAGGTGATTTCGCCGCAGCACGGGTGCAAACTTCCTCCCGACGACCACCCTCCAGGATTAACACAGCGCCGCCCGTTTGTGTGCACTCACAAGCAGACGGATGGAGTGACAGAACTTAGCCCGAAATTTAGGAGAACATTTTTGTGTAGAGAGGAAGACAGAATTGTAATATATATTTTTTCAACCAGAGAATGAGAGATTATATAGAGTAGAGAAGCAAAGAAAAACGGCAAAGAAATATTCTGGGAGAAGATTAAGGAATAATAGCTGTGACATAAACGACAAGAATTGATCTGCCGTTATAAACTGATTGCGAAAATCTCGCAAAGGAAATCTCGGAAAAATAGTCCCAAAAAAATAAAGCAGATCATAAAACAGGCCGCAGACCCACAACCCGCGCTCGCCATAAGCCCGAGCCCGGCCCGGCCGGCGCGCGCGCGCGCGCGTGTGGTTTGCCAGTCTTCTAGCCCATTGCTCAACAAGGCTTAAAGGAACATAATAGTATATAAACAAGATAGGACCTCTATATTCTTTCCATGTGGGACTTGGGTATTTCATGAACAAAAGCAAACAAAGAAATACTCCATAACTATGACTAACTTTGAGGCTTTAATTCCAACAATCCCCCACAAGAATCAAAGTTAGAAGAAGAATTAACAATTTCGGGCTTGAAAAGAAGTGATGCACCAGTGTTAATGTCTTGCGACTTGAATTAATACTTAGTGAATCAGATTTGGGAATCTTGTTCAATTAAGTGATGTTCATCTTGAACTTAAGAGAACTCAAAACCTTTATCTAAAACACACATCTATCTTTAAGAGAAATAGTCACTCCGCGATCAATGTGGCGCCTATACTGGCCATACGCCTACCTGGATGCTCATAGATGCTCTTAGAGAAATGACCCACATTTTCTCATAGGAAGCGGCCCACTTCCTCATCTAATTAAGTAGGTGAATCCCATCAAGTGTGTACCACCACACACCACCACACAACTGTGGATATGGGTTCATTAAGAGCCCTTTGTTCATCCCCAATCACTAGTGGTAAGCACTTTTCAACACAATTTTTCACAAGAAGAATAGAAACAAACAAGTGCCTTTATTACTAATGTTGCATCCGCTTCTCACGTTCCGTGAATAGCCGAGGCATTGAGGAATATCCAGAAAGGCCCCTTGAACTCTATTTGCATAGAGTAGGGTTTCATTATTACATTTCAAATGGGTCTCAATCCCATCCCTCTGGATGCATCCACAATTACATTTCCATAAAGGCCTTTAGTAAACGGATCCGCTAAGTTCTTTTCGGACTTTACATAGTCTAGTGATATCACTCCACTACTTATCAAATCTTTAACAACCTTGTGTCTGAGACGAATGTGTCTTTTCTTTCCATTGTAGACATTGTTCTTTGCCACTGCAATAGCTGTCTGAGAGTCACAATGCAGTGCAACCGAAGGACCAGGTTTCCCCCACAATGGAACATCATTCAACAAGTTTCTAAGCCATTCTGCCTCATTTCCTGCCAACTCAAGTGCAACAAACTCAGATTCCATAGTTGACATTACAGTACAAGATTGTTTACAAGATTTCCATGAAATAGCACCACCACCCAAGGTAAAAACAAAACCGCAAGTAGAGTTAATCTCATCATTTCCAGATACCCAATTAGCATCACAATATCCTTCTAAAACAGCTGGAGAAGAAGAAAAGTGAATGCCCCAATCCATGGTTCTTTGAAGGTATCTAAGCAAACGACGCAAAGCACCCCAATGATCCTTGCTAGGATTATAAGTGTATCTACTAAGTCTACTAATAGCATATGCAACATCAGGTCTAGTGCAATTCATCAAATACATAATGCTACCAATTACTTTAGCATACTCAGATTGGCTCACAGGGTCACCCTTATTTTTCACCAAGTGGATACTTGAGTCATAAGGAGTCCTGACTGGATCAACATCAAAAGGAATTAAACTTCCTAAGTACCTTTTCAACATAATGGGCCTGACTCAAACTGAAACCATGAGGAGATCTAGAAATTTTAACTCCTAAAATAAGGTCAGCCTCACCCATATCTTTCATTTCAAACTTAGTACTTAAGAATTCTTTCACTTCATTCACAAGATCTAAGCTAGTCCCAAGAATCAACATATCATCAACATATAAACAAATGATCACACAACCTCGAGAGTCAGTTTTAGAATAGACACAAGTATCGCTTTCATTTACAAGAAACCCAAAACTGGTTATGGTATTATCAAACTTTTGGTACCATTGTTTAGGGGTTTGCTTTAAACCATAAAGGGATTTTACTAGCTTACACACCTTGTGTTCTTGACCCGAAACTACACATCCTTCAGGTTGTTCCATATAAATTTCTTCCTCAAGGTCACCATTTAGGAAAGCAGTCTTAACATCCATTTGATGCACTACAAGGCCATGTAAAGCAGCTAAGGCAATTAGAGTCCTAATGGTAGCAATCTTAGTCACTGGGGAATAGGTGTCAAAATAATCAATTCCCTCCTTTCGAGTGAAACCTCTCACAACTAATCTTGCCTTATACTTGTCAATTGAACTATCAGGCTTAAACTACTTTTTAAAGATCCATTTGCTAGAGATAGGCTTACAACCCCTAGGAAGGTCTGTTAATTCCCAAGTGTTGTTACTCATGATGGACTCTAGCTCACTATCTATGGCCTCTTTCCAAAAAACAGCATCAACAGATTTCATAGCCTCGACATAGTTCTTAGGGTCTTCTTCTAAGATAAAGACAGACACTAGACTCTCATTTAGGACACAACTTTCAGTAAGGAAGGAGGTGACAAAATCAGAACCAAAACCGTTCTCTTTCCTAGGTCTTTTACTCCTCCTAGGTTCTTCTTCTATTACAGGTAAAGTCACTTGAGGACTAGGCACGGACAAAGCATGATCAGCAGAAGAAAAACTTGAAGCAGTAGAAGAACATTTCAAAGGAAACACATGTTCGAAGAATTCAGCATCTCTTGATTCAACAATAGAACCACAAGCATAAGAACCTCTAGCATCCTTAATAAGAAAGCGATAAGCAGCACTATGAAAAGCATAACCAATGAAAATGGAATCACAAGTCTTTGGTCCTATCTTGTCCCTCTTAAAAGAAGGTATGACAACCTTAGCAAGACACCCCCACACTTTCAGGTATTTGAGGTTAGGGATATGACCTTTCCACATCTCATATGGGGTTTTGTCTAACTTCTTATGTGGCACACGGTTCAAGACATGACAAGCAGATAAAATAGCCTCTCCCCACATGTTATTAGGAAGTCCATAACTAATCAACATAGCGTTCATCATGTTCTTAAGGGTTCTATTCTTCCTTTCAGCTATACCGTTTTGTTCGGGGGTATAAGGGGCAGTCAGCTCATGAATAATCCCATTTTGTTCACAGAAGGTCTTAAGGGAAGTAGGATCATATTCTCCTCCCCTATCACTTCTAAATCTCTTAATTTTCCTATCCAATTGGTTTTCAACCTCAGCTTTGTACTTTAAAAACATTCCCTCTGCCTCATCCTTAGATTTCAGAAGGTATACTACAGTGTAACGGGAAAACTCATCTACAAAGGTTATGTAATACTTCTTCCCTCCCCGACTTTCATGGTTCTTAAAGTCTCCTAAGTCTGAGTGAATGAGTTCAAGAAGTTCAGATTGCATATCAACTGATTTAAAAGGTTTCCTAGCAAATTTAGCTTCAACACAAATTTCACATTTAGGCAAATCAGAATTGGAGAAGCTAGGTATCAAATTCAAATGTTTTAGCCTTTTTGTGGAGGCTGCATTCACATGACCTAACCTAGAATGCCATAAATCAATAGACTCAGCAATATAAGCAGAAGAAGTAGAAGCAGATTTATTCATGAGTTCAACAGTAGCATCAATAGCAAAGAGCCCCCCATTACAATATCCCTTCCCCACAAACTCCCCATTATGGGTGATAACAAGTCTATCAGAATCAAAAGACAACCTCAAACCAGCCCTAATTAACAAACTCCCATAAATCAGATTCCTACACATTTCAGGAACATGAAGTACATTTGTAAGAGTAAGTAATTTTCCAGAAGTGAGTTTGAGAGTAATCTTCCTTTGCCGCTGACTGTTGCTGAAGCAGAGTTGCCCATGAACACGTTCTCACCTTCCAACTTTTCATATTGATCGATCATGGCTCGGTCGGTGCAGATGTGCCTCGTTGCTCCTGTGTCAACGATCCATTCAGAAGTATCTCCAGCAAGGTTGATCTTGGATACAACAGCAACAAAGTTATCAACTGCTTCCACCAAGTTTGCTTGGTTCTTCTTTTTATTCCAGCAATTTGCGGCTTTGTGTCCAGGTTTACTGCACTCATGACAGCTGCCTTTGAACCTGTATTTCTGCACACTTCCATGAGGTTTGAGACTATTGTCTCCCTTGTGAGAACCTTTTGCCTTCTGTTTGTTCCTGTTATAATTGGAGTGTTTGGACTCCACAAGATTAGCTTTAGGAAAAACAGCATGAATAGAGGGTTTATCCTTAAGACGGTTTTCTTCCTAAATTTTCAGATGACCAACAAGTTCTTCAAGGGTAAGGTCTCTATTTTTGTGCATAAGCTGGTTCCTATAGTCCTTCCAGCCTGGGTGTATTCACAAATAATAAGACCCTCAGCAGCAATGTTGGTGCAAATAGTTTCATAGTCATGAACCTGGTCAATAATGAGTTTCTCATCATCTATCATAAAATTAAGCCACTTACTAATACAGTAGCGTTTGGTCCCAGCATCATCAACACCATATTTCCTTTCTAAGGTATCCCAGATGTCCTTAGCATGGTTATAAGTCATGTAAATATCAAGCAGTGCATTGGACATATAGTGTAGTAACATCCCCTTACAGGTTCTGTCATCCTTAGCAAATTTGGTCTCATATGCCAGTTTCTTAGTCTCATCAGAAGGAATAACGGAATCATCAAGCACATAAGCCACATCAATTTGTTCAAGGTAAAACCTAACCCTGATAGCCCAACGTTTATAGTTTTTCCCCTCAAGAGACTCAATCTTAGACATATCAGGAATGGACAGACGAGATGCCATAGTAATTGAATAATACAAATCACCTTTAAGATTGTTGCAAGTAACACGCAAGGAGACAGTACACAGAGAAACAGTTAGAACGATCTTACTTGAATATGAGAAACGAGAAGATGAGAATGATGTGACGTGGAGAGATCCACTGTCCTTAAAGGTGATTTCGCCGCAGCACGGGTGCAAACTTCCTCCCGACGACCACCCTCCAGGATTAACACATCGCCGCCCGTTTGTGTGCACTCACAAGCAGACGGATGGAGTGACAGAACTTAGCCCGAAATTTAGGAGAACATTTTTGTGTAGAGAGGAAGACAGAATTGTAATATATTTTTTTTCAACCAGAGAATGAGAGATTATATAGAGTAGAGAAGCAAAGAAAAACGACAAAGAAATATTCTGGGAGAAGATTAAGGAATAATAGCTGCGACATAAACGACAAGAATTGATCTGCCGTTATAAACTGATTGCGAAAATCTCGCAAAGGAAATCTCGGAAAATTAGTCCCAAAAAAATAAAGCAGATCATAAAACAGGCCGCAACCCTCGCCACGAGCCCGGCCGGTGCATGCGCGTGTGTGGTTTGCCAGTCTTCTAGCCCATTGCTCAACAAGGCTTAAAGGAACATAATAATATATAAACAAGATAGGACCTTTATATTCTTTCCATGTGGGACTTGGGTATTTTATGAACAAAAGCAAACAAAGAAATACTCCATAACTATGACTAACTTTGAGGCTTTAATTCCAACAGTGGCAGCATAACATTTGTTTGTCTTGGGTTTTAGATATATATATATATATATATATATATATATAGATTTGATTCATCCAATCATGTAATTGCCAAACCGACATCAAATCTTTTTGATGCATCACCAATCGTTTTCTTGTTATACTGAATTTTCTGAATAAATATAACATCAAAGAATGGCAATGAAAGGTCAAAGGATCATAACATTTAAAAAAAAAAAACCCTTTGAGAGAGAGAGCATGCCCCCTCCCTCCCCCCTCCCCCTACCTCAAACACAACCCCCTCCCCCCAAGCCTCCAGACGGTTCCAGTGGCGCCGGTGATGCTCAGGGGCTCGCGGATCTCCGGCAATGCAAGCTCGTCAGTTCGTCTCAGCCGCATTCTCTTTCAAGGATAAATTAACCCAATCTCCTTCCATATCTAAAACCTTATTTCATTCCCAAGCTGCCACCTCAACCCCCCCTTCCTTTAACCCAGAAACAGATATTTTCATTCCAATTCAAGAAGAGGAATTTCAATCTCTCTGTTCGGTATGGCAATGGGCCATAATTGCTAAAGCTTATGGGAAGTCCTTCTCATCGGAATTTTTCATTGAGTCAATGAAGAAAATCTGGAAATGTCAGGGTGAGTGTAATGCGATTCCTATAGGGAAAGGATTTTTTATCTTCAAATGTGGATCCCAACTTGATGCAAAGAAAATTCTAGAACAAGGTCCATGGTTCCTGGCAGGGAATTTCGTCCACACCCAAAGATGGAAGCCAGGGTTTAAACCCTCTCAACACTCACTTTGTGAATACCCTGTATGGTTAGAATTGCCTGAACTCCCTGTCGAATTTCAAAACCTTGAAATCCTCAGAAAAATCGGGAACAGTCTTGGTAACTTCATTAGAGCCGATACAAAAGCCATCAAGGAAGAAAAAATGAGATTCGCTCGCATCCAAGTAATGATTAACCCAGAAGAGATCAAAAAGAAATTTATTTGGTTGGGGAAGATTAAACAAGAAATTATTTACCTCGACTGGCCTTTATACTGCGAAAATTGTAAAGGTTACGGGCATCCTGAATCTAGTTGTGATCTCCTAAAGAAAGCGATGAAGACCGGAGAAACATCAAAACCGGCCGAAGACCGGAGTGATCAGAGTGAACAAGCATGGAAGATGCATGAACACAGAGGAAGCCAATCCTACCCTTTTGGGGAAAAAAGGCGCCAAGTTTGGATAAAGAGAAAGGAAATGACTAGCCAAAAAGAAGTAAATGACAACAAATTTGTTGTACTGTCCTCTCTGGTCCCCCATGAGCTGGTCTCTCCCCCTCCTAACACCTGTAGAGACCTGATTGTATATCAACCGTTAGATGTAACCCTAAAAACCCCCTCCCTTGGATTAAAAAAATCAAAACCTCACCCCACTTCCCAGCCATCTGCCCCCAGATCTCAAACAAAAAAACCTAACCAAAACAAAAAACCCCTCTCACCAAAACATCAAAATCCCAGGAGCCATGGAGATCAACTGGGCTTCATCTTTTGCACAAATGGTGCACAACAAACGCAAATTAGAAGAGTTACAGAAATTCTTAGCCAACCCTTCAACCCAGAAATATTTCATCCTCCCTCCACTCCTCCCACCCACCGAGCCTCTCTTCATCCCATCTCAAAAAGATACGACCCTCTCCCTAACCCCCCCCACCCAAACCTTGCCAGACCTTTGGCTGAATCAGGTAGACTTCTTCTTGGGTTCAAGGGAAAAATGGACGATGGTATCTCGCCATACAGTCAGGGATGCTTTGCTAAACCCAGAGTCAATCCAGAAACCTTTCACGAGTATGATTATGGGGGTACCATCGAACCCCGATCAGCTAAAGTCGGCGCACCTCCCAATGCTCTCGGATCTAGAGGACATGTGCCCAGTTATGTTTGTCCTCCTGACATGGTGGATAGAGAAATTTCAGAAAGAGTCGAATGTGACAACGATACCTTGGGAGTTACAAGCTTTCGTCGATCCAGTCCCCGTAATTCCAAAGCTAAGAGAACTCCTCTATATTTCGCCAAGCTGGTTGGCGTTAATCTCGGGAAATGCAACAAACAGCCTAAAGGTAGCAACTCTAAAAAAACCAGCAAAACAGTTATCAATCCAAATTCGCTGGGGAAAGATAGAAAAAAGAGCAGGGAGACTGGCAGTGGTAAAGATAAAGGCGAATCAAGAATCAATCTACAGCATGAAAAGCCACGAATGGGTCAACACGACCAAGAAATCCCCAAGGCAGACTCGAGAAGAGCTGGAACTACTGACAAATCTAAGACCCAACATGAAGGTACTAGCATGGAATGCTAGGGGCATTGCAAGGCCCGCTTTCAAGCGCAACCTAAGCCAACTTACCAAAGACCACGACCCTGAAATTGTGATAATCACTGAAACTAGAATTGGTAAAGAGAATGCGGAGAAAATTTGTGACGAGTTGCCGTTCAATGCCGTCGAGATGCTTGGACCCGTAGGCCTCACCGGAGGGATCCTCATTATGTGGAACACAGGGGTTATCTCCTTCACCACCATAAGGAAGGAACCCCGTGCCATTCATGGAATTGTCCAGGTACATGCTTCATCCCTAAATATTTACCTTACTGCTATTTATGCAAGCACCTTGTTTAAAAACAGATTAGTGCTTTGGAAAAGTATAGAGAATATTGCAGAAACAATTGACCTCCCATGGATATGCATAGGAGACTTCAATGAGATAACGGAACTTTCGGAAAAGTGGGGAGGTAGAGCACCAAATCAAAATAGGATGAGGAGGTATAAGGAAGCAATGAATAACTGCAATCTAATTGATCTAGGTTTCGCGGGATCAAAATTTTCGTGGTTCAACAAAAGAAAAAACCGCCCTATTTTTGAGAGGTTGGATCGAGCGTGGGGTAACCATTACTGGATCACAGCCTTCCCTGAAACCAACATTATCCATCTCCCTCGCATGTCCTCAGATCACAATCCCATCCTCCTAAACACAAAAGCCAACAGTCACTCCCCTAAAAAAACAAAGACCTTCAAATTCGAACCTATGTGGCTTATGGAACTAGACTTTGAGCAGCTTGTTGTCAATAATTGGCCTAAGGAAAATCTGATTTTTTCGGAAAAAGTCTCCAAATTTTCAAACATAATGTGGCATTGGTCTAAAGAGTCTTTTGGAAATATTTTCGTGAAAAAGAAAAAGTTGTTAGCTAGAATTCAGGGCATTCAAAAAGCTATTGACAGAGACCCTAGGAAAGTCTACTTATTAGACCTTGAGACTAGCCTTAATAACGAGCTAGACGTCATTTTAGATCAAGAAGAATGCTATTGGAACACTAGGGCTAGAACCAATTGGCTAATGCAAGGGGACCGAAATACTAGATTTTTCCATACCTCCGCCACCATTAAAAAAAACAAAAACAGGATTAGTTTCCTGAAGGAGGATTGTGGCAGGGAAATATGGAGTGAAGAGGAAATTTCCAAGACTATCTATAACTATTTTCAGAACCTCTTCACCACCGAAAACTTGGAGTCAAAAAAGACTAATCATTGTTATAATAACAACTCCCTGGATTGCTCTAGAAATCCCTCGTCTGAGGAGATTAAAGATGCAGTGCTTTCTCTAGGCAGCCTAAAAGCTCCCGGAAAAGATGGCATCCATGCTATTTTTATACAAAAATTTTGGGATAACATCAAGGAGGACTATTCCACCATGATTAATCAGTTTTTTGAATCAGGAGTTTTGCCAAAAAATATCAACCAAACAATAGTGGCTCTTATTCCCAAAATCCAAAATCCGGATAAAGTGTCCCACTTCAGACCCATCAGCCTGGTCAACTCGAGCTATAAAATCATTACAAAAATTCTGGTTAAGAGACTTAGAAACTACTTAGCAAAGGAAATCTCTCCCAACCAAAACAGTTTCATACCGGGTAGAGGAACAGATGTAAATTTCCTAATGGCCTCTGAAATTCTTCATTCCATGAATAAAAAGAAAGGAAAAAAAGGATTATTTGCCTTGAAAATAGATCTAGAAAAAGCTTACGACAGGTTAGAATGGAGTTTCATCAAAGAATCTCTCCTAAATTTTGGTCTCAATGATAGATCTACCAATTTAATAATGGAATGTATAACCACATCTTCAACCTCCATCATTATTGTTAACGGCCATTCTACCCCTGAATTCCTTCCTTTCAGGGGAATAAGACAAGGAGACCCCCTATCACCTTACGTGTTTATTATATGCATGGAAATGCTCTCCAGGCAAATCCACAAAAGCAACCAAGGAAAAGACTGGATAGGTTTCAAGCTCAGAGGGGGAACCTCCGAAATTTCACATCTTATGTTCGCAGACGACCTAATCCTCTTTGGGAAAGCTTCTAAAACTACCCTGAAAGCAATGATTAATGTCCTAGATAGCTTCTTCAAAGACTCTGGTCAGAGAATGAGCAATGAAAAAAGCAAAATCGTTTTTCCCCCAATACCAACATCGACATCATAGATGAATTTGAGCAAGAACTAGAGGTCACCGCAACCTAAGACTTAGGAAAGTATCTAGGTTTTCCTCTTTCTCACAAAAGACCCTCTATCAACAAACTCTTACCAATAGTCGACAAATTTGCAAAAAAAAATGGCTAACTGGAAAACAAAATGCTTATCCAAAGCTGGCAGAATTTTGCTCATCTCATCAACTCTTCAAACAATCCCTAAGTACTATATGCAAGGGATTCAATTCCCTATAAAGATCCTCAACAAAATGGATAGCATATCCGCAAAATTTCTTTGGGGAAACTCAGACAAAGATAGGGGAATCAGTTGGATCTCTTGGGACAAAGTCTGTAATCCAAAGGATAGAGGAGGTTTGGGCCTTAGGAAAAACTCGGATCTAAATACACTAGGCCTTACGAAACTTTGCTGGACTCTAGATAACAAAAACAATTGGGCTACTAAGTTCATGCATGAAAAGTACGTTTCCAAGAGAGATGAACCCATGAGTTTCAAAAAGGGCTCTTTCATTTGGCAAGATATAGGGAAAGGATGGGCCACCTATAGGGAAAGCATAAGATGGAACCCAGGGGTAGGAAAAGACATTAACCTTTGGAATGACATTTGGGTGGGGGAAGCCCCTCTCAGGAATTTCTTTATAGGCCCCCTCCACCTAGAGGATCAGAACAAAACCCTTAACTCCATTATCACCGACAACCAAATATCCTTGGAGTCTATCCCTGGCTCAATTCCCTCGGAGCTAAAACTCCTCAACAAAGACAAACATTTCCCAAATGAACCAGACTCAACTTATTCAAGTTGGACTAACTCTAGTAGATTTGACTCAAAAAAAGCTATGTCATTCATTTCAAGTTATAAACCTTCCTTGAATCCCCCACCAAAGGGATGTGCTAAAGATTGGAACATGATTTGGGAGGGCCCGGGCCACCCTAAAATAAAAACATTCTTGTGGCAATCTTGGTGGGACAGGATCCCCACTAAAGAAAATCTTTGGATTAGAAAGTGCAGTATCTCAAACTTATGTACTTTTCGTGGTCACCTAGCTGAAACTACCTTTCACGTCCTAAAAGAGTGTCCCAGAGCAGTAGAAATTTGGAACAATCTGACTCCACCTAACCTCCCCAGTGCCAATGACCTTCATTCGTGGCTTAGAAACAACTTAAAAAATGAGTCCTTCACGAGCCAAAAGACTCCTTAGAATGTCCTTTTTGTTTTCACAACATGGGCCATTTGGAAAAGAAGAAACGCTTGGATTTTTAAAAAAGAAAACATTCCTTTTGCTAAATGTGTTAAAGAGACAACTTGGGCAGCTCAAGAATGGTTCTATACCAAAACAGATACGAATCTTCCTCCCTCCAAAACCGAAAGCAATTATCCATGGTTCCCCCCCCGACTAACTTTCTAAAGATTAATGTGGATGCTTCTTTTGTTGCTAGTAATTATGAAACAGGTATTGGTGGAGTTTGCAGGAACGAGGAAGGAAGATGGGTAAAAGGATTCAAAATTAAAACGCATCTCCCGAATGCCTATGACGCAGAAATGATGGCAATTAAAGAAGGGCTAAACTGGGCATTAGAAAACAATTGGAATAAATTCATCTTAATCTCAGATTGCAAGAAAGCAGTTGATGTAATCAATTCACTGGATCAATACCGAGATCATCTAACCCATGTGATAAATGAATGCAGGACATCTTTAGGCCTAAGAAGAGAAGCTTCCCTTAAGTTTGAAGAGAGAGGAGCAAACATGGTAGCAGACCAACTAGCAAAAGAAGCAAGGAAAGAAACAAGAAGCAACTTTAAATTAGAAAACGTTATGATCCCCTCTCCTGTTTGTAATAGTTTTATGAATGATGAGCTGAACTTTCTATGCTCTCGGACTCCTCAAGAGGAGAGTGCTACCTCCACTGGAAACTTGGGGTTAACACCCAGAACCTTTTAATTTAATTTATTTGCTACTTTCTTCAAAAAAAAAAAAAGAATGGCAATGATACCTCTAGTAATTATATTACCAAACTCAATTATTATATCTGTTTGTGTACCACTTGTATACAAATTTTACGACTTTTAACTTATTGTAACATGAATTTACAACTTCAGTTAAAAAGCGATGGGTGGCCATGTTGTTTCTGTCTTAGCTCGTAGCATCAACTTTGTTTTTTACCAATTACAATATCATATGCATCATCTAGTTACTCTTCGTCCACCTTTTTTCTCATTATTGTTCATGATGATGACACTATCTATGGCTTACAAAACTCTTGCCTTCAACATCTCTGCCACACTATTACCGATTATTTGATGGATTTATTTTTTAATTGAAATGACTTCTATGAATAAGAACCCAAGCTATATATGATTTATATTAAATATTCCTTCTTTAATCTAGTCGATTTGAACAGTAATCACTTTCATCCCACTCAATTAAGAAGATTACCTTAAATTGAGTAAAACTTAGGGTTGAGTAATCAACATTTGCATCTTTGGATGGTTGTTTCGTTCACTACGGTGCACATTTTTTTGTATGCCAAAGCTCCCGGCAAATGTAATTGATTTATATTTGATAGAGAATTTTTATGTTGAGAAAGGTTAGTGGTGGAGGCCAAAAAAAAATTCAATTAATAAAAATAGTTTCAACATTACAGTAAAAATTAGTTTCAATCAATAGGAATTAGATGAATTGAAGATATATGGCCTAACTTAGCAAATGAAAGAAAATTACTAGATAATGAATTTGTAGTTAGTAATCTTGGCATGGATTACACATCTAGATCAACAATCATGCATGTCAACTTAACAATCGTTGTAATTGGAAGTAGTACTTTAACATGATGCTAATTTACTCTGAATGGTAGAATTAGTAAGATATGCCAATAATTGATACAACAGATTTTTCTTGTATACATGTATTGGTGTGCATATACAATTAGAAGTTGATGGTGAGAGAGAAAATTAAATGTGATAGGTATTCTTTCAAGTGTCGTCTATGTGAAGTTATTAAGAGTACGTACTTTATTGCAACTTGCATGTTTATGAAAAGAATTGAAACATAACACTTTTGCCTTCCCCAATAAGTTGAGGCTAGTATATGGAAGAGTTAGCACCCATATGGCCGTATCTAGCTTAAACTCTTTGATTAATAATAGAGGTATGTGATTCCTCGTCTACAAGTTGTTGGGAAGAAGATTATTTAAAGCCCATCGATTTGGTGATATTTCTGAGCCAGATCAGTGAGAGATCACGAGAATTGCACCTTTTTTTAACTAGGATTCAACTACTATTACATATGAATCACTATGAATAATGTATAGCAAGATGATGACATCTAACAACTTCTTAAAAATCCTTCTTAGTCGACATTATCAACAATCACTCAGCAAATTAGCATATCAAGTTTGGAATGGAGAAGTATATAAAATAGATTAACATCTGATCCCATTCCATTCCCTTTTTTTCTGTTATGTACTCCCTCTGTTCCTATTTGTTTTTCCTACTTTGACTTTTTTCTTTCTCAAAAAGATCCTAAATAGCAATGGGGGTATAATTTTGTGGACTTCGTCTCAATATGTTGGTATTTTCTAAATATTAACTCTATAATGCATGCAGAATTAAAGATATAGAATGTGCATTGGAGATTGGTAAACCAACATGGCCCACCAAATCAAACTAAGTTAACTTACATCTTAGAACCAACATGGTCCACCGAACCAAACTAAGTCAACTTAAACGAAGTAAACAACTAACTCAAACCAAAGTCAAACCACAAATAACTGTAAACAACTATAGAGTTAAAGATAAATCCCGAAATAATATTTAATATACCTTAAAAATAATCCAACCAACAATATAAAAATAGATAAACAAAATACATATACTCGCACTCTGATGATCATGCATCATGAACTCCCACCTGAAAAAGAGTTATGACTGCTCGCAAAACAATATGTAGTATAGAGGGGTTGTCACATGAACAATAAGGCATAAGACAAGATCAAACTTACAAAGTACGGAATTAGTAAAGCTGAGTTCATAAAGTCTAAGAATAAATAAACAAACAACCTAGCATGATACTACAGAAATAAAATAAAAGTCATGATCTGCAGGCAAAACATATATACTAGAATAAACATGACTCCACTAAAAAAAATTAATTCATTAATTAGTTTGAATAAGCAATGAACGAGTTGTCCAAACCAAAACTAGTAATCTATAAGAAGACGAGGCAACAGGCGCAATTTCATGCCCCCAAAACAAATCGTTATCGACAAAATTATATAAAAGAGAGACATGGACCACATGGTGATCAAGGGGTCCTCATTGAGCCATAGGGTCCTCATTGAGCCATATCCCAACTCCTAGTCTTCACTCCAAACGTACGTCAATCCAGAGTTTTTATTACTCATTCTCTTTCACTTTAAGTGATTGATCGATTAAACATATCACACAACAAACAAAACCAACACACAACAAACAAAACCAACCACAACCAACACTACTCAAAGAATATATTTTATCTTTGATTTATACAAGTAATCACATAATAACAATTTTACGACCATTAAACCCTATAAATAAAGTCGTTGAATAAAATTAACAATAACCAATGTCATTAAGACATACCTTCCACTTACCCCTTAAATCTGCGATTGTGCAAGAATAATAAATAATAAAGTATGAAATATAATACTATAATTAATTCAGGTAATTAATAAATATCCAACACGGATTACAATATGCAATTAAATCCAATAACCACCTTTACCATATAATTCATAGGTAATAAATAAACATGATTAATAAATAATCAAAATCCTATTACATGTTTGTATCAACAATCTATACAAACATGTAGTAAATAAATAATCACATGTTTCCACACAACAATCAGAGAAACAACTTTGATAATTTTACACTTTATAAACCCTAAAGTTTAAGCTTTTAGATCTGAAAAAAAATTTAATATTATAATCTATACTTCATAAATTATAATATTAATATACTTATAGTAATAGTTTGACAATAATTAAGCAATAACAATAATTAAAAAAATAACAATAAGAATACTTCATATAATAAAAAACCAATAGCAAAGAAGAAAAGAAAAAGAAAACGAATATGAGGAAGATATAACCGAAAAGAGAGGAAGGGGAACCGGTGTCGATAGCGGCGCGACGGCGAGCAAGGAGGACAACGGAGAGGAGGAGGAAGACGGCGACAGAGAGAAGGAGAAGAGGGAGGAAAATCGTTTGTGAGGGAGAAAGAGGATAGAGGGCCGAAAAGAGAGAGAGGAAGAGGGAGGAAGATTAGGGTTTTGTAAACTTGTTTAATAAACCCCTAATCCCCTAGTTTTTGGGAGTTCTACTCCTGCTAGCTAGGAAACCCTAACTCCTTTTTAGAAGCATTTAGATACTTTCCTTTAAATAATCAAATAACCTTTGACTTACTAAAGTAAAAAATTGTAAATTCAAAGTATTTAACCTCCAAAATAATGATAATAGTTAGATTCCTTATTGAAAGAAATATAAATATAATTATAAATACATTTTAAACTCTATAATTTATAAAATTCATAAAAATATATGGGGGATTACATATGATGTATTTCTTAAAAAGATATTCACAAATATAAGTATTGCACCTTTATATCTTTTGTTTCTATTGGCCTTAGGGCCTGTTCTCTTCGGCATAAAACAACTGAACTGAACTGAACTAAACTGGACTGAATTGAACTGAACTGATTGCAACTGAATTGAACTGGATTAAATTATAACTAATAGTAATGATAATAATTTAGCAATCATTAATTAATAAATATAAATTAATAAATTAATAATAGTAATAACACTATTACTATAATATAATATAATATAATATAATATAATATAATATAATATAATATAATATAATATAATATAATATAATATAATATAATATAATATAATATAATATAATATAATATAATATAATATAATATAATATAATATATGAATGTTTATAGTAAATCTCATTAATGTTTATAGTCCATTAGCTTAATTGGGTGCTATGCGCCATCTATACTTTGAACAATGACAAATATCATTGAAATGTGTACTTCTTAGGCTTGAATTATCATTTTCAATATAATTAGCAAAATCATATAGAAAAGAAGAATTAGCAAAATATTAATTAGCAATATTAAAATAATAATAATAATAGTAATAATAATAGTAATAATAATAATAATAATATAATAATAATAATAATATTATAATAATAATAATAATAGTAATTGTAATAATAATATTAATATTAATAATAGTAATAGTAATAGTAATAGTAATAATAATAATAATATTATTAATGATAAAATAATCGTACAAGTAATAATAATAATTATTATCATTGTTTTATTATCAGAGAAATAAATTAGGAGCTGAACTGAACTGATTGCAACTGAACTGAAAATAAGATGGGGAGAACAGGTCCTTAGTAGAATAGTAAGTATGTCCCATAAGTTGGGGGGGGAGGAGATCCTAGCACGCAATTGTAAGTGTTAATATAAAGGAATTCGGAGGGAAAAGATGGGAAATGAATTAGAGATATTATGTTCGAGGAGAAGAGGAGAGAATCAAAATGATTTCATTTTATTTTAATCATTCGAACTTCGAAAGATTTCCAAGAAAATGGCAAGCTTTCCTTCTATAAAGCTATCATGATAAAATGGTATGTCAGTAATTAAAACTGCTACTTAAATAAGAAATAGCTACTTCAATATGACTTACAATACCCCCATCGTCAAAAAGACTTTTCTAACTACATCGTACCAGACCCGATTAGAGATGGCAATGGATCGGAGATGGGTCGGGTGGAGCTCCATCCACCCCATCACCCGCGTCCCAAAACTCAATCCACACCATCCATCACCCACCAAAAATTTCACCCATATCCGCTCCACCCATCATCCGCGGGTGGAGCGGGTGGGAAACGGGTGATACTAGGAATATAAACTATTTTTTAGACTTAACAATTTTAAAGAAATTAATATATGAAAATTAATCATAGTCTCATATATTAACAATAAAGTGACAACATATCAATCTTATTACACACCAAAAAGTAATTATAAGTATTTTTTTTATCCCTTAAAAAAAATTATTATTATTAACGGTTTTTTCACCATATACCCCTGACTAATTTTTTTTTGCACCGTATACCCTCGCAAGTTTCCAAATTCACCATATACCCCTCACGTTTCAAAAAATACATCAACATGCCCTTATGACTAACGGTGTTAGACTTCCGTTAGTCATTAGACCTTAATCTTCCCTTTAATCCTAATTAAATAACTTAAACCCTAAATAACACTCAACCCTAAACCTAACTAACCAAAAAACCTAACCCTATAAGCCCACCAGCCCCTATCCACCCCCAGCCCACCACTCACGACCCCACCATCCCCGGCTCACCACCACCCCCACCCCCACAACTCCCCCACCACTCCCCCACCCCACCCCTTTCCCCCATCACCCACCCACCATCCCTCCCCCCCTTCCCCCCTTCCCCCACCCCCCAGCCCCTCCCCGCAGCCCCTACCCCCCCCCCCCCCCCCCGCAGCCCTCCCTGCAGCCCCCACCCCTCGCCGCCCTCCCTTGTAGGCCCATCCCCCTCCCCTGCGGTCGCCAACCCCTCCTCCCTCCCTTCCCCATGACCCCCTCCCCCTCCCTTTCCGCAAGAACCCTTCCTCCTCCCTTTCCCCCGATCGCCGAGCCCCTCCCCCCTCCCCCTCCCCGAAATGAAAAAAAATTCGAAAACTCCTAGAATTCGAAAATTATGAAACGCGACTGTTGCGGGGGAAGGGGGGGGTTGTGCGACGACGGGGGAAGGGGGAGGGGGCTGCGCGACGACGGGGAAGGGGGAGGGGGCCGCGCGACGATGGGGGAAGGGGGGGGGGGTGCGGCGACGACGGAGGGAAGGGGAGGGGCTGTGCAACGATGGGGGAAGGAAGGGGGCTGCGGGGAGGCTGCGGTGGTTGTGGGGGGCTCATGGGGCTGCGGTGGTTGTTGGGGAGGGGCCGTAGGGCTGAGGTTGGGTTGGGGGGGGGGTGGGGTGGGTTAGAGAGAGAGAGAGAGTTAGGGTTTAATTAGGGTTAGGGTGGGGGAGGGTGTTTAGGGTTAGTATTAGGGTATTAGATTAGGGTTAGATTTAGGTTAGTTAATTAGGGTTAGAGGGGGGTTTAGGGCTTAATGACTAACGGAGTTTAACGGCGTTAGTCATTAAGGGTAAGTCAGTGTATTTTTTGAAACGTGGGGGGTATATGGTGAATTTGGAAACTTGCGAGGATATACGGTGCAAAAAAATATAGTCAGAGGTATATGGTGAAAAAACCATATTATTAATTACCTTAAATAACACGTGGCAGTATTAAAACAAATTTCTTTATATATATATATATGGGTAGGTGGATGGATGGATATATTAATGGATGATGGATGGAGCGGGTGATGGGGCGGATGATGAATCCAAAAAGCATCATCCATATCCGACCCGACCCACCAACAGATCCATCCATCACCCGCTTCACCGCGGGTGATCACCCATTTATTCGGGGCGGGTGGGTAGATAATCCACTCACCCATGGATAATTGACATCTCTAGACCCGATAGATGCAAGCGCGTGTAAGAAGTCCAGCCACTACATAAGCTAAAAGAAAACTATTACAAGGATCCAATCAAATGTATCATCCATAAGTTTTATTGTTTTTTTTTTCTAGGGTAGTTGCAAGATCATGGCATAGCTTAGGTATAATGTCAATTCATATCACCTTTTCCTATTACATTTTACATACACTATGACAACTACTACAGTACTCACTAATTTTAGACCAAACATCTTCCCATAACTTAAGCCCTCAAAACAAAAACAAAAACAAAAACAAAAACAAAATACACCATTAGCCAATTAAGCTCATCTCTCCACTCACATACTCACTCATGTCCAACAAGAAGACACATATACCCACAATTACAAAAAAAAAACACCCAAACAAACAATATAATCCAAGAATCTCTCAAACTATTCCTAACTTCAATACTCAATTACTGTCACTCTTCACTACACCAACACCATCTTCTCTCTCTCTCCTCTTTTCCTTTCCAGCTCACAACCCTAAATCAACAAGTTTTTTTTCTCTCTCTCTCTTCTCAAATTTGCTCTGCAATTTCTTTGATCGATCCAAAAACTGTTTTTTTTTCATGGATTCCTCAACTTCTCACCGGAATCCTCGTCGCCGGGAACCTCAAACTCGCCGGAAAACCGCCATTAAACCTTCTTCATCTTCTTCTTCATGGTGTTGCTCATTTAAAAGCCCTCCTAAATCCCCTGAAACTCTTTCTCTCTCCTCCTCAAAAACCCACCACAAAATGGTGGGACCCACCTCAGAATCCTTGTCAAAATCCATGAATTCGTTCCCTAACTCTCCTCAGAGCTCCAAATCTGGGTTGAGTTTAGTGGGTCGAATCGACCGTCGTCGGATTCTCTCTCCTGGGCGAGTTTCACCCATTGATTCTGACATGATCCCGCCTAAAATTAGCAATGTGGGTCAAGAGCAGGAACTGAGTCGTGAACTGGGTTCAACTCGGAAGGTTGATTTGGAGGAAGAAACAGAAAATGGGGGTGAAAATGATGATGATGATGTGGTTAGTGAGGAGGGTTTGTGTGAATTTGATGTGAGGTTGAGTTTGAAGGGGAAATATGGTGGTGGGTGTTTGGTTTTGGAGCTGAATTCAAAGATTTTGGGGGAAAATAGTTTGGTTTTTGATGGGTTGATTAGGGATTCTAAGAAGAGTGGTGGGTTTTGTAGGATTGAGGTTCCTGAGGTTGAGAATTTGGGTGTTTTTAGGGAGACTATTGAGCTTATGTTTGAAGAGGATGTTACTAAGAAGCTCATCAAGATTGGAGCTTTTCGCGCTATTGATGTTCTTGAGGTACATTTTGTGTTTTGATCTCTTGAAGCTCTTTGAATATGGTTCAATGCTATTTTCTTAGTAGTGTTGTTAGTTTGTTTGTTATGCTTTTGAGATTATTTAGGGATGGAAGGGATTGCAAATTAGGAACTCATGATTATTATTTTGTAGCTGTTTTCCTCATTATGTTGTGTATGTACTTTGTACCTAGCTTATATTTTGATTTTTATCTTAACATGTTGAAGTAGGTGAAGGTAACATAAGATTAGGGTGGTTTGGGCACTTGAGACGTCTTCTAGAGGATGCACCAGTTAGGGTAGTGGAAAGTTGGGATGCAGGAGATTATAGAAGAAGTCCTTGGGGGAGGCTGAAGATGACTTGGATGGAGGGAGTTGGGAATGATATGAAGAATTAAGGTTTGTAGGAGCATGTAGCACTTGATAGAAGAGAATGGAGGCAAAGGAACCATGTGACTACCAATAGAGATATATCTTGACTCATGCAGCCGACCCTATTTTAATGGGATTATGACTGGTTGTTGATGTAATGTTGAAGAAGGTAAGGGATTAAATGTGATTTCTGTTGATCATTTCGTGTGTGTATCTAGCACTTAACTGCTGCAAGGCAGACAGTGTGCTATATATTGAGCGGTATACACTGTTTTACTTTATCATGACTAACTATAATTGCTGTAAATCTTCAATACTAGGATGTAGGCAAGTTATGAACAATGATATACAAAGCTCCCGTTTCCAGTTGTAAAAGGTTGGTGTGTACCACGAGTGTGGGGAAGTGTAGCTTTGAGGCGGGGGGAAGTAATGCGTGAGTTATACTTTTGAAGTTTAAACGCCATTGAAGTTATTGAACATGGTGAAAATAAAGGTCGCATCAATTGATTTTAGAGGGGGATTGGCTCATCGAATTTGTGTGGCATTGGTGGCTTGTATACGTCCTCTGTTTTTTTTTTAAATGCACCATTTGCTTTTTGGCAGTATTCATCAACCAACTTTGTTAAGCTATTTTGTATCATTTTGTAAGAAAAAACATAGTCAAGTGGGGTTTTGTTAGATTCGTCTCAATGCGAGGATTCCAAATATCAAATTTTAATAATTTTTACTTATACGCAATTAGAGATATTAACTTTCAAAGAAGCGTGTCGACAAACGTGAAAAAGCAAACGGTGCAATTTAAAAAAGATTAAGTATAAGAATGGAGAATCAATGTGTTTGTATGGGTGGATTGCAAATTCAGCTTCACATTTATCTCAAGCTTACGTTATGCTAGCTACTGTTTGTGGAATACTGGATTGCAAACTGGGGTTCTGCGGTAATAGCGGCGGAGAAAGTAGTGGAGTCCATGCTCGTAAAAGTTTGTGGAAGTTTGGTTTCTTATAGTTCATCCAACTTCTCTATGTCCTGCTATTGCTTGCCATATTTGTGTAAGCATAACTACCACTTTTTCTGATGGTCCTTCAGAGCTTGATAAACATGAAAGGTCTGTATTCCTTAGTCGAGGAATGCCAGAAACCCCTGTGATGTTTTATGAGGACGTCTAGATGCGAGCTCTTATTATAAATCATCTTCTCTCCAAAGCTACATTTCTTTGACTATACTTTTAGATGACATGTCCTATTATCCTAGCATAATTCTTACTTTCTTAGGTAACTTTCAGCATTAAGGAAATACTATTTATATGCATAATCTATTCCATTATCTCACATATCTATGTAGGTATTTCTTTACATGTGTGGGAAGATAGCAGATTCATTTTTTTTGTGGCCTTTTGCCTTTATAGTCAGATAATATCAAGATCTAAAATTTGAATAGTGTTTGTGTCTCTGTGGCATTTCTAATGCACCTCAAGTGATATGTGTAATTGTTGCCATGCACATATTCTTTTCAGCTGAATCCTTAATAGGTTTAGAATATTGGTCAGAAAAGGGACTTGTTGCATAGGTGTCATCAGATTGAGAGAGTATGGTAATGTCGTTTCTCTTGAGAAACATACCAAATATTATTCTGCGTTTGTAACTTGCTGTGTACCTGCATTTTATAAATGAAAGAAGAAAGCTTTTAACAAAGGTTATGTCTGAGTTGAAGGTACTACTAAGAAAATGCAGAATGAATCTTTTTGTTATTGTCTTCTATTTACAATGCTTACAACCTTATACAACATCTCCAAAAAAAACTGCCAACATACTTTATGCTTATTTCCTGTAGGTTTCGGCAAGCATCAAGTTCAACAGAGGTGTTGTCTCCTGCTTAAAGTATCTCGAGGCTGTTCCTTGGACCGAAGAAGAGGAGGAAAAGCTAAGGAGACTCTTCACAAGGTTCAACTTTGATGATGCCACTAATAATGAGATATTCTCTAGGCTCAACCTCAATGATTCCAATTCCCCTCAGCAGAATTTGGCACGCCAGATTGTTCGTTCCATCACCACTTGTAGCAACACCAAAGCAAGAAATGAGCTCAAATCCATGGTTAAGGGTCTGTTATCCAAAAGCTCAGTCTATGAGAAAGACCATCTTGACATTACCAAAGATGATCTTTACTCCATCTGTCAGTGTTGTCTATCTTGCTTGGTTACCCTGTTCCAGGAGGCCACTGACACCACCCCTCTTGAGCAAGGTAGTAGCAAAAAGAACGAAGGAAAACCCTTGATTGAATCTATCTCATGGCAGGTTGAAAACATCAATTGGTTGCTAGAAATCTTACTTGATCGTCAGATGGCAGAAGATTTCGTTGATTTGTGGGCCAATCAGAAGGATTTGCTTGAGATGCACCAAAAAGCATCTCCGATGTTGAGATATGAACTAAGCCGTGTCTCGGCAGTTCTATTTGTTGCGATGGGTACAAGGAAACTGCAATGCGGGGCTGAGTTGAGATCTGGGCTTCTCCACTCGTGGTTTAGTCCTATGCTTCTGGACTTTGGCTGGTTGCAGAGGTGTAGAAAGGGATTGAATGTGAGGGAATTGGAAGAAGCTATGGGTCAAGCCCTCCTTACACTTCCTTTGAAGCACCAATATGCATTGTTCATGGAATGGTTTAGATGTTTCTCTAAGCATGGAACTGAATGCCCTAATCTAAGCAAAGCTTTCCAGATTTGGTGGCGTAGATCCTTCTTAAAAGGCTCAGAAACTCATGCAATTGAATCGAGATAGCTGGGCTTTTTTGTTAGTTTTTTTTTTTTTGGCGACTTGTGTAATGTTGCAATGTTGTAGGTTTGGGTTTGTAGCTCAACATTGTATGTGTGTAGAAAGTGTGAAGCTTTAGAGCAAGGCATTTATTATTGATCCTTGTTCTCATCAGGAGTTGATTGTTTTCTCAATGAAAGGAAGAAATTGATTCTGGTAATGAACATTTTAACTGAAAGGAATAGAGCTTGTGACAGCTTTGAATGCACTCAGAACATTCAGCTAAGAATTTTTTTGCAAAACATCTATAAACCAATATGACAGGATGATGAATTTGTGTAGATTCAACGTGCTGAAAAAGAATAAATACAATACTTTTACTTTGACATTTATAAAGTTTCAACATAATATACTTCCTCCGTTTCGTTTTAAATGCAACAAAGGGGATTTTTTGTGAGATATATAATATTCATTTGTTGCATTTAAAACGAAACGGATGAAGTATAAATAATCATTAATTAATGATGATAAGAATGTTTCAATGTGTATTTCAAGATATAATTATTTATCATTTTATCTTATTAATGGTCATAGTTATGCATTGAAAACTAATAAAGTCAAAAGCATTGTATTTTTTTTCAAAAATATTAGGAGTATGGTAGCCCACAAGACGGGTTGTTTAGACAAGGAAAACCTCATCAAACGAGTGAAAAATGTTTCAGTATGTTTACTAGGTTGCAATTTGATCAGAGATAGACAAGAAGGGCACGAAGATAATTTATATGAGAACATTGTTTTGAAAAAAAAAACTAGTTATTAGGCTCGGGCTATCCCCCGGGTAAGAAAAAATTTCATTTATTAATATTGTATTTTAGAATGATAGCATGAAATACAATTTGGTCTAGTGGTTAAAATTTTAGTATATGAACTTGAGGTCAAGGGATCAAAACCTATGCTATGCAATTTCTATTTTTTTTATTGTACATGAATTACATGAACTAAAACTCACTAGGGAGAGCGTCACGTGGCACAGTTTCGTGTTTAGGAACGCCTTTTAATATATTTATATAGATAGATAGATAGATAGGACTCCAGCACAACAATTCCCCTAAAAAAAAGCTATAATAACAATTTACAATTATTTTTACTACATTATATGACTAAAAGAGTGTTGGTGTTGAAAGTAGATTTTATGTTCATGTCATGTAAGAGTTTCTCTTATTAACTTTGTGTCTGTATAAGTTCGATTTGATTGTGATGTGTAAAAAGTTACCAGTTTCAAATTCCCTCGACATTTTATATTAAAGTAAATGGAAACGGTCAATCCAGCGAGCATACGAAACAAACAATTGAAAAGCTGAACCACTTCAAGCATTCAAATGATCATTGTGTTGATCAAGAGCAAATGCAATTACTTCATTCAATATCACAAAATTCACAACCTTTCAATTCCATCTTCTCGGAGAAGGGATGCCAAGTTTTTGTTAGTACAGATACAATGAGATAACAAGTTACCTAATCACACATTCTACAAAAGAAAGAGGCCTGATTACGGAGGTAATAAATCACTAAAATCAAATGTAGCTGTAAAAGCGGAATATAGAAAAAAATTATACACATGAAATCACTCAAGAAAATGGCCAACTTGCTTACATAAAGGACGCAAAATTTCACAATTGAAACCATATGAAGCTTAAGATGGAATACAGACAGCAAGTGCCACTCTGGTGAGCAAGTTCCAGCAAAGCCACTTAACCTCTTCAAATTGTATTCCGAAATGTACAACTTAGATGCTGGTGTCTGAGGAGAGAGAAATCAATGGAAAAACTCGAGAAGACCATTTGGCCATCCAGAGAATCAGTATTTACAGTGTCACGACTCCCACTCATCTGAGCTGAAGAGGAAAACGCAACCAGCCAGCAAAGCTTTCATAAGATATGAAGCGAGGAAAAAAAGGACAAACACAACACGATCACCTTCAACCGAATGTCCAGCCTGGTAGTCTCCACTTTCACCGGCGATTTCATGCCCGATAAGTTTATAAATACTCACATCCAGATAAAAAAACTGGGCAGCAAATCAAACTGCAAATTTACCTTTGATCTTTTCCCATCCTCCAAACAGCATTTAATAGCACAATGGCCAGTATACTGTTTCCTTGACTACTAGGCACAGGTCCACTTCAATCAAAGTGCTTTCGCTGAGAGCCATTTCTGTAGGAATCAACCACCTTGAATGGCCAAGTCCAGACAACATGTGTGTCATCACAATATCCCATTCAAAACTCTCTGATAATAATCATATTGTCTTGTACGCCATGCGTCTAAGCTGCTGCTTATCAGGGATAGCACCAAGGAGACGCATTGCTGCCATACACCAATACATAAATTATTAATGAAGATATAAACATGTGAAACATGCAGCCCAAAAAAAGAAAAAGAGAGAACCATCGAACCTCTTCGGTAAGACTCAAATGGAAACGTTTTCGCAGATTTTGTATTGTTCGTTGGCCACCTTTAAAGCATGGGAATTCAGATTCCTGAAAGAAACAAATAGTGCAGGTACCCATGAGCTGTCATCAGAAATACTACCAAGTGTTTCCATCCAGATGTCAATCAGGGTTTTCAAATAAAACTCTAATAATTATTTGATCAAAGTCCTTGTGTAAAAAAGTTACAAAAGCAAAAAAGGAACGATCATGGCATTGATCAATTAATAAATATAGGAAGAAAACAGAAATGACCATATAATGATAAGTGAGTACTATCTTCAGAATGCCTAAATATTGAAAACTACTCAATTAACTTTCATTTCAGTAGAAAGGAGATAAAAAGCTTTTATCGGATCCTAACCTGCAGCATCTCCACAAGAAGAATGATTCGCTCTGCATGCTTGCGGCATGTGAGAAAACCTTGAATGCAAAGAACCTGAACCCATAGTATGTTTTTGTTAGGAGAATCCCGTCATGCGTCATGACATTTTGAGGCTGAAAGAGATAGGGCTACTTACTTTAAAATAATCAAAAAACTCACTGGGAACTCCTTCAGCGTCAGAATCCATCACCTAGAACAAGCATAAGATTTTATTAGTCACATCAAGGCCAATCCAAACAGAAGTGCTTAAACATATAGACCAATATAAGAGGATTAAGAATGAACTCAACCCTGAAACTCTACCTCAAGAAGTTCACGAGTCAATTTAAATGGTGCACTTTCAAAATTGACACCCCCGGGAGAATTTGACAGCATGAATCCAAAGTCAATATGAATAATATGACCCTCTTCATCCAACAAAAGATTACCATTGTGCCGATCCTTGATCTATGGAACAAAAGAGCCACATCATAAAGTCAGAGGTCCATTTGTGGCCAGTACATATCGATAAAGGGATCAGGCAAACATTTTTCTTCTGTTAAACTTAAAAGTCTCCAAATCTCAACAAGGGAGAAACAGCAATGACTTCTGACTCAAGCACCGATGTGGGAAGCTATGGAATAACATTTTTGCCGACCCACAAAAATCAGAAATTTTCAGACATGGTGTGCAATGATACTCAAGCCAGTGGTGATATGGCTAATTACAAAATGACAAGGATACAACTAAGCAATTCAATGTAAGTTTTCTGATAACTCAATTCTAAGTTTCTAACACAACGATACAGGAGGTGCAAGAGACAAGAAAATATTATTGTAAACACCTGTAGAAGGTAGCAAACCAGAGAGTAACCCGCCATACTTTCCACAAAGTTCCGCTGCCAAGAATGCAAGAGAAACAAAGGTCATTAGACTAGTTTACACCGTATATATTAAAAAGATGTATACGGAAAAAAAAACTCCCAAATACATCATCAAGAAATGTTATTACAGAGAACAGTTTTGAGACAGAGAAATCAACTAAGAAGCAAACAATGTTCATATTTCAAGTAAGAAACTCTGACAAACTTGAAGCCAGCCAGGAAATAAATTCAAATTTCAAGTAAGAAACTCGGGGAGAAAACTGCGACACAAGCTAAGACATGAGCACTGCCATCCAGGGTTCTTTAGAGAAGAAACAGAAATAAATCGATAATAATGTTTCATCCTTTCAGTTCAATCACCACAAAAAAGCCATTAAATACCAGTTCTGCCATTATTGACACAGCTACAAGGCTTATAACCACTACCGCAAACCTTTATAAATTTTGATCTTAGGATAGCACACATTATTAACAATTGCTCCTCGTGTGTGACTAATACTGTTATAACAATCCAGGTTACTTCTAAACAGGAGAAGAAAATCAAAGTAAAGAGAAACAAAACAATCAAAAAACAAGGTGATTTGCATGTTATCAATCAAATACAGTTTTAAAATTCTATAGCCAAGCTGCTAATTTACCTGAGCAAGCTTAAAACTTGGAGAGTTTTCCTGATACTTTGCATTGAAGAAATCACGCAAACTTGTGACATTAGAATATCTACTCTTAATTGAATGAATTGAGGCCTGTGCAGAATAAAGCCAATTAAATTGAGTAGACAATCTCTTGATGCAGAATACCTACTACTCTACTAGCATAAAAAATAATAATTTACCGTGTCAGGAATTGTCTCAATAAGAGCCGTGTACGATGAGGTTACCAAAACCTCATAAGGGCGCAGCCATAGAGGGAGTCCAGCTTCTTGAAAAATATCTGTGGGAATCAAAATTACAAGAAGAGAATGATTAAAATATCAACCAGGAAAAGGTAACACTAACGTGACAATCAGTAGCTTGTACTGTTGTACAGCAGCTGAACAAGGAAAGCCAAAAAAACGTTAACTAAAGTCAAAAATTTTAACTTAATGCCTTCAGAACAACTCATAGAATCATCAACCAGTACAGAAAATAACAAAGTGTCTGTTTAGGACGCAATACAAATCAGCGTCAAATAGCATCAGATGACTACAGATGGTCTCACATAAGTTCGGATAAGTTCTAATAAGTTCACATACGTTCGAATGAGTATAAATAATTCCAAGTTCAAATCATCTCTTGAAAGTTCCAATATGAAAAATCATGTCGAAAAGAGCAAAGCAACATACAGCTGTCAAGTTATTCCTCGTGATAAGAGGAAATTTACTCTATGATACCATCCATTCTTTCTAATGAATGTACCAACCTCAAGCTACCCAGAAAACAACTTGGAACAAATATCCCTCTACCTTGCTTCACATTCAGCTTTTGCTGCACAATTTTCTTTCCTTCACACCTCAATCCTTGTTTTCCTTCCTAAATCTAATCCACAACTCTAGTAGCACTCGTATCAACAAGATTCAAAACCTCGTATACAAGACCAGTTCAACCATCTCATTAAACTCATTTCACCACTACTCAGGGTATGTTCTATGCAACTAATATATCCTGAACTTATCTTATTCTTTCTGAAAACTAATCTGAATTTCTTTAATCATTTGCCTTAGCTTCTCCTAACTTTTCTCAATTTTTATGAACTTTTCTTAGCTATTTTGAACTTTTAAATTTTCCTGAGCTTCTCTGTAAATATGTTGAACATAACAAAACCCTTAAAAGGCTTAAACATATTCTAATCCTTTTTATTGACGAACATTGACCGTATTTGCAAAAATGGTGATGTAAGGTTCACAGAATCTTAAAGCTTAAAGGTGTCGTGACCATGAGGCAAATGAATATCAAATGTGTTAAGAATTAACATAGCTTGGACACCATTAACAGTAGAAAATAAGGAAGAGGATGAGTATTTGATTGATAAACTGAAAATACAGCAAAACTAAATGATATTCAAGCTTTCGAGAGGCTTGATTCTCTCCCAAAATGAACTACAAGAGCTCACCCAATTTTCTAATCAATTTTCAACATGCTTTCACATTCTATTTTGCTCTATATTTATATTACTTTCCCTAACAAACTATCTAACTTATTCCTCAAGCTAACTAATAAAGAGACTCCCTAAATTACCCTTCCCTCTATTATGGATTCATAGCATAATGATTTGACGATTGTCAATGGTACATAATCTCATACAATACGCACTTATGGACATGTAGGCCTTACCTACAACAAAATGGCAGCAATAAATTTATACATACTTGATTACGAGAAATTCCTAGTTCTTAACTATTAAGAATATTTCACTTCGCTCTTGAACTTTAATGTTGCATATTAAACTATAAATGCCTTGTATTAAATTGCAAGTGTTGTATTTCAGATTACAAATGTTATATATAAAATTTACCATCTACAACCTATATTACGATAACTTCAATTGGTAATATTTTTGTTCAAATATACAACATTAGTGATTTAGTATGCAACATTTGCGATTCAACGTACAATTGAAAAAAAATGTACCTAACCCTTAGGAACTGGCAGAGCTCCTTAATCACCGAAGCCTGCCCACCCCCACCCCCCCCCCCCGGCTCGTGAACAGTTTACTAGCTGCAAATTACCTAAAGCTACAGCTATTGATTATGTTCTATGATTCTATCTACTTGTTTTGGTGGAATATTGTATTCCCTTATTCTATATTCCCTGCATCCCCTTGTGTTTGCCTTATTGGGGTGAATTAACTTTTTAAATTTTTGGTTGGGAGGATTACTGAGAGAAAAATGGCCGGACCATATGTAGTGGGTGCGAGAGTTGGGTATGGTGAAGTGTAACATAGTTCGCTATATAATTGGCTTTTTCATTTCGCGATTCGCCCAAAATGGGCAAAAAATAGGTGAACACCGACCATAATTCGCTTTTTTCGGATCGCAGTTCGCAGGGAGATTAGGGAATTATGTTACACTGGATGGTCTCTATCACCATTTGCAGTATTGGGCAAACTCAAAGGGACATACCAAAAAAAATTCATAGATAGAGAAAACTGCTTAAAATACTTGAAAAAGAAAGGCAAGCATTCTCTCTCTCTCTCTCGCTTTCCCCGCAACACAGGAAGCCAAAGAACGTTCTGGTCGACCCGCGCCGATCAATCAACCCAAAACCCCAAATCTTTCGAGCATCATAGTTGCCCAGCAATGCAATCGGATTCCCGATCTAAACTAGATCTGATATTACCCTTGATAATTTAGCACAAGAGCCTAATTGCTGAATTTTAGCAGACAAGGATGAAAGATTGTGGGTCGCCAGGATAAATTTGGATTGGGTTGCAACAAACTGCGGTCTGGGCTGCATCTGTTCATGCTTAGGAAATGCGATGTGCTTCAACATCATGGCGGGCCGACCTGTGATCCCCATCTGGTTAACACAAGTGTCGGCACAACATTTGCACCAACCATTTGTACCAAAACCAGAAATATCTTGAATCCATTTATTTGTAACAAAAACTTAACTTCTCAAAACACATTAACGCTCGCCCTCCAAACACCATATAAACTGAGCATGCACAAAAAATGCAGAGGGAGATCAGCCAATTCATAACCATAAATAAAGACATCAAAACCTCCCACTAACCGCAATCCTTGGGTGACCACTTCTCTCACACATTCTGGGTTAACACCTCCATCAGTTACCCACCTTGAGGAACAAAAAAACTACAAATATCCAATCTCCTAAAAGATATCAGTGACAGCAGGGTATTGAGTGATAGAAAACAGAGAAAGACCACAGGGATTCCTGAACAGATGTTCTACCTAGGGGTGATAATGAGCTAGGCCTGTTCGCTAACAGTTCGGGCTCGGCTCGGTCAAAGCTCGGCTCGGACTCGGCTCGAAAAGCTCGTGAAAATGCTAGATTATTATTTTATATAAAAAAAGTATTATGTCTTAAAGCACTTTAAAAGTTATTATAGGCTAAAACACTTAAAAAAAAGTTATTATACGTCCTTTTATACAATTTTTTACATTAAACAATTCATGTCTTTTCTTTTTGTATTCTTTTAGATATAGTTTGTCAATTTTTTATGTATATTTGTAAGTAATTCATTTGGTTAGCATGTAGAAATGAAGTAAAATATGTTTATTCATGTTAATTTTTGAATTTAGTCTATAATTCTACAAGATCCGTAACAAATTTTTTTAATGTTGAATATGAAATTTTTTGTTTGGTTTAGTGTTGTGATGATTTATTTTTTATTTGTCTTAAATCGAGCTCGAGCCGAGCCGAGCAGAGCACGGGCCTTAAGAGAAGCTCACGAGCTCGAGCCGAGCTTCACTTATCGAGCTCGTCGAACTCACGAGCTGAGCCGAGCCGAGCTAAACGATAAACGAGCCAAGCCGAGTACAGTTCGGGCTCGACTCGTGCGATAAGCACTCCTAGTTCTACCTATTATAAGCAAAAAAAAGACTTCACTTACAACTTACACCTAGGAGGCATTTAGTTTTTTCCAACACTAATACTCAGATATGGCAGCCCACAACGTCATTAGAGGATGAACGATTAAATAGTGAAAGGGCAAAAGGCAAACATTATAGCAACTGAACTATATATATTAGGCCAATTTGACCTATCCTACATGGGTGAGGGTGTTGGGGGGGGGGGATTCCTTCAGTAGTTTGCTGAAGCATCAATTTCAACCAACATAATTTCGGTATAACCATAGAAGTAGAGATAATAGCACACCATAAAAGTGAGAGATAAGTTGTACAGCCAAATGCTCCTGTCTACAATCATCACCACTCTTCACGATAACCTACAAAATAAGAAAGTGGTATCTTAACGGGCTGAGAAGATGGGTGCAGGAAAAAAAAAAAAAAAAAAAGACGTACTGGACAGTTTCTCAAAAAATGGCTACATAATAGTGCCAAAACGTTCAAGAATATAAATTTAATAATAAGTCAAACACATGTATCACCACAGATAAACCTGACAACTCAAGAAATAAACAATGTATCTTGTGCTGTATAAAAAAAAAGAAAATGAAATTCTCTTTTTTTGTTTATAAGCCTTTATAGAGTGGAACGAGTTAAGCATCAACACAAACATGATAAAGCATTAACATCTTATTTACTTCCGAAATCTAAAATCACTTCTCGTTCCTAATCACTTTACTAAAATCTTGCAGCTACCAACTGCAAGAAGAAATAAATAGCCAGAGTACAGAATTGACTTTGATAGAAGAAACCACAGAGATCCAGAAAGTCCCCCCCCAACAGAGATAAAGAGAGGAAAAGAGAAGAATCAACATAAGAACTTGTACTTAGTTCATGAGGATTGTAAAACTTCAAGGAGGATAGCCTAATTGTAACTGCGTACATTGGGATATCTTAAAGTTCATTATACTAAAAAGAGCCGCCTTTCATGGTACAACACACCATTTCTCAATGTTCAAAGTTAACTAGAAGATGAATAATAACTGCATAGCATCTTATAGATAAAATTAGAGTAAAAATTTATCTCCATAAATAGATAGAAAAAAAATGGCACCATGTCACAAAGCGCGGAAGATTTTCTTAGCTATAGATGACTTCCCCCAAACCATGCGCAAAATTGGTTCTAGACCCTAGTCACCCAAACAACATCCCCTCCCCCCCGCGGATCCTGATTGGTTATGAAAATGTTTGAGCATAGTAAAAGTAGAAAAAAGAAAGTTGCATTTAGCAAGAATGTATGTGGAGAATAGAAGGTTGATGACAATACTAATACAGAAAGAATGTTAAGGAACCAAGGATAGGATAATAAAGAAAAGGCTACAAGCACTATAGCTGGAAAGCATATAGAAAAACAGCCATTTGCGTAAGTGGTGACATTTGAATTCATCATCCCAAACAACATCAGGGTAAAAAGTAATGACTGCATCACTTACAGAGCGCAAATCCCAGCCAGGCAATTTTCCATGAACTGAGGCTTTTTGGATCCTATCCCTTTTTACTTCCCAAAGTTCACCAGATAATGCATCAGTAGGCTTTGGGGGACCACCATTTGCAACCTGAACAATAAATCAGAATCACAAGAATGTCTCAGTCTACCAGCCTTTAAACCCCAATGACGACAAAAAGAAATAATATGCAAGGGAGTCTAAAGAACCTTAGATTGTGCATCCGAATCTTGGCCTGCCCCTTTCAAGGGCAACCCAAGAGGCGCTTCCCCTTTAGCTGCTGCAGCCTGTATTAATTATAGAATTAGAAGTGTTTCAAAGCATATGATATTTCAATATGGGGGTGATAAAAGAGCAAAAAGGATTAAAAAAAGTACATAAAATTAATTTACACTACCTTTGTTCTTTCAGATGCAACATTTGATTATTTTAATCAACTCACCAACAAAGCAAATGTTGCATCTGAAAAAAAGAGGTCTTTGAAGAGGAAGTATTTGAAGAGGAAGAAGATTTTTCTTTGTGAAATTAAGTTAAATCAGTCAAAAGTAGGACACAGCACTCTCAACAACAATGATGGCTCATGGCAGCATACCATGATGGACTAAACAAGAACCATACAAAATTGACCACATATTACAAAGTTAATAGGGGAAACAACTTCAACACATTAACAGTAAACATCCGTTTGAGAAGTGTTCAAACTCTTCTTCCCAGTCCTGCTTCGATGTCTTCAAGCAAGGACTTTCAGATCCATGTACTGCGTGCCTTCTCCCTGCAATCGATGTCCCAAAATGTTTAGGGAAAAAGATTTAGGTAGGCTGTAGGCAGTACCAACCATAAATCTTATTGGAGCTTCTTCAAAACATTTTTTTTTTCACCATTTAATAGCGGAATGTTCCCCCACCTCCAACAACCAGCGCAAACAAGGTTATTATTTCATTGTTCAAAGAAACCTGTACAGGGTAGGATTTTCAGTACTGATGTACCCTTATCTCTAGTATTCCAGCTCTATGGAAGACAAAAAAAATGTTCTCATTCCAGGGGCAGGCACAGTTTTCCATCATTGTCTTTTACAAACCACACGATTCTCAATCTAAGAAACTTAAAACCATATCGGTGCTGTTCTTAAGTCTACTTATACATTCAGTAGCTGAAATTTTATACAAGAGAATAAGAAAGCTACATATGGCAGTCGAAGGAAAATATTGAAGTCATGCATCTTCAGCAGTACAAATTCACTTGATCCTTCCATGCAACTGATAGTTAATTCATTTCAAAGAAAAAGGACCAAAGTTGCGAAGCATGCAAACAGTAAAACCAGTTTTCGTAATGGCTAATGGACAGTAATAGTGACGTAAACACAGAATATTATGACATAAATCAGGAAGGGCCTGGTAAATGGGAGAGTAGAAATAGAATTACCTAATTAACATACTATACTGCTCTCAATAAGAGGGGGAAGACGATAAGCAAAACGGAAATTTGGTCAGTTAATTAATATATTCTCAAAGTATATCCTATCACGAGACCGAACAAGGGGGTACGAACTATAGCTTCAATCTCAATCATCAATTTTCCTTCTTGTTCCCACTTGTTATTTAGACATCCTCCAATCCTGCTCACCAAAAGCCTCTAAAAGCTAAATCTGACAGCTTTTTTAGAGGATTATTCTCAACTCTAAAAGTCTGTTTCCCCACTACTTCTCTGAACACAAATTTTTAAAATTAATAGTAGCCAAATTGCAAAAAAGCTACTTAAAACTATTGTTCAACACACCTACATCTTCAAATCCTGACAGGCTCATACACATCCTCCAACCTCCAAGAACCACCCCTCTTTTATCACCTTTTATCCCATGCATATCAAACCAAAGATCTGCCACCCTGGATAAAGAAAAATCCTTGGTAGGAACCAACATCAACAAATATAATGCTACTTTCATCACCATAGGCTGCTTCATCCCAACTTCAAGTTCTTATGTGTTCTCATCAAAAGTAAGAGACGGGCTTTCGTCCGAAGATTCCCAATTAATTTGAGCCATGTTGAAACTTGAAAATATGCAATTTTTGCAAAAAAAGTAGTCAGTTTTCCTATGTGAAGAGGGTCAAAGCCACTCTCAAAATATTTACACAGTTAATTTGTCAACATATTTGCTTCCACCAAACATGTCATACAACAGGAGAAGGTTGGTAAATAACAATCCCACAATTGCAAAGACAAGACCTTACGAGTTGATACTTAATAGTTATACGACATCTACAATATAAATCAAATTTCACTAGAACAATATTTGATACGATAAAATCACCCTCCCTTTTATGAAATGCTAATTTCCAGGATTTTCGCACGACCTATGTTGTTTCACTATTTCTTCAAGCAACCTTGATATAGCTATTCTCATGTAGTCTTATTGTAGGGCTTAAATATATGGAAGCATAGTGGAAGATCCGCTACCCACTGTTAAATCATGAAAAAATCAATCACCAACACATGAGAATTTGGAAACTTAAATTCAATTTGAAGAAAAAGAAGAATAAAGTGATAATAATATGGAGTAGTAACTGCTCAATATTTTGCGAAATCAAAATGATACAGGAAGCAAATGAACTTAATGTGGAATAAAACTAGACCTGACATATGGGCTTACTTATTTTTATTATGTTGTTTTATTATGAACCACCTGGCTTTACTAAGACTCTTAGTTATGGGACATTGGGCTTCTAAAGTTGTCATAATTAAGTAGAGAGCTAATTTTGTTCATCAATAAAAGTACTAGGTTTTTTTTATAATCGTTTGTTTTCCGCTCTCCTCATAATGGTTTGTTCCCTTTCCCTAGTTGAAGTAGGAAACAAGTTTTTTTTTCCAATAAAAATATAGACCTGGGTTGAATATTTAACAAAGGATGTTTAAGAGCTAAAATATTGGTAGGGAGCTTTTGTGCTTGAATATTGCGTGTAAGATTCTCATTGATATTCCAACAAGTTGTTAACCTGGAATTTAGTGTTGTTGCCACTTGATTCAATCTTATAAGCCGTTGACTTCTATATCTATCCATCTATTCCACCATTTAAATCACCTAAAGAACCTCTCATCATAAGATAAGTATCTTCACAAACCCCAATAAACAGCTCAAAGGTCAATAACCATTAGGACACAAGGTGAGCACCTTACCCCAAAGACAGTCTAAACCATGGCCTCCTCAGAACAAATTCTATCATTCTTCAAGCTACAATCACGATGCCTATGAGTCACCAAAAACTCCTCCCCACACCAACAGAACTCTGGTAGTACTCAGGTGATGGTAATCGCGAAATATCTGCATTAACCTCAGAATACAAGTCATCTACAGGTGCACTAAATCACAACGCAAGAAATAGACGATCCCAATCTCACAATCCTAGTACCACATATAGCTCATAGACCCAATGAGATGGCTCTAACCATGGAATTAAAACTCTCCCATTCTGTTACGGATTTTGGATTTGCAGTTCCGCGAAATCCCGTTACGGAACACCATAATAAAAATCACATACTTCTCCCGCGTTGTCCATTCTGTAACGCGAACTCGCCGCGTCAGAACGTTTTTATCCCCGTTACATCCGTTCTTTTCGAACATTGGCCAAAAATATTTTATGATTTATTATATAGCTGATGAAACATGATATTCTGATAGATTTGCTTATATTATGTTGCAATAATGCTTCATAAACTAAAACAACGCAAATAAGGTTAGAACATATTAATGTGAATTTTTTGAAAAAATTCACGCCGCTTCGGCCGCGATCCGTTCCATCATCCGTTACAAGCCGCTTCCGGGACAAACGCAAACGTTACCGCGATCACGACCTAAAAGCCTCGTCTTCATGAAGACCTTAAACTTTGGCAGCAGGATCTACCATAGGTGTTGAAACCATCAAAAATTGAGGGCGTTTATAAGAAACATTGGCACGTAGAACAAAAATGTCAGAAGCAAATTGGCAATTCGGGGACATCATCCGTCCAGTAGCAAACACACTGACATCAAGGCATTTTGTTCAGCCGTAAGCATGGAGGATGCAGGAAAAAAAAATAGATACAAGGACCTTCTTTCTTATATGCTATGGGCAAGGACCTCCAAAGGTTATCACAAAACATACTGTCTTGATAGCAATGGTACGACAGAAGTCCAAAATCTACAAGTGAACTACCGCAGTACCGCTACAAGCAATATTCAAAATCAAGTAAAACGGCTAAAACCCAAAAGCATCAATCTCAGAAATTGCTCGTAATGGGGTGAAATAAACAAAAGAAAGGAAAAGGACCCAAAGTATATATTAGGGGGGGGGGGGAACAAGCAAGACTCCGCACCTTTACTTCTTCCATAGCTAAAATACTTGGAACACGCCGATGCTCTTTTCTGCGTGGTGGCTCTTGATCTTCTATGTCTTCTAATCTAACTCTAGGATCAGCTGTCAGCACAACTCTGACATACTCCAAATCAGTATGTTTCCCAACCCTCAATAAATTAGTATGTCCATGGAACGACTGATCACAACATTGCTCCTCCACTGATAGGCTGACACTAACAAACTTCACTTTCGCTTCCTTGAACTGACCCATAGCTCGATCAATTACTTGAGATGTTGATTTCGACATCCTGTCATCGTTATGGTAGGCCTCTTGTACTGTCCCCAATGGGTATGCCCAAGGAGGGGGTTTTGGCAATAGTGCGTCTCCATATGCTAGAGGAATTCCTCCCTTAGATAGCTTCTGTGCGTTTGATGTATCCTTGACATAACTGAAAGGAAATTCAAACGTTGCCAACATTATATTAAGGATATAGCAATTTCTCAAGTAGAAACTTGAGAGAGAAAGAATACCTTGGAGTTTCACATTTTACAACCTCGACGCAAATAAGGTAAGGTGCTTTCTCTCGGGAATTTAAAAGCACTGCTTCATCTTCAGGTATATTGAGAACACGATAAACCCCTTTCCCTATAGGAAAGCACACTCCTGCCCACAATATAAATCTCGTATATGTCAAAAACAAACTAACCATAAAAGCCCGGAGCAACAATGTAATTAACACATATGCCTTAATTATATGCAATAGAGCTGCAGAACCTCAAGAAATGCACTAACACAAGCACTAGGCAGAAACATTTCACGTCTCGTACCCAAACTTCCATACCCAAAAGCTCATCTACTTTTGAGAGCATGTGGAGAGTGCTTTATTAAAACTTGCCACAGCATTTAAGACCTAATTTAACTATTTCCTATATTTGACACTACAGTTAGGACATAGGGACTATTATTAAAACTGAAATCTCTTGAACAGCTAAGGACGAGATCAATCGCAATAAAGACATTTTATAGACTAGATTGAGCCTAATAACACAAAAAGGAAGAGTAGAAGATCCTAAATATTCCTAATATGTTACAGTAACACTATTTCTGTCATTTTGAAGCCCAAAGATGTAACAACACAATCAAACTGCATCAGTTATTATTTTAAAATCTATCAGCAGAGCATTAATAATGCCTCTTCCACACTTTCCCTTCCAAGATTGCACTTACAATCCTACATATATATTCCCCATTGCACTCCTCATGTACTATCCATTTCATAATATTTCTACCACCTAAAACTAATGTATTGCAGATTTGCAGCACGATCCAACATGGGAGAATGTGGGTCAATGACATGCTAAGAGAGATCGCCACTGCTATAGTGTCATTCATCTTCGAAGACTTCAGAAGTTGAAGATCTCTTGACACATGCAACAAAAAGAAGGGAAAGATGACGAGGTGTTACAATATCTAGGATGCATTATAAAAAAAACAGCATTTCTCAGAAGATTTAGTTTTAAGCAATTATTAATCAGAGCTTATTGTTACCTCCACTAGTCTGAGATTCAGCCACATGAGAATTGATTTCTGCAAGGGACTGCACATATAGGCATTACATATCAGCAACTGAATAAAGGAGAGAATGATGATGCAATTATAGGCACAATTCAAAAGAACATAGAATATAGTCAACCTCACGAAGTGCACATTTGCGATCTTCAACAGGAAACACATCCACTAAGCCGAAGGAAGTTTCACAAAGTGCATGTACAAAATCCAATGACTCATGGTATGCTCCTTTACGGAACTGCGATATAGCACTATTAGGAAGTGGAGGCTTCAAGTTTGTTTTCTGATTCTGCTGTGAGGGAGAACCGACTGAACCAAGATTTTTCTGTCACATTAATTGACAATATAGTAAAGAGAAGTCAAGACCATGCAAAATGATGATGTAACCCCTAGAATAAATCAAAATTTAGTGGATAGCATTGCTAGCATGGGAATACGTCAAAAACTTAACAATCCCAAGTCACCATCATTATAATATATTCACTCCTCTGTAAACAACAGTTATGCAACAGAAACAAAAAGATTGGTGCTACAGATAGCCAAAATTTATCGATATGCTTATGGAAAAGCTCTTTCAGGAGATATCAACACTAGCTAACTCCTCACGTCAACTAGTCCACCTTCAACAAAGATATAAATGAGCATGAACTGAGTGAAAAGCACTTTAAGAATTACTACTTAATTATAGTACAAGCAACAGTCCACTTTTTTCATTATATTATACTAATAAACTTTTTCCAGCTCCAAAATGTACAAACTTCGGAAAGACATCAAAAACTGAAAACACACGGCACTAGGAAACTTTTGCACTTAAAAACTTTAGGTTTAACTAGATTCTATCATTGGTCACATAATCTAACAAGATAGTTTTGATCGATTAAAGCCACAAGCTACAAACAGTTGCCTAATTATATGCTAATAATTAATGTTCCTTCGACCTTCTGTTAATATTGAAGAAGATAGGGGAAGATAGTTAACTAACCTCTTTTATCTTTTTTATGCCGAAAAGCTCAGAGTCTTCCACAGATCTATCACGGTCTCGAAACAACTTGCGAAAGAAGTTCTCTGTTCCTGGACTGCCTTCAAAACCATTTGCCTCTAAAGCTGTAGCCTTTGCCTCCTCAGGATGTACACGGAACAATTTGCGGAAGAGTGGAAAATCTGAAGGTTCCTCCTCATCGCCATTGGCATGAATCTTATCATCAGCAGGATTGAGGCTCTCAACAATGATTGTCTTCTCCTCAAACTTCTCCTTGAAGAATTTTCGGAAAAAACCTTCTTTCTCATCATATTCATCATCTTTCCTCTCACTAATATCCTTCTTATCTTCAGACTTATCCTTAAAAAGCTTTCGGAAAAAACCTTCTTTGTCATCATCCTTAACCGAATTTGAACAGTTTTTGTGCTCATCCTCATTTCCCTCATTCCCATCCTTTTTGTCCTCAAACTTGTCCTTGAAAAGTTTCTTAAAGAACCCTTCCTTCTCATCATCTTCAACTGATTTCCTAATCCCATCCTTTTCTTCTTCATTGTTTCTCTCATTGGCATCCTTCTTATCATCAAAGACTTCCTTGATCATTTTCCTGAAGAAATTCTCTTTCTCATCATCATCTATCGATCTAGAAACAGACCTCTCTTCAGAATCACTCTTACTATCACGGAAAAGGCGCTTAAAAAAACCCTCAGAACTAGCTGTCAACCCCTCATCCTCATCTTTACTATCTCTCAACAACCTCCGAAAGAAGCCATCCTTTTCCGAGTCATCATCTTCTTTCTCAGCTGACTTCCTAAAGAGCAAAGCATCCCTGACTTTCGGACCTGGCATAAACTTCTTAAAAAGTTTGTTGTTCTCATCAGGCGACATCTTCCCATTTTCATCACCCACATTAGACCCTGACGAGGGTGAGAACGTGAATGACCTCTGCATTGGCGGGGATGACGTCAATGACAAAAGCCGTTGTTTCGAAGAAAGCAACTTGTTAAGCATTTGGTTCTTACCCCCAGAGCCAACCCCCTCATTCAATGGCCTAATAAGAGGCGGCCACTCACCCATCAGTGTCGCAGCAATCTGGCATTTCTCTTGGATCCTACTGATCCCATCATTATCATCACAATCCTCAATCTCCGCCATCAAAAACCAATGCACTTTCAACGCAATCTTAAGCGACTTGGAGCACACATCGATCACAAACTTATCCAATGACGGACTCGGTTTATGCACCATCATATAACAAATTTGAAACAAGTACCCCTCAATTCCCGATAACGGAAGCGTATACATTCTATTACACAAGTAATCCCGAACACCCGAGTGTTCATGCTTATACAAGTAACTAACAGCAATCCACTCACAGAAAAACGCCGAATCAAAGAATCGAATAAGCCACCCATTCTCCCCTACACTTTCACTACTAATCAGGTTAGTCCTAGTTATCTCCCTCGGAAGTTCATCCGGCTCACCAATAGTTATCCCTAATAATCTCACCATTTTCTCAAATTATCCAAACTTTCACTACCATCATCATCACAAACCCCAAACCCTAACCCTAACCCTAACACTAACCCAAACCCTAAAATTCACCATTCTTCGCATAAGATTAACAAAACCCTGGCAGACATTGACGACTGCCAGGGAAGGTAAAATTTCAATAATTTCTCCTAAAACTTCTCAAAAAAAGTGAAGAAAAAATTCGATTCAGTTGAAGTATACGATGCAATTACAAAAATTCAAAAATTGATGAATAATTGAAGATAAATAAGTAGAAGAAGAAGAAGAGTTTGTGGATCGGAGCTTACAGATTAAGAGAGAGAAAAAGAGGAGAGAGAAGATCGCCGGAAATTAGCGACGGCGGCGAAAACGGAGCTGAAATTTTGCGACTAAACGACGGTCGCCGGCGTCGGTCTATGCTGCTTCTGTGTCGTCCTTGGTAAGAGAGAGAAAATGAAAGAGGAGAGAGAATCAAATTTTTTGATTTTTTTGTTTTTTTTTAGAAAAGGGCGGAAGAAGGGACGAAGGATCAAAAACAATATTTGTTCATTACGTATTATTCAAACAATATGATTATTATATTATATTATATTTTATAATAAAATATAATAATAATATAAAAATTTTAAGTTATGGATTTTTCACCACATACCTTCGAATACTTTCCTTCTTAATAATATACCCTTCAACTTTTCAAAACTCGTCAACTGACTTGCATTGACATTTTTAGTTGTTAATCTATCATTATGTTACTAATCTCTAATTAACTCCTACTTGAACAATTTACCTTAAGTGACCACCATTAAAATACCGCTATGGCCAGAGAGAAAGGAGTTGTGGAGGAAAAGAGAAAAAGAGTTGTGGAGGAAAAGGTGTTTCGATGGTTATCAATTAAGATAACGGGTTAATTCTGGTTGTAATAAAATTATAAACTAATTACTAAAAAAACTAATCGCTATTAGTCAGTAAGGACATATGGTGAATTTTTAAGAAACTAAGGATATATGATTAATTTTAAAAGGTTGGAGGATATTTCGTGAAAAAAAAAACAGTTCAGATATTCTTGGTGAGAAATCCATTAAAATTAATCATTCAATTTTTTCATGAATTAATACTTTATTTTTCCAATATTAATCGTATTTACAAATGAAATACTACAAACTTTGACCATATTTTCAGCGTTATATAAATAAAATATTTATATGGAATCTTATTAGATGTGTTAAAATTAATAAAAGAAAATGTGCTTTAGTGTGTAGTTTTTTAAAAAAAAATATGATTTTCACTCATACATAATATGTAAATATTAATTATCAAATCTATATAAGTTAATAGAATGTGTAGGTAAGCATTGCGTGCCGCCTTGTGTCACCCCACCTCATACATTGATATGACGCTGCTTTGTCTCCAACATGACATTCATACGCTAACCATGACCTCTTACGTTTTAACATCATGATGTTAATCATTACCACTAAACTATAACTTGTACTTGTTACAAAGTGTCAATTTAAAACTATACATCCTCTTTATCTAATTAAATTACACAAGTTATCGTTAAGGTCCAATAACTAGTGAGTATATTGAAAATTATAAAAGTATTGAGATAATTTTGAAATGGAATTGTTTTATTTTATTCGAGAAAATATGGGTAGAATTTGAAATGTAGTGGATCTTGCATTCTTGCTATTGTGCAATGTGGGTGTGCTAGAGGTTTTATTTCAAGGATATAAATTTGCTACAGCATGTATAGCCGGCAAGGAGCGGACTAGTGTGAGATACGTGATTGACGGATAAGAAATTTAAATGTCAAATGTTAATGGGACGACGATGACCTGTAACGGAAGGGATTCAAATCCGAAGACTAAGGGTCCGTTCTGTTCAACTTATTCTAACTTATATAAGATTTTATAAGATCAGATCAGATCAGATCAGATCAGATAAGATAAGATAAGATAAGATAAGATAAGATAAGATCAGATCAGATAAGATAAGATAAGATAAGATCAGATCAGATCAGATAAATAAGATGTTAGACACACACAATAAATTATCTTATAAGATAAGATAAGATCAGATAAGATTTTATAAGATCTTATAAGATAAGACAAAATAAGTTGAACAGAACGGACCCTAAGAAATAAATTTGCTACAGCATGTTTTCTTTAATTTTTTCTAATTATTTTGTGGTGAAACATGCTTCAATTATGTAGTAATTGTAATATTATTATTTCAAAATTGTCTATGCACTTTTATGTTTTATTTGCGGAAGATTAACTTGAACACTTTTATTTTTAGTGTAGATCAACTATTATTATATTAATTTTCTAGTACAATTTGGACTATACTTTATCTTTATAACCTAACTTTCACCCTCCTTCAATAAAAAAATATTTTATATATTAACTCCAATCACATTTACTTTTTAATAAAATAAAATTCCATAACCTCACTACAATATATCTTCTTAAGCTACGTGTTTCAACAACTATTCGAATTTTTATGAGTCGGAAGGAGTACAAATTTGTTCAAAAATTATAATAATACGTGTTTGGCAACCGAGGGGTGGTAAACATGTTGGGTTAATTTTAGTTGTTTGTATTGATCGTTGAAACAATTTATAGTTATTGATATGCAAAACAATTGGGCATTTGAGACCATACTACTCCATATAGCTAATAAGGCTATTGAACTATTTCCAATTCAGTTTAGTTCAGTTTCGCTCCCATAAGAATCATAATAGTAATATTATTAGTATTACTACTTTTATTTTAATTATAATAATTCGACCCCGTCTTTTGAATTGTCATTGGTATTGTTAGTCGAAAGGGTTGGCAATCAGGTCGGGTTGGGTCAAATTCAGGTCGACTTGTTTACATAAATGGGTCAGCACCACAAACCCGAACCCGAACCGTTTACCTAAACAGGTCAGAAATTCCAACCCGAACCCGACCTGTTTATAAACGGGTTGGCCTGAACCCGACTAGTTTAACCTGATTTTTAAAAATTTCTTCTGAGGTTCAAGAATAGGTGGGCTCTATGGTGAGAATTATGTAAGAAAAAAAATATAATTAATTGGGTGCATTCAGCTCCAATAACTTTTATCAATAATTTATTGAGTCCTTTTGTATAGTCTCCATGTCTGTTCTTCTATTTCTTTAGTACTTGAAGCTGCAATAATGACTTCCATTTTCAATTATATGAATTAGGCTAATCTATGAGTTTCTTCTTCCCACTTTCTCTTTCTCACACTCTCTCTCTTCGTCGGTCTGGCTTTACAATTAATTTAAACGGGTTAGGCGGGTTATTTCCGGGTTGAAATTTTCAACCCAAACCTAACCCGTTTAGTTTTCAGGTCAGGTTCAGGTCGACCCATTTAGTTAAACGGGTTGAAAACTTCAACCCGAACCCGCTTATTTCGGGTTAGGTTCGGGTCATTTGCCTTTTATTTTTCAGTTGAGATATTACTTAACTTGACTTCTTTCTACATTGACACCCTATCTATAGTTGGTCAATTGCATATCCTTCGTGTACTTGCATCTCTATCTATGCCAACCTCACACAAATTATTAATCTCCCAACCTTTGAGATCATCCCGCTCTTAAGGGTTTCCATGGTCGTGTACACAACTCTCATTCTTTTTGAGATCATCTTTCAACCTTTATCAACCATCTAAAAAAGATATGATAAAAATTATTTACGAAACAAATATGATAAGATTCAACACGAATAATTCCCCTTACATAGAGTGATATAAATTACAAAATGCAATTCAATTTTTTCAAAACTTGATCACATGAGCTATAAAATGGAAGAATATTTTTTTTTCCTTGACCAAGTAAGATAATTGACCCAGGAGTTTTAGACTACTAGCTTGCAGGCACACGAACTCACAGTCTCGAAGGCACATTGCCACCACAAGTTGAGAGAACCTCCCTAACTTAAATATTTGTGGTTGAGAAGACTCGGAAAATGCTCATCAGCTGAGTCAAAACTATGCCTTAGAAAAGAAGAATGTTAGAACACAGTAATCAGTGCTTGCTATTGAGCTCTTCAAACTGAACAAATTCCATGCAAATATTGCACAGAAAAGGAAAGGAGTATATTGATAATTTTCTATTCTACTGTTCTAATTCTAACCCTCTCATTATGCTCTTGCCCACACATCATCCATGTGGAGTCTAGCAACTTCAACCCATGCTTTGCTTGTAGGTTAATTATGACAGCTAATGCACCCTTTACAATTCTCCGCACCATCTTATATATACATTTCTTTGGTAGTAAACTACCATAGCATTATTATTAGCAAAGTGATTTGATGCTAAATGACTATTATTAACGATTGAAAGGTTACCAAGGATGTCTTGGCCTAGTGGTTAAGATTGAGGTGCTGTGAACGATAGGTCACAGGTTCGAATCCCCCCTCCCCTTCTTTGTAATTTGTACTGCCTTGGAGATGTGCTTCTAATTTTTAATTAGTGTTATTGCCTTTTTCACTTTTTGGCTTCATTGTTCTTCATTATGCCAAACTGCCAATTTGATAAATAAACAGTTTTATGTTTGGTGAAATATCAGGAAGTTCTTTTTGTTATTGTATAATGCACTAGCAAAACCCTTTCAAGCACTTTCTAGTTTCTACCATACGCATAAAAGTTAAAACCTATGCTTCAATTGTCAAAAGATGGTGTAACAGCGATCTTATCAACCAATGACATACAAGGAAGTAGTTTGAGTTTGGTGGCTCTTTTTCTTCAATTGGTAGAAATTTGAAATACAACTAAGAACTGAAGTTGATATCAAAATTAACAAACATGAAATTAATATAATAATTGTGGTACTTAAAACCTGCATTTAATTTCATCTACATTAATATACGTCAAGACTAATACACACCACAACAACAGTTTTTCTATGTTTTGTCCTAATATTTGTTGAAAATCTATATTTTACCGTTACTTTTAAAAAAAACTCCATTGTATTTGTATCCCTATATTTTTAGAAGGGTATCAATTATTCCCATTCGTAAAATGTTCTATAAGTTTTAAAGTCATTTTCACGAGTTCAAAACTGATTTAGTTAAGCTAAATTACTTGTTATAGGTCGGAACGTGTTTGTCAAACCCATTTTTTCCCACTGTTTAAGAAGAGATTCAAGCTAATTATATTGGTTTCGAAATAAGATCAGAACACAAACATCTTTTTAACAGAATTTATTAATGAAGAGTATAGCCATAAGGGCATCAATGAGACACTTTCAAAATCATTTCAAAAACTTTGAAAAAAGTGAGAATACCATGTTAATTTTCAGCAAACACAAGAACTCAACATAGAAACAACCCCAACGCACCCCCACCCCACCATCCCCAGGAAAATAAAACTAATTAGATAATGCATATGCCATATAGAACAAGTTCGCTCCTAGATTCATTTTCGGAGGAGATGTATGTGCTCCTAAAATCTAGCCCATACATAGGTCTTATTGTTTACTGTTTAGTTGTCGGTGTAGAATAAGAGTATTGAATGTGAAATATGGCATTAACATTTTCTCTAACCCTAGTCAACATCTTAATGAAATCTGTTCTAACATATAAACAACAGACTTCACTCTAATTTCTAGCAAGATTAACATAAGCAATGGTGTCCTGGATCGCCAAATATAGGATAGGATTAACAGACTTCACTGATTTTACTAAATTGTAGTATAGGATTACAAAGGATGAGACTACAACTGAGCAGCAAGTATTTCATTCCATGTATCAGGAATCCCGGGTAGGCACCAATGCAGGCAATCTTGTATTCCCGAAGACGCTTTCACACTATACCGTGATATATGCCCCTCGTCTCTCAACTGAGAGAGAGCCGTGATATCCAACAGTTTCACCTTTGTGCCCTTAACGGCACTCGCAATAACTTGATCACTTGACTCGTCCTGATTCACTTCACTTCCTCGGGCCATAGGAGTCGTGTTCTCGCAGCTCCCCCCGGTGTTCCAATCCCCATTAAAGAAATGCCTTGGTGAAATCGTCCGAAAGAATGCCTTCAGCCGGGGATGTGAAGGAAGCTGTGAATCAAGCCATTTGGTAACGCTATGGATTGTGAAATTCTTAGCATTTCCAATCATTGCCAGCCTCCTGTTTTGATTTGGTTTCCCGTCAACATACATCACCCATCGATTTGCATTAACCTTACCTCGATTCCAGTGATGACCCGTATTAAAAATCAGAACATCAAACCGGTGCAGATATTGCTTCAAGAAAGACGGGGGACGGTCCAAATGCATGGCAACTTCAGAGGCAGGGTCATTACTGTTGACAGGAACAAGGTCACAGAGGCAGGATGACCAGTAGTACAGTATCGTGGTGTTAGTTTCCGGGAATCGGAAGGCCCAACCATTGGGACGGGAAGCACCATGTGGGGTGCTTAATCCATATTCTTTTCCCACATCTTGAACTTCAGGAATCTCTTCACCACCAGTAACCATACACATGAGAGACTGGAACTGTTGCCTGCCTAAGGAATCGCCAACAAAAGCAATAGTCTTATCTTGCATCCTGCAAAATATTAATCATCATTTAGAACCGTGCTTTCATGGGATTGATCACACCAAATAGAAGAAAATGTTGTTTTGATATAAACTTCAAAAATTCTATAAAATTACTGTAATAGATTATTTGATAGAGGAAAAACATAAAGCATAAAACAGTTTGTCTAAAGGGGTAATGGGGGGGATAAACAGTACCACAAGGTAAACAAACATTAATCAGAAATAAGAGAACCAAATTCATCTCTAAAAGAAGGTAAAATATACCTTATAAAATAATGATTAAAAAAATAGAGAGATGAAGAGCAAATCAAATTTTCAAGTATGATAACTGGGAAAAGCTATTATATCAAGGTGACAGCAAGTTCAGCATATATGACATATGGGAATCATTAGCAGAAAACAGTTCATAAAGGAAAGTGAAATGGAAAGGGAATACCAACTTAAGAAACTTGGCACCGAAATACATGAGAAATGCCCATAATTTTCAGGAGTACTTTAAGATAACTTCCTCACCTCTTCAAAAATGCAGATCTTTCAAAGTCTGGCATGTCACAATTTGCTGGTTGCCATCTATAAGCTTCATAACCAAATTCTGGGCGTTGTGTTAATCTACAAGCCCACATCTCTGATAGCCAGTGCTTGCATTTAGAGCCAGAATACAATGGTCGCCTGTTATCTACAACCCATCTACCCTTCGCATAATTACACACTGTCAATAAGAAAACATAATATCTTTAGCATAAGACTAACAAATTTTCTAAATGAAAGCAAGATCAAGTCTCTGCAATCAGGGTTTGGTATAAATTGTCAAGCAGCCAATGTGAGGGTACTTCCAGGTCATTTGAATTATTTCTGGGGGTGGCAATCAGGTAGCATATCCACTAGTAAAGGTAATGGCAGTGTAGCACTATTCTGAACATTACAATTCTATAGCCTACTAAAACAGCCTAAGAATAATACATTTTGAGTAATTTGTCCCGGATTAAAGGAACGAAACAGCAAGTATCCTGCTTCCATTTCCAGCCACAACAAATGCAATAAATCAAGAACGTTAATTAGCTATTAAAGCAGTGACTAGTTAGTAAAAACCTAACCATGATCAAAACCAACCAATGGACTTTATAAGTATAAATCACTAGTTTTAAATAAGACAAATGAACTTGGCGGCATAGGAAAAGGTAATAGCACAGAAAAGTTAGTCATCCAATGCAACATCTTAGAATGAGATATCAACCAATAAAGAAACAACTATGTACGAGAGACGAAAATCCAGCATGCTTGTATCATAATCCCCAATCGGAGTATCAGACATTAAAAGAAAGACGAGTGAACACCAAGAAACCATAAAAACACCTAGTAGGCCATCAGTCATGTATAGAAGCAATGAAACAAATGCTAACTGCTAAATAACAAGCAAGCAAGACCACTAAGGACGGCAGGACCTCAAGGCAATCAGATAATAAGCTACTTCTACTTTGAATAATGATATTTGAAACTGGAAAAAAGTCAAGTGGAAGGTAGACACTTTGTTAGTTGTCACATCGGTAAAAACTTGTCACACATTATAAATTCCAAAATAGATAACCCTTAGAATATCTACAAGAGTATCTACCGTTGTTATGAGATGAGGAGCTCTGCACAGATGAGGATATAGAATCACTGTCATCTTCAACCGTTACGGTTGACTCTTCGGCCACAGGTTCTCTTTTCTCAACAATGGACATCCGGGGTTTTACTCTATCTTCTGTTTCTTCTTTATTCTCAATATTCGATATCTGTGGTACTGTTTTTTCTTCTGTCTCATTGTTTACATGTCGAGGTTCTTGAACAGGAACATCTTCTGGATTGATAAGATCTTCAGAAATGTGTGAAGCTACATCAAAAACATCTGAATTAAAAACAATAAGCATACATCAGAACAGAAGACAACGAATAAAATAGAACCACCTGCAGACCAATTCAAACAAACACTTTAAGGGATTCATTAGATCAATTTTAAGGAATAAACAGATCTAAAATATTAAGTTTGTGCCTAAAAAATTACAGCATTAAGTAAAAGATCATGAGTCTGTATCATATATAAATGCAGTAGTTGCAAGTTGCATGTCCAAAGATCCAGTGTGTTATCTCTAAAATAATGGGAAACTAATATTGAATTCCCAATAGATATTTTCTAGAAGTTCAGCACTTGAGGAACTAAGAAGAAAATCAGCATCTATGAAACAGAGAGAAATTTTTTTGAACCAGAAATATAGAAGATGAACATGGGCACGAACCTGAAGGTAAAATCAAGTTATCCTGGGACAATAATATATTTGTGAGAACAGGTCTTCTCTCATAAGACCAAAGGAATACAGTCATACATACGACAGCCAGTAGAGTGAAAGAGAATTGCTTTCCCCTGGCTCTCTGGAGATTTCCTCCCTTCATTTCCGTAAATGCACAACCAGCTTATTCACCTCATCTTTTGCAAAACATCTGATAAGTTATTCTGCACAACACCTTTTTCTTCTTTTTCTTCAAACTACAGAAGAAAAACCCAAAAAAGTTAGAGAATGCTGAGAACAGTACATAATATACAAAGTACAATCAGCTCAGACAACAAAACAAATAGATAACTGATTAAAAAAAAGACATCTAATGGACCACAGGGATTCCAATTGATATTATGCATGTGTTAATTTATGGAGGTGTCTATTAAAAAGAAACATACTAAGAGCCAAAAACATGATATATACAAGAAATCGGCGTATATGAGTGAAAATTATTCATCTTTGATACATTTTGCAGTGTCTATTTGCTTAGACGAATGGATTAGAGCATACTACCAGCTAATCCAATATCAAAAGCTCTCCTCTGCATAAGCCATTTTACATTAAAGATTGCTTAGACCATTCACTTTAAAATTATAATACCTGAATGGGTTAAGACCATTCAAACATAGATATAGCAAAAACACCCATCATAATATGGGGGTCTTAAAAAAATCGCGATGTACACAGTCTTACCCCTAGCAATGCAAAATACCACAAAATTCATTCAGATAAAATTCCCAAAGATTCCTAGATATGGCCCCTGGATATCTACTCATATCCCACAATATCCCAGTCCAAGTAACATAACCTCATGCTAACATAATACCTTATGTTTAATTTAATCTTGTAGTTGTTATCACGGAATCTATACTAATACTACAAGACAAGCAATGATAATACAACTCCCCGTCGTAATCAAATTCTCTAAGGAGAACTTTTATACTAACGATAATTCCTATGTATTGCCCCATTCCAAATATAAGTTCACTTACCACATATTATTTTAAGAAAATAAGTTGCTACAAATCATGAAACCCACAAAGTCACCATCAACACAGGTAACCTCATAAGAACTTTTGTTTCTAAATTCTTATCCCCTTCTTGAATTCCAGATTTAGATTTAGAACCACTTAAACTAAACCACATATATTACAACACAAAACATTTTCTTTCCAAATTCTCTTACCATTTTCATGGCTGACTAGTTCAAACTACAAAAAAAGCAGAATTTAACTAATTACCAGTAATCAAACCCCTAATCTTGCAAATTAAACTCCTAATTTTATTTGACATAACCAACCTATTAAATTTAACTTCCCAAACCCAGTAAAAAAAAAGTAGGTAACCATATAAATACATTTTAACCCCACAAAATCCACCTAAACAAGGATAAATCTAAACAAGAAAATTTGCAAGCAGTAATTTCTTTTTTCTCTTTTTTCATACCAAAAATATCAAAAAGAAATTAATCAAAACATAAAATGCAAAAGATATAATTGGATCCGAAACTATAAAAATCAGAGTACAAACCCTTACCTTTCCAATTTGATGCGTAATTTTAACCAAGAATCCTCAAAACCTGCAATGCCATTTCAATTTTCAAACGAACAACTTCAGCAACATCATAAAATAATTAAAAACTTCATTTTTACAAAACGGAAAACATAGAACAATCTGTAAAAAGAAATTAAAGAAACAACATGCATGAAACTCAAAGTGGGTAATTTTGCTTTCAATTAAAAACCCCAGAAAAATGCAATAATCAGCTTAAAACTTCGAAAACCTAGATTAATTCTGATTATAGAGTAAAAAAAGAAAGAAAATTAAAACAAAAAATACCTGAAAAAAATTGTATTGTTCCTTTTTTTCGTAGGTAAAGTTGGGCGAAAAGATATTTTTTCCCCTTGATTTGGGTTTAACCTTAGATTCTCAATCAAGAGAGAAAAGAAAGGGGAGAGAGATTTGAGGCGCACAAAAATGGTGTTTTTGTAGCAGGGCCCTTGCTTTATGGGTTGTCTAGTTTTTTTCTGCAGTGCAAAAACAAAAATAATGGGTGCATGAAAATAAGACTATGGTACTAAAATATTTATAAAATGGTAAGGCGCATGAGAATGAGATCCAACTTCCTCATACTAATTACCACTAAGATTGCGCCACGTAACATGGACAATTAATACAACTAATTAATTATACTTGTAATGTGTCGTATAGGTTCTTGAGCTTCTCTTAAATGATCAGGGTGATTAGCAAGTTTGTGTGGTGTAGTTAATTAGGGAATTAATTTGCAATTTTAAGGTTATAAGGTTGAATTCTCCTAACTACAGTGTTTAGGGGAATGCTGAAACAAAAACGCCGGACATATTGAGGTTTAAACAGGGTCATTTTCTTTACCATTATAAAAAATGATCAAGGTGATCGAGAATATTAACGTACTACAAATGTATTTTGTGTAGTTTTGAGAAAGGTTATTGTCATTGACTCATTGTGATATGTATTATTTATATATCAGCTTGATAAAATAGTACAGTAGTTTTTGTTTCTAAACATAATTTATTAGAATTGATTTGAACTTATCTGAAACTTAGGTTATGTTCTTTTGGACTAAATTAATGAAAATTCCGTTCAGTTCTGTTCAGACAAATTCAATTCAGTTCAGTTCAGTTCAGGTTTATTCTATTCAGTTCAGGTTTATTCAGTTAGTTTCCTCTCACGGTTTTCATTCAATTCAGTTCAGTTCATGTTTATTCAGTTCAGTTCAGTTCAGGTTTATTTAGTCCAAAATAACAGAGCCTTAAGAAAGTTTAATTTACAAAGTGTATGTTGGAGATGGAGGGAAAGGAATCGGAGGGGAATGAAGAAATGGATTTTCCTCCATTTGGATACCGAATGAGGAGGGAAGGGAGTTGGAAGGAAGAGAGATGGAGGATGAATTCCTTCATATTTTGTGAGAAACAAATCTCTCCAACAATAGAAAAATTTAGAAGGAAAATTCATCACTCTTCCAGCCTCCTCCCCCTTTTTCTTTCCATCCCCTTCCTTTCCTTTCTCTTTCTCCATTTAAACACACCGTTATTGGAACTTATCTAAACTTTTGGAACTTATGAAAGCTTAATTTAAAAAGTGTTGGAATCTATTGGAACTTGACTGAACTTATTAAACATAAAACTCTTTTATTTATGAAGGTGACGAGAACGCATCCTGACACATTATTTAGAAAGGAGGAAAGGAAGGGAAATAAATGGGAACATGTTCCCTTATTTGGACAAGGGATTAGGGCAAGGAAGGGCATAGAGAGGAAATGATCCATTTTTCCTCTTCTTTAATAAACATCATTGGAGAGATTTGGAGAGAAAATTGAGCTTCATCTTCCTCCTCCCTTTCTTTCCCTTCCCCTTCCTTTCCCTCCTATATTGATATCCAAAACAATGTGTTAGTATTGAAACTCGTTTTCATCCATGTTGTTTTGAGATTGTATTTTACGCATTTTTTCTCAAATAAAAAACTAACGCTTGCACCCCTTGCATAGGTAATCCGCAACTTAGAACTTCTCGATTTTGGGGACAACTTTTGTAAGCTTAAAAAATCCTAATATAAACAACATCATTTACTTATTAGACTTTACCCATTCAAACTTTTTATGAAACTTTATACCATATAACTTAAGTTCGAAGATATGAAAGTTTCAAAAGGAAATGTAGGATGAAGGGTTCTTTTCAATACAATAGTGTACCTCGGCAACCCCATTCCCAAAACCTTTAAGTTAGGTAGCATTTAGCAATTTTGGGTTATATCAATAAAGAGTTCCAGATTTAATCATGACAAAGCTTGTAGGCAAAGCAAGGAGAATATATCAAATTAGAGAGTCCATCAAAGTTGGTTAGAGCTTCCCTCCCGGTTCCAGGTGATCCTGGGATTGATTCTCATCCCCGTCCTTGTGGCTCATTCGCACCAAAAAAAAAAAAAAAAAAAGTCCACCGAAGTTGGGTTAGGGAGACAAAAAGACATAGAGCATCAACTCACATCTCCAGCACGGTTTGAGTCTTAATTATTTCATCACAAGTTTGATATCAAAAATAGAGACACATCGCAAATACTATTAGGTTTCTAGTTCAGAAATTATTTAGTGTAGAAAAGATTGTAATTTACAGAGGTGTGTGAAAGTCACTTAGATTCAACGATGATTATGATAGCTTTGTATTTTATTTTTTTCCTATTAGTTTCTGATAGTTTTTCCCACGTTATGTTTGCATTTGTCATTGTCTCTCAGTTTCCTACTTTACGTTTGTTTTTCTTATCAGGCGCTTCCGCAATTCTCAACAGTTCAGTCACTTTGTATCAGGATTATAAATTTCTTCACTTTGTGACGTTCGATTCTGAGTTCCTTACCAAATATACTTATAGTTTTCATTATCAATAATTTACTTTAAAATGATATCACTAAATATCATTTAGTTTAGTAGTTAAGACTTTAGTATATAAATTTGAAGGTCATGGGATCAAATCCTATACAATGCATTTACTATTTTTTTGTTGTACATGGATCATGTGAAGTAAAACAAACCTAAGAGAGAGCGCCACGTGGCGCCGTTCCTTGGTTAAGAACACCTTTTAATATACTTCATCTGTTTTTTTAGTTGCAACATTTGCCTTTTCACATTTACCGAGACACTTATTTGAACGTTAATATCTCATATTGGGTGTAAGTAAAAATTATAAAAATTTGATATTTGGAATCATCGCATTGAGACGAATCTAACAAGACCCCACTTGACTATGTTTTTTCTTATATAATGGTGCGAGATTACTTAACAAAGTTGGTTGATGAATAGTGCCAAAAAACAAATGTTGCAACTAAAAAAACAGAGGTAGTATTAGTATAGATGAGGTGATCGATGTAATTCAGATAGGTTAAGCATATTGTATATAATTACCTACGACTCATTTAAATCACTGATATAATACTACTAGTTGTTAATAGACCTGGTTATTGGGCGGGGCGGGGCGGGTCAGGGTCAGTGCGGGTCGGGTCCTAGGAGGGTCGCCTCATAAAGGGTCAGTAGCGGGTCGGGCCAGATGGGTAGCGGGTCGATAATGGGCGGGTCGGTAAACGAGCAAGAAAAACATGGAACAAAGAGAGCCAATAGTGAGTATAAATGAATGCGAATCCGAATATGTAATTGTTTTTTCAAAACCTATTTTATTTTTCAAAATTATTGGGTTTCTTTGTTGGCCCTATAATGACCCTGTCCAATAATAACCCTGTCCAATAAAGCGCGTCCAATAAAAGCGCGTAGATTTGGACTGCTCTAACCCTTTAATTTCGCTACCCTGTCCAATAACCAAGTCTAGTTGTTAATTATGTTTTGGAATTAATATTATATACAAATATAGAAGTACAACACAATAACTCATAGATGCTTTATAGAATGAATTAAAATTAAAGTTGAGGCCTGAGGGAGTGGTTATGATCTTTGACTTCTTGATGTCCTTCGTGAGTTATGAATTTAGTATAATGCTGTTGAGTGTTGACACTTCACAAGTCACAACCAGTTCCTTGAAAGATGGTTCTGGTCTTGACGTCTTGTTATATTAATCTTGTACATGGTATAATGGGTCAATCTATTACTACAAACCATCGTTTTTAATTCTCAAAGCTAAGTTATGCTGGATTGACACTTATGATTTTCAAATTAAGGTTGACGTTGTCTTTTTCTGTTGTCATTTCTTTATCATCTCTAATTAGCTTGACCTTGTCAATAGAATCTTTTTTTTTTTTGATAAAGGGAACAAGCTTTGTCAATAGAATCATGTGAATCACTGAATTGTAGTGGAGATTTCGGCATTGGCTAGTATTTTGTTTGGGTGACCGGCCACTGAATTTATTATAAATATTTTTCTCAGTTTTAGTTAATTTTGGTCTTTTTACTTGAAATAATGTGCATACAACTAAGGGTATGTTTTTTATCTAAAATAATTTAAATCTAATTTATTACACTTGATTAGACCTGATTAACTTTAATTTCATCATATGTTTACACCTGATTGAACCTGGTTAGCCATGAAACTTTTTTTAAGGTGAAGAGACACCCTATGTTTACCGCAATTTATACTTGTTGGAACTTAAAATTGATGTTTTGTTGAGCCTACATTTTTTTTTGCTAAACTTAGCTTATCTTATACGTACTACCAACTTTTCCCGAACGTTTTTATTGACCTTATTTTTTATCAATTAAACTTACCTTTACTCAACTTAACTTACTCTTGTTGATACTTCTTTCAATAAGTTGAGAAAAATATAGCCCAAACTAATTCTCTTTGCTATAATAAGAAAACAGAATTATGTTGGGACCTAATTAAAATCACAATATACCTGTTTGACTGGATGTGACTGAAATTAATAACTTTTATATACTAATATTAAAGAGCTAAGATCGAATTTTCTCCACGCTATTTTTCGGACAACAAAAGTTTTTTATCCAAAATTGAGGTTGGGCTCCTCTATAAAAAAAATATTTCCTCCGTTCTTTTTCTATTGCAACAATTGAGTCTTCACGATTGCCGATGCACAACTTTAACAATGAATATCTTTAATTACTTTTTAGTAAAAAATATAAAAATTTGATATTGTGAAAGTATATATCGAGACGAATCTAACAAGACCCCACATGACTATATTTTTCCTTAAGTAAAAATAAAAAATAGATAGTGAAAGAGTGGTGAATGAATAGTGTAAAAATCCAATTATTGCAATAGAAAAAGAATCGAGGACGTACTTGGTAAAACCTTAAAAGTAGTTACAAGTCAACTTGCTTTAAATAGTTTAGCCATTTGCAAGTAATTGGAAAATTTTGTAACACCCACCTATGTTGAACTTGATTTTTTCAAACCAAAAAAAACGTATCAACTAAGAATGTGAAAGGAAGACATGTATTCATGTAAAAAAAATAAAATGAAGGAAGACTCGTACCACTCTTGTATGTATAAGCAAAATGACCAATAACATCCCTCCATTTCTTATCAAAATACAGAAAGGAAAACGTCATTGTACTTCTAAATACGTTGTTCCACTAATCGAATCCACAAAATAATGATAATTCATGACAAGTGTTTGTACGTAATGAGCTTTTCATGATAGCAATTTAATTCTAACAAATAATCGTGGACCACCATTTGATAAGCTCCGCTAATTATGACCAATATTTCTGTTGCAACGCGCGTTGATGGAGTAAATTAAGATTCAATGAAAGGGACATAACCTAAGAATTGGAAAGAAATGGCTAAAGCTAAAAATAGGATGCTATTATTGTTAGTATTTGTATAAGAAATGGAAAGATGTTATTGGGCAATTTCAAAAGAATAAACTTCAATAAGTAAATTTTCAAAAAAATAAACATCAATAAGTAAATAAATTCAAGTAGCATATACTTTATGTGGGTTTTTGAAGAACTCCCTCTTTGATTCTTTCTCTATATATATTTTCTCCCTTTGATAATATAATCTCTATATCTTTTTGGGTTTTTCTAACCTATGCCCCACAAGGCATAGGTTAAGAGCATAAAAAAATCCTCATATAAGATATCATTTATACAAAAAGTTTCCATTTCAAAATCCAACCAAATAAAAAAATTCTTACATGATTACCTATATCTTAAATATCTATCCTGATTTATTATCCCCAAATAGAATCTTGTTGTATTCTATTTTTTTAAATGAAATTTTGAAATTCTTAATCTATGCCTTGTGGCATAGCCGCATAGGTTAGAAAAATCCTATCTTTTTTTATATACACAATTTGACATTCACGTTTGTCAAATTAATGTACAATTTTGACCATATATATATATATATATATATATATATATATATATATATATATATATATATATATATATATATATATATATATATATATATATATGAAATTATATAAAGTTGATATTTCAAATATATATGTAGGGGAGAATTTAATAAGATCATACAAGAATATATATTTTCTTATATTAAATTACAAATTATCGTCAAAATAAAGTACTACATGTGATAATGATGTCATAATATAAAGTGTGTAGATAATAAATAAATGGATATATTAATAATAGGGTTAAAGAGAGACACAAAGTTTTAATTTTTAGGCAATTCATTATGTTGCTAAGTAATTACAAACTGAAAAAGTTCAAAACTTTTCCCGTATTTCAATTTATTTCTTTGATTATTGATTTTGAAAAATAGTTTATTATTCTAGTAATTTTTCAACAGAATATCTTGAGTATATTTTTGCAAGTGGTGATCACTATGAATTTATTTATAATTAGCGAAAAAATTCATTTTATTTTGAGCAAATTGTCCAATTTATATTAGCTTGTTATTCATCATTTGAGCCCGTATGGGTTAGTCTTAGTCTTGTTTTGGGGTAGCATATGAAAATAGCACAGCGTAAAAGTATTAGGAAAATCTCCAGCTCTTTAGACCCAAAGAGGATTTATAATTGCCACATATTAGTGAGCAGGGGAAGGTTATGTTAGTACTTAATATATACTCAACTATTGGTTAAAGTTTTAGGAGGTGGTACTTAAGACCTAGTTAAAACATTGCTTACAAAAACAACTTAAACAAGTAATATACAAAAGGTACTTTCTTTGTTTTTTAATTCTACATTTTGATTTTTGATACTACTTGCATATACTTAACTTTGACCACCTTATATTATGTGTGCATACTGAAAAATATATACTTATGTAAGATCTTTTAAGATTCTCTCAAGATATATATTTGAAAATAAAATTTTTAAAACTTTTACCTATACATAATAAAAGTTATGAATTTTTAGAGTTATGTGCTGACAAACGTACAAAGTAATCGTAGAAGTAATTGGATGAGGTAAAAACTTATTTTCAAAAAAGCCTCCTTCCGGTTTTAAAGTTTAATTGCACTTGCCACATAATCATTTTGATAAATTTTTTCTCTTTTTGTAAACATTTTTATACGAAAATTTGTCAGAAAATACATTGTAAAAACATAAAAAACATGTTTTTGTGAAAAAGTATCTTATAAAAACATGTTGCAATAAACTACTTTTCAAACCATAAAAATTGTAAAAGACTACCTTTTGGTTGGATTTCGGCCGTTGACGACCTTTTCAGACATTGACCTTTTCTATCTGTGCTTCTTTTCCCTTCATTTTCATGGAAATTTGCCAAACAATTATTATCTAATTATCTTTTCTTACAGGAGTACGAAATTTTGGGTGAAAATGGACGAAAAAGCAAGCAAAAAAACACGCAAAGAGAAAATATAAATGTCGGAATAAGGTGGTCAATTGCCGAAATCAAGTCAAAAGTTATTTTTTCAATATTTTTGTTTAAAAAGATACTAGTATCTTACGCCATTTTTTCTATAAGGTACCTTTTTCACAAAAAAATGTTTTTATGTATAATTTCTAACAAAATTTACTATAATATATGACAAATCACAATGTACCAAGTAATTTGAGAGCGATAGTCTATAGATGCATATGGACTTTGTACCCATCACTAATTCACTCTGAGATTGTTACTTCACTTACTCTCATATTTTAATTTTGGGCAAAATTGAACAACTATAACTATGAGTCGATGAGATCGTTAATCCATAATGTTACAGTTTTGAGTGTCGTTGGGTCCCATACTCTAATGGGCCCTTGCCACTGTCGGCTGCCAGCCTGCCTTTTTTGTGCCTTGGGTTTAATTGAAGTCACGATCCTCTAATTTTTTTTTAAAAAGACAGAAGGAAAATATAAAAAAGAAGTCGGTGCTCGTCTTCACGCAGACTATCATGCAAAATTGGCAAATTGGCAAATTGCACATGATCACGCGTTATTACTTCGGCTAGGATGCAGAATTCAGGTTCGAAATCAGGTATCGGCATAAAACGGGTATATAAAAAGTCTCCAATTTTTGTTATACATCGGGTGTACTATGAGTAGATGTGCCAAATGAGTCATACGGGTCAAGTCAAACTCGGGCCACCTTTGTGTGCAGGTTGCGTTCTGGTCGGGTCAAACTCAGGTCCATTAACTTTCGATAGACTTGGTCGGGTTAACTCGGGTCGGGTTAAATCGGGCTTCCGATCTACCAAATAAATAAAACGCATATAAGACTAATAAGAGTAAGTGGCTAAGTCATATATAGTATTTCATGACAATTTTTTCCTTAAATTTGTTTAAAAAATAACTAATATGACAACTTTTCGGGTCGGGTCAGTCGGGTTGGACCACTTCGTTCGCGTTATGTCCGGGCCTATTTACTTTCGGGTCAGTGATTCGGGTTTCAGTCCTGTTCAATTAGTTATTTCCGTGTGAAATGGGTCTCGGTTTGGGTGATTCGGGTCGGGTCACAAATACAGGCATGTTTTGCTGGCTATAACTATGAGTAATTTAGTATGATACATCCAACACTATTTTTTGGCTCATTGTTCATTTGAAACCTCCAAAAGAACATAATTATATAATAGATAAAGCTCCAAAGCGAATGAGAAAAAAATAGCCTTTGGTGTACCGTGCACATAATACATCTGGGTGTGATGAATGCACTCATAAAATGTGCGCTAAAAATGTATTTTATCCAAGAAGTGCGTTTTATAATTTATATCATATGTACTTTGACATTGTATAGAGAAACACGAAAATCATAATTGTATTATAAAAATATGAAATCACATTCCAAAAGTAATTTCTACCTATCTTAACACACTAAGACATACTCTTAGTCTCTTACTATATATTTTATTCATGATTATCTCGAATATAGTAATACTTACCCTTGTGAAGTGTGATAAGTCGGGAATACATGGAGAATGGAAATTTATATCCTAATTGTCCACGAGACTCATGTATGGACATATGATAAGGGGGAATGAGAAATGTAGTTGGAATGGAGAAAGCACCATATAATACATAAAAAGAGTTGGTGTTTGGAGACGATGATTTGCTCTCAACTTTTTCCCTTTTCTAAAAAACAAAGGATTTGCAATATAATTTACGAATTCCCTTCACCAATTCTCAATCGTCATCCCACTTTTTTTCTCAAAATTCTCGCTCTTATATACCAAATGCCCCATTTTTATGACATGATATGCTTATGTACCCATTACTATTAAGTTCTCCTATTATATCCGAACCTTATATGAACAAGGTTGCCAAAATAAAGTACTTATGCTTTGTATTGCTATAATTCAATTTATTTGTTTAACTTCGTGCACTTAACGCCATTTATCAGACCATCACTCAAACTCATAAAGAAAAACACTTGCTACTAATCAGATATAGAGAAAAGAAATTGAATAAAATTGGGTGTAAAAGTGATATTTGGATGAAAATTATTTATAGGTACTCAAGGATGTAAATAGGAATTTGCAAACTTTAGATCATTAATTGACCTACTAGCAAGTGAGTTTTGGGATATTCCATGAAATGAAAATCAATTGTATTCTCTTCGCCTGACTTAACTTATTAAACCTAACTTAACTTAGTTATTCCTAATTTCACCGTATATTTATAATTAACTATTATTTTAGCCTGAGGAATGCCCCGGGTCAGTTATAATTATCAAGCATATTAATATTCATAAATTTCATAATTTATTTTATTAGCTCTTGTAATTTTCAATCTAGTTCAAATTTAGAAAATTGACGTTATGACATGATAAGTTGTTTTTAAAAAACTTCTAAGGAATTGGGGATAAAAATAACAATTTCAATGAAATTGGGTAAGAGAATGTTATTACCTTAATAAAAGTGTCTGAGATCATTTAAAAGGTCATGGGTTTGATTCCTTGTAGCTACACATTGTTAATATTTTTAACGAGATCATAAACATGTGCCACATACGTTGGAGAGTGTCATGTGACACCGTTCCTTTTATATGAACACCTTTTAATATATTTGTATTAGCGATTTACGCACGTGATGCGTGCTTGAATTTAAAGTTTTGTGCTTTAGTTTTTAAGTCTAAAGGTTAATAATAATTTTTCATAGGGTTACAATATATCATATCACCATTTCCTTTATGTTAAAGAGTTATGTCAACCTGTTCATGATCAACACATACTTTTTCATGATCTTTAGGCTGTAATTAAAAAAACAACGATTTCGTACATGACAATGTTCGGAGGGATTAAAGACAATATGTACGGAGCAATAAATTGCCAACTTTTTCGACTATATTTCGACTTGAAATTATTTAATAGTTGTTAAATTAAATACCCTATTTACACAAAGTTGAACGAACTTGTTATAGGGATGGCGAATTATGAATGTATGTTATGTAAGAATTTAATTTAATTGTAATTTAGATTTTAAGTAAAATAATGGTGTTTGTATTGTATGGAGTAATATTTTTGAATTGTAGTTTCAAGGTTTTTTTCCCTTCATATAACAACTTTCCTCATCATTCAAAGATTTGGAATTAATGTTAAATGAAATGTTTTTTTGAAAATTGTATTGATTTACAATTATGTGAAGTAGATAATTACTTGACTTATTGAATATGGTTGATTTTTTTCTTTTAAATTTATTCTTTATTACTCCCTCCGTCCCATAATATAGTGCCTACTTCATTTTTGGTGGGTCAAACTTTAAAATCTTTGACCGAATATTCTCATTTGTATATATAAAAAAACATATTCATGTGGGATCTTGTTAGATTCGTCTCAATGTGTAGTTTCATAATATCAACTTTTTATATTTTTTATTAATACGAAATTGAAGATATTAAAGGTCAAAGTTACGTCTTGGAGACCGTGTAAAAAAGAAACAAGCACTATATTATGGGACGGAGGGAGTATTAATTACATCTCTATTATATATGGGAACTCTTCACCTTTTGGTGTCCACCCTTTTTGCCCAAAATACCCCTAATAACTAAACAAAACTACTAATTGCTTTCTCTCATTTTTTTAAAAAATAAAAAAAAAATCCCTACTATTGCAAAGCAGTTACATCTGACATCTGCACAAGTAAAAACAAAAATAGAACAATATTATTTGAATGACAATTTTATTAAAACTTCCACAAAATCACTTACACACGATGTCATGCACGCATCGCGTGCAACAGATACTAGTGATTTATTGTGTAAGGTAAGGGAGTCATTCACGTGGACACCATTTGCCCCCCTCCCTTATATTTCCTACATTCTTTAATAATTGCAACACGTAAGGGTTGCACATTTTTTAAGGACATAGAAAGAGATGAAAAAAGGACCCATGCGATAAGGAGAGAGATAGAGAGAAAACATACTCAAATTTAGTGATGTTGCAATTAATATCAAATTTCTAAATAAGGAAAATGTTGTAATAATAAAATAACGGAGGAAGTATAATAGAGATAGATTGATTATCATCCATGATTACATCACAGCAATAGAAGCCCTCAACCTTTTACCCACTTGGGTGTAGCCGCAATAACCGACATTTTAACTTAAATTCTTAAAAGTCTTCAAGTTGGCATAGATGGCCAAAATCCAAATACAGCTGGTTAAAATCGAAATCTACTCACCCAGCTAAATTCAAGGTTCCCCAATAGTATCACATAATCACATTCACATTTTCTTAGATTTTCCCCTAAATTATTATTCACAGAAAAATCCTCAACTTTCCCTTTTTATCTACTCATTCTTTTTGCAAATTTACGGAACCTTTATTAATTATTAACCCCCATTTTTTCCTCTCTCAATTCCACCATTAAAAACCCAATTCCTTAAACTGTAAATTTCTTCCCACTTCCTAATTAATTCAACTCTTTTCCCAGAAAATTAAAGTCTTTGAATTAATTTACAATCTATAAAAAAATATTATTAAGCTACTGTATAAAGCCAAAATAGCAAGAAACCCCATTAAAATAATACCCAGAAACCTTCACTATATTATCACCACTGCTGTATAGCATTCTGTCACTTACTAGTAGCTTCTCTTTTTTCTCTCCTCAACTAGAGAGAGAAATATAGTATGAATTATAATCTATAGTTTTTATTTTTCTCCCAGATCCAATCAAGGTACATCCCCCTTTTCTTAGATCTTCTGTTTATTTGCAAAATTTTAGTTATGTACTAGTGTATGATTTTGTGAACTTGAAGATCTGGGTTCTGGGTTTTATCTGCTTTTGTTTACTTTTAATTCCCTTCAGATTTTGTTTGGGAATTTCGAATTTTAGTGGTTGATTTTTTTTTGGCTAGTTATTGGGTTACTCATACTTAATTTTTGAGGTGTTTTACTTGCTGATATCTTTGTGAATAATGTGATTTTGAGTGGATCTATGTAGTTTGAATTATTTAGTGAATAGTGTAACAATAAGCAGTGGTGATTGGTTTGGTTAGAACTTTATGTTTAAGAAGTCAGTTCCTAGTGTTTTACTATATACTTATATAGTAGGGTGATTATGTAATGGTTAATTGATACTTCTATTTGATATCGTTTGAAATTCTTTATAGTATTACTATGTTAATTAGACTCGGGTATCCATGTCGGACATGGGTATGTTATATGTGTCTAAGTGTCTGACTCTGCTATTTAAGGAAAAATTTCTTAATTTTGGTCCAAAATTAAGTGTCGAAGTGTCCATACCCATGTCGGATTGTTGAAGATCTAAACGGTATTTGAGGCAGAAGGAAGAGTTCAACATAAAGATAGTGTGATCTCGGTATCTAATCGGGTTTTTATAATATTTGAAGGTAGTATGGAGTAGTGAAGATGATAAGGACCTTTTGTGTGGCTTGTATAGATTTGGAATGCTAAATTTAAGTTGATTGTTATTATTGAAACAGGATTAACACGAATTTCGCAGAAAAAATAATAAAGGAATGGCGCTAGGGAGATATACGAGGGTTGATGGGAAGAAATCGTCGAATTACTGTTCCACGGTGACCGTGGTAGTTTTTGTAGCTCTTTGCTTAGTTGGGGTATGGATGATGACATCGTCATCATCTGATTCACCTCCACAAGACATAGATATACCCCAGGAAAAACAAAAAACTGAGGTGAAACCGGATGTAGTGAAAGACAACAACGAGAGCCCTCCCACTCAGCAGTTTGAGGATAATCCTGGTGATTTGCCTGAGGATGCAACTAAAGGAGACACTAAGGTTAGTCTGTCTGAGGAGGGGAAGAGCAATGAAGCCCCAAATGAGACGCCATCTGAGGATAAGCGAGAAGAGAAGCCAAGTGAGAGTGAGGAAAGCAAGCCAGATGACACTAACAAAAGTGAGTCAAATGAGGAAGTGAAAGAAGAAAACCTGGAGTCCAAGAAAGAAGATGGACCTGAAGATACAAAGACGGAAGGTGACGGGAATGATTCTGGTGAAAAGAAAGAGTCAGAGGAAGGCTCTAGTGATAGCAGCCAAGAATCTAATGAGAAGAAGTCAGAGGAGAGCCCTAGTGAATTACAAGAGGAAAAGAAAGACGAAGGTGGGATAGAGGAGAAAGTTGAGCAAGATCAGGAAAATGGATCTGATGATAGTATCAAGAAGGACTCTGACGCAAAGGAACAGGGTTCCCAAGAGGTTTTCCCTTCCGGGGCTCAATCAGATCTTCTTAATGAGTCTGCCATCCAGAATGGTTCTTTCTCAACTCAGGCTGCTGAGTCAAATAATGAAAAGGAAGCTCAAAAATCTTCAAACCAACAGGAGTTTGCATGGAAAGTCTGCAATACTACCGCTGGGCCAGATTATATTCCTTGCCTTGATAACTGGGATGCAATCCATCATCTAAGGAGTACTAAGCATTATCAGCATCGAGAGAGGCATTGTCCTGCTGATCCCCCCACTTGTCTTGTTCCTCTCCCTGAAGGATATAAGCGACCAGTGGAGTGGCCCAAAAGCAGGGAAAAGGTAGAAATTAAGTAGCCATCTTTGTGCAAATTAATTTTTTTGTTTTGCTGATCTTTTGCTAAAACGGGCTTTGTTGTGTATCTGCAGATCTGGTACTCTAATGTTCCACACACCAAGTTAGTAAAAATCAAGGGGCATCAAAATTGGGTGAAAGTTAGTGGCGAGTACCTCACATTCCCTGGTGGTGGAACCCAGTTCAAGCATGGAGCTCTCCATTATATCGACTTCATAGAACAAGTGAGCCTCCATTTTACTTTCAACTCAGTACCATATATCTTTTGAACTTCAGCACTGAATGCTGTCTGTCATTGTGATATATCTAATCTAGTAGTGCCTTCTCGAGACAAGCTTCAATGCTTTGTGCCTTTCAGTATGATGCTATAACTTCCTATTATTTTGATTTGTCTTGGAGAGTCTTCAGTGCATGTTATATCAGATGTTTGTGGAAGCATTTACAATCAGTTAATGACAGGACAAGCTGGAAGATAAAGAATTTTGTGTTTTAACTAAAATTATACTTTTTTTTTGGTGTGATGCTTTTGTTATGTTACTTATTGTGGTCTCTGTGATAATTTCATAGATGTTGCCCGATATTGCATGGGGAAAACGATCTCGTGTTGTGCTGGATGTTGGATGTGGAGTTGCCAGCTTTGGAGGTTTTCTCTTTGACAAAGACGTGCTAACCATGTCATTTGCTCCAAAGGATGAACATGAGGCTCAAGTGCAGTTTGCTCTTGAACGAGGGATTCCAGCCATATCTGCTGTGATGGGAACCCAGAGGCTGCCCTTTCCTGGAACTGTTTTTGACATTGTCCATTGTGCTAGGTGTAGGGTTCCCTGGCATGTAGAAGGTATTTTTAACACTGTTGTCCTGTTAATAATTTCCTTAGGCAATTAGAGCTATATTTGAAGTTTGGCCATATTCATTGTACTTCAGCAATGTCTAGTCAGTATTAATTCAAGCATTTGTGATGAAGGTGGAAAGCTCTTGTTAGAACTGAACCGTGTGTTGCGTCCCGGAGGTTACTTTGTATGGTCTGCCACCCCAATCTATCAGAAGCTTGATGAAGATGTTGCAATCTGGGAGGGTAAGTTCTAATTCAGTTTGTGTTGGTCAAAAGTTTTGTTATGTTATTTTAACATTATAATTTATTATTTCTCATTATTTATTTATTTATTCTTTTACTTGATTTTGATGCTGAAAATTGTTTGTTTCTTATTGACAGCCATGTCTAAACTGACTAAACAGATGTGCTGGAAGCTTGTCAAGAAGGAAAAAGATACAGTGAATTTGGTTGGTATTGCAATATATCAGAAGCCATTTTCTAATGAGTGTTATGAACAGAGGTCACAGAATGAACCCCCATTGTGTGAGCAATCTGATGATCGTAATGCTGCCTGGTACGTTCTTATATGTCTTCTACGCTTCTTACTTCATCTGAAATTTCTTATATACAGAGTTTATTTAGGAGCAGCGCTTGACTGACATTCATCTGAAATTACTGAAAATTCTTTTTGCCAATTGACTGACAGACAGTGGAGTAGGAGTTTAATGTTTGTTTAATTTGAAGGCTTTGCTGTTAACAATAAATGGACACCCATTTAGGCTTTCTATTGTGGCAGATGCATCATTTTGGCAGTTGTGTACTTGTCCTCCTTTTTGTTCTGTCAACTAATGCTCTGATTTTTCTCACAGGAACGTCCCCTTACAATCATGCATGCACAAAGTACCAGAAGGTGAAACAGAACGCGGGTCTCAGTGGCCAGAGGAGTGGTCGGCAAGATTGCAGAAGGCACCATACTGGCTAACTGGTTCCCAGGTTGGCGTTTATGGAAGGTCAGCCCCTGAAGATTTCACTGCAGATAATGAGCACTGGAAACGTGTGGTTAGCCAATCATACCTCAATGGCATGGGTATCAGCTGGTCCAATGTGAGAAATGTGATGGATATGAGAGCTGTTTACGGAGGGTAAGTCTTTCATTTCATCTCCTATGTTATTTTCATTTTAAACTCTTACACATTTGTCATTTCTTTGGGGGGTTTATCTTTCACTCATCTCCTCGTTTGGATGGGCGACAAAGGTACTTCTTTCCCTTCAAATTTGAAAGGGACAAATTCAACCTATCAACAGAAAAAGAAGACTGTACAGGCACATGAAAAATCAGAATATTACTGCAATTTATGAATATTCTACTGTTCACTCATTATCTCATGAGAACTTATAAATTATCACATGAGAACTACTCCCGTTTTTTTTTGTTCTTCCTCTTTTATTTCTCATGGTGTTTAAGATTTAAGAACGACCATAATTTTTTCTTATTGTAGATTATTACTATAGATCAGAGAATATTAAGAAAATTACTTTTATGAAAGTACTATTAAAAAAGTAGGCAGATAGTAAAAAAAGAATTGTCGTAAAATATGATATGCTTTTGTCTTTCCAATCCAACATATTCTTTCTTGTATGAGAACAAGTGCATGAACGCATTATCCAAAGTTCAATGTTGTTCCTCGGGCATCATTTTTATATACTCAAAGTGCCGCAGATATATTTTCTTTAATATACTATTGTTGTGAACAGATTCGCTGCAGCTCTGAGAGACTTGAAAATCTGGGTCATGAACGTGGTGACCGTTGATTCACCCGATACACTTCCTATTATTTACGAACGCGGTCTCTTTGGGATTTATCATGACTGGTGTGAGTCATTCAACACGTATCCTAGATCTTACGACCTCCTCCACGCCGATCATCTCTTCTCCAAAATAAAAAAGAAGTATGTATTATGTTTAAAGATGCTAATCTTACCTCCTTTCTTTCTTAATGATTTGTTGTGATTATCTGCCTAACTTAACCTTACCTTTAATGATCTGAATACCATAGGTGCAACATGCCAGCCTTGGTTGTGGAGGTTGATAGGATCTTAAGACCTGAGGGTAAGATCATCATCCGCGATAATGTTGAGATCATTAACGAGTTGGAGACGATGTTTAGATCTATGCATTGGGAAATCCGGATGACTTATTCCAAGGACAAGGAAGGATTGTTGTGTGCCCAGAAGACATTTTGGCGACCCGATGAAGTTGAGACCCTGGCTTATGCTCTCGTATAAGAAATTGGCTTATGCTCTCGTATAAGCAACAATTTCGACCGCCTGAAGAGGTGTTCTTTCAAGCCACACAGTACGATTAGATATTCTTTTTGTTCTTTAGTTTGCCAATTGCGATTTATAGTTAAATTTATTTTTTTGCCCCCTTTCTCAACGAAAAAGAAAAAAGAAGAAGGATGTTCCTGGCCATTCTGGGTTTCAGTCAATCTTATGTAGGAAGGCTGAAATTTTTTAATGTTATATTGGTTCTCTGCAAATTTGTAGCCATGAAACTCGAGAAATGTTGATAATATTGTATCCATATAATAGAAGATGGCTTCTTAAAGCACCGTTATTTAAGTGATCAAATCAAAATGCGATCTGCCCCAATGGTTTTGGAATACCACTTTTGTAACCTGATAATCTGTGGTTGTGTTCCATTACCGTCTTTAGTTTCTACTATAAAGTTTTCTTAAAGTGTAATGCATGATTACATCTTATATTGCATATTTTAGAGCTTTTAGGGTAAAACATAGAAAAACTGTTATTTTCCCTGCAGTTGGTAAAGACTTTTCCACATCGAACAAACAGTCAAGTAGAAGTGGTGCCATTAGTAAACTAGGAGTTAAATTTTCGTAGGTGATTTAGATTTGAGGTCTCCGTGGTGTTGTGTTCCTGTAAGAGTCCAAGAACAACAACTACTTCATCTTCAACTTCGCCGTGAACTCGTAACAGTGCATGTACGAACGCCGTAAGCTAGTAGTGGCCAGAGGAATATGTTAGTATGCATTCACAGTGCCATGAGATGAAACCCGTGAATTGATGATATGCATGTCAATTGTCATGGAATGAAAATATAGTTAAAGAATTACAAAATGTTTAGTCTATAGTTAAAGAATTATACAGTAGTAATTTATATAGAGGTCACTTTTACACAGGTAGCATCTTAAAGAATAGCAAAACAAAATATCTCAAAGAAGAAAGAAATCATTGGCAAAGCATAAATATAGTGCAAATTTTCTCATTTACAGGATCAAGGGATATAAAACAAGAAGAAAACAATACATACGAAGTAAATGATTGTTCAGTTAAATTTGGGCACAACAGAGGTACATGGCAATTGGCAGGGCGTGTTGGCAATCCCAAACATGTATAGTCAAGATTAAGCCTTTAACAAAAACATAGAAGAAACCGTATTTCTTAGCCTATTATCTCCCCAATATCCTATTGCACACCCTTACAGAAGCATCAAACACCCTCCCTCCTGTTATGCAGTGTAGCTTCAAGAAAAGCAATAACATAGCAGTTAGCACGCAACGTCAACCTGCATATATTCTAGTAAGTATATTTGGAACCTGGTGTACAAAAGAAAATGCAGCGATCCTGTATACTGAGATACATCAATGCCCGCTAGCGCTAGAAAGTTGGATTTAATACAAAAGTTACACAATCATGTGTGGTTTGTACAATTGAAACCATTCCAATTTCAAATGCCCGTAAATTTAGAAAATCGATCCATTGTACATTTCAGGAGGAGAAAGTGCAGAAAACAGAAGCCTAACAAGATTTCACTCAGAAAAATGATAATGAGAATTGAGAGGTAAGGCTAACAAGATTAACTTTTCATCTCCTTAAAGAGTTGGAGGGCTTGAGGTATAGCCTGGTCTTTACAGAGACTATCAATGATGTTACTATATATGACAACATCAGGCAGGTAATGACCATGAGATTTCATGGTTCGAAGCAACTTAAGAGCACCAACATTGTTTCCGCTTTTAGAGAGACCTTTAAACATAGCCCCATAGGTAACAATAGTGGGTTGGTAGCCAAGCTTGAGAGTCTTATCTAGCAATTGAATAGCTTCTTCCAATCGACCAGAATGAACAAGGCCATTAATTAAGGTAGTGAAAGTGACAATACTAGGTTGATGACCCATCTTAAACAGCTTGGCGAGAACGGAAAACCCAAAATCAACACGGCCGGAGCGGCAGTAACAATTGGCAATGATGTAACCCAATCAGAAGAATGAATCGGAGAAGAAGAAAGGAGACAAGCTCCGACTGTAGCACTTTTGCTCCTCAACATCATCTTTCTTTACTCAACACCCATTCTCACTTCTCATGGTCGAGTTTAAGCTTTCTGGGTAAAAAAACTCATTTGCTAAATGACGCCATTTTTTTACTTACTAACGCCATTTATACATGTATAATACATGTACATCACTATTCATGTACTCACTATTCAAAGACCCTCCTCTCTCTCACTCTCCTACTCTTTCACTCTCTTCACTCTCCTTCTCCTTCACTCCTTCACTCTCTCACTAGATCTATCTCAAGAACAACAATCCGGCGCGGCGAATTTTCTCAGGCGGCGGCGACGAAGCTGGGCTAACTCCGGTGTCGGCAACTAGTCCGGGTGGACTCCGGCAGCAACGAAAATCGGCTCCGGCGGCAACAAAGTTCGGCTCCGGCGAGACTTGGGTGACGGAGGAGACGGCATTTCCGGCCAACTGAACTCCGGCAAAAACTCCGGCAACACCGCTAACGAGGAACTTCCGGCGAAAGGTTAGTGTGCAAATGCGAAAAAAAATATGGGGCGCCTAAAAAAGGCGCCTGACACCAGTGGTTGGGCGCCTGACACCAGTGGTTGGGCGCCTAATTTAGGTGGGCCACCAGAGGTGCAAGCGCCATATTTAGGCGCCCAAATTAATTTTTTTTTTGTTTTAATTTCTGAAAAAAAAAATATGTGTTGTTTAGAAATTATTAATTATAAAACTTTGTTAATTATGTTGTTTTATAGTAGAAAATTGCATATGCTAGAGTAGAAATTGGTTTGTGTAATGCTGAAAATGTTAAAATTGAAAGGAAATTGCATGGGGGAGGGGGCGCCTATTTTAGGCGGCGAAGTTATAATTTTTATTTTTTTTGGGTTGTAATTTCTGGAAATAAAAATGTTGTTTATGAAAATATTTTTAGTTTAGAAATTAATGAAAGGAAATTGCATGGGGGAGGGGGCGCCTATTTTAGGCGGCGAAGTTCTAATTTTATTTTTTTTCAGGTTGTAATTTCTGGAAATAAAAATGTTGTTTATGAAAATATGTTTAGTTTAGAAATTAATAATTAAAAAACTTTGTTAATTATGGTGTTTTATAGTAAAAAATTGCATATGTTAGACTAGAAATGGGTTTGTGTAGTGCTGAAAATGTCAAATTTGAAATGAAATTGGGTAGGGGGCGCCTAATTTAGGCGCCTCAACCACAGGTGGGGCGTCTAATTTAGACGCCTTCACCAGTGGTTGGGCGCCTAAATTAAACGCCCGACCAGTGGTGGAGGCGCCTAATTTAGGCGCCCAACCACTGGTGAAAGCGCCTAAATTAGGCGCCCACCTGTGGTTGAGGCGCCTAAATTAGGCGCCCCACCTGTGGTTGAGGCGCCTAAATTAGGCGCCCCACCTGTGGTTGAGGCGCCTAAATTAGGCGCCTCACCTTACGTGTGGTTACTGTAAGGCGCCTAATTTAGTTTAATTATTAAAAAAAGTTTTTGTAATTTCTTTAGTTTAGGAAATTATTATTATGACATTTTGTTAATTATGGTGTATTAAAGTAGAAAAATGTGTAACTGCGAAAAATTAATGAAATATAATATAATAGATAGTTAATGAACTTTAGAAAAATCTTGATGGTCATAAAATTAGTGTATGTAAGTGATTTTTCATATTATTACATAATTAATATTAATGAAATTTTATACTTATAATTTAAGATGAGTGGACGAGACAAGGGCAAAGCTAAGTCATCTTTGCCTATTGCTTCGGGTCATCGTCATCCTCATCAGAGAGGAGTGACGATCTCATCGAGGAAGGCTAGAGATGACCTTTTGAGGAGCACTCAGTCTTCATCAGGCGCAGAAACAGAGGAGGTACCGGAAATTCCTCCTTTGTCCTTTGCAATGCCTACTCCGATCATTATGAATGTTGGGGCGTGGATACCTCACCCACCTTGGACAGGGGATCCGATGGCGGGGAACGAGCAGCAAGAGGCGGGTGATTATTATGATAGTCGGGAGGAGCATCCATCGACGGTAACTCTGTGCAGTCTCATCCTTCACTATGGCATAGGCGATGAGGAAGTTCATATTTGTCGGTGCCACACCAACCAACTCAATGCAAGGCATACCGTATCGATTCGTCTTATACGTTGAATCGATGCCAACAACCCAAGGATATGTACGAAATGCGTTCGTACCACCAGGATGAGACATGAATGCATGAGTAATAACTCCATCATCATCTCGTAATGACCATGACACATAGTTTTTCAAGCTAGCAAGGTGCAGAAAATTTTCAGCTGAAGTCCGCTCTTCACAGCCTTCCATCTTGTAAAAATACCTTTCGTTGTATATATGCTTTATCGTTTGGTGAAGATGGGGGTATGCCTCTGTCACACGGCGACTTGAATGTTTCTCGGTGCCGTCTCAGCATCACTCATTTGTCGAACCATCCGCCTAGCATCATCATCGAGCCCACTTGTCCGTCTGTGGCCCTCCGCATATACTATGAATGCGTGGTTGTGAAACCCATATTGACTTTTGGGAATCCACACACGCCATTGCTCCCCCAAAACCAAGTTAATCCTAAATGGACATCCACAATACTTTGTCGATGTATTAGGCCGTTTCACCTTTCTTGGGTCTACCTTATCTCCCTTGTATCTCGTCCCCCGAAAACATTTCAAATAGCAAACGCGGGGACTATTAGCATTCTTCTTATACGAGTCAATAACCAATTCAAAGCCTATGGGAACTGCTATTTCATTAAGACGATCAGACGCCTCTTTAACCATATTGAATCTATCACTTATCATAAATCTATTATGATAATTAACCCCGTCTCCATCATTGCTCGAGTATGGAACCTATTAAAGACCATACAAGTCATAATTCAGCGACAAACTGCAAAATAACACTGGCAATTACTTGGACATGCGCCCTAATAAGACGCCTGCTAATATTTTTTAAGCAAAAAATATATAACGCCTATATTTTCATGCATTTTTAATTTAAGGTGAGTTTAATAATTATTCTTATATGCAAAATAATATTATTTACTTGTAGTTTTCACTATTTAAATCATTTATGTCTAGTATATTATAACTACTCTAATATGCTAAAAATCTAAATATAACTACTCTAATATGCTAAAAATGTAGGTAAAATGCATATAATATATCATGTTCCTACTACATATGAACGTAGTCAATTCTATCATGTAGATTTTACATATATTCTACATTTCTACTTCATATGAACATAGTTAATATCATGTAAACATATTATTCAAAATGTACATGTCATTTAGCAAATGAGTTTATTAACCATGCTAAAACTACATATATTAAAAATTTACACCTACAATCTTTCAATAAAAACTATATTAACCATGGTTTTACAAAAGAAAAATATCAGATCGTTCCACCTACTGGTCAGACGCCTAAATTAGGCGGTTGACCAGCTGGTCAGGCGCCTAATTTAGGCGCCTGACCACCTGGTAACGGCAAAAAAAAAAACTTACATTGTCTGCCATGAAGCCGGAGTATGTTTTTCTTCTTGGTCACCGCCGGTCAAAGTTGGTCAACGTCGGTATTTCGGTGGTCAAAACCGGAAATATTGAGAGAGCATGAAAGTGAATAAAAAAATTTAGAATGTGTGGATGTGTGGAAATGAGAAACATATGTGAGTAAATAAAGTAAGGGAAAGGGGAAAGGTTTGTTTACAAACTATGTATAATGTACAAAAATACATGTATTATATATGTATAAATGGCGTTAGTAAGCAAAAAAATGACGTCATTTAGCAATTTCCTAAAAAAATCATGATTTTTGCATTTTCAGTCAGTCAGTCACATAGTGAGGATGTACTAACTACTTACGAGTTTCGTACTAAACTAGAAAGACTTGGCCAGTTGGCCGTATGGCATACGGTGTCTGAGTGTGCAAATAAGTGCCTTCACTCGGATGCATGTAGAGCACTATCTCTCACCATAAAACGCCGACGTTCAGTTGTATTGAAGAATCCTCTATATAATCTCAAAAGAAAAAATTAATTTGAAAAACCCGCCACTACAATCACGCTCCTTTTCACAGAAACGTTACCATATTATGTCATCAATAATTAGTTTTTTTTGTTTAACCCATTATTATAGATCAGTTTTTTTTAAGTATTCACAAAAAAAAAGTTCGCCTAAGATATTTTTTGAATAGTGAGAATAATTAATCCCAGAGATATGTTTTTGGATATAGAATAAAATGAAAAAGAAAATATGTACTTTTACCTAGAAAGTATGTTCTTCAACTTTAAATTATATTATGTTCTCTTTATCTAAATTGTATGTTATTTGAAGGATTTTTTGTCAAAAACTACCTATTAATTGTAACTTTTGAAAAAAAAAACTACCTAATAAGTCTAATTTTTAAAACAACTACCTTTTTAGGGCTGGCAATCAGGTCGGGTTGGGTCAGTTTCAGGTCGACCTGATTTATATTTCAGGTTACTTACCCCTGACCCAAACCCGACCTGATTCTAATTTCAGGTCGAAAACCGTAACCTGAACCCGACCTTATATGTTTCGGGTTGACCCGAAACCAACCCAAAATGACCTGAAATAAAAATCTAAATATCCAATGATCAAAACGCTGGCAACTTCATTCAGAAAGGTACAGTAAATCTGTACATGACTACATGTAACAGGTTCAAGTTTCAACATTCAACATTCAACATTCAAAGCCATAAATTGGCCACCAACTTCAAATTACAAAACATAAATTCAAGATTTAACTATTTCTTGCAAAACTTAAAATAAAATAGTTCAGTTCATTGAAAATTGAAATCTTCAGCTTTGACTATTTCCCATGGCAGCCTCAGCATGTGGACTTTGAGCAACACTTTCAGGTGGACTTGGAGTTGGAGTATCATCAACTTTGAGAGCCATGACTTTCCCACATAGATCTTCCATTTGAGGATTTATTTTTGCTACATTAAGATGCATAAAATAGAAGTAATTAATATTATTGTTTGCAAAGCTTTAAAGAGAAGTAATTTTGTTGAAATTTACGGAACTTACATTCACCATAAGTCCAATCCTTAAGGCAGATTATAGCTTCAGCAGTAGACGACTTTAATGAGCTCCTATAACAATCAAGAACTCGACCACCGGTACTGAAGGCTGATTCCGAAGCTACAGTCGAGATAGGAATGGCAAGAACATCCTTTGCCATCATTGAAAGAACAAGATACCGCACCTCACATGTTCTCCAGTGGTATAAGATATCAATGTTTGTTGTTCGAGGAATAAGCTTATCTTCCAAATACATTTCCAACTCAGATTTGACAGCCCCAGTAGACATCTCAGAAGAGAAGCTGCCAAAGTCCTAAGTAGGAAAAAGAAAAAGTAATTCAGATAAGCATTATAAAAACAAATACATAAATAATTTAACAAAATGACTATAAGCCATAGTGATTTACCGTCATAAATTCATCAGAAGCAATATCTATTGTGTCTCCACCCTGATCTGAAGGATGTGCACGCCTACTTTGTGCTGAACTTGATGTTGCTGTGGAAGTTTGAGCCTTATATGCATTATACAGAGTCTCCAGCTTTTCCTTAAACTTGGACAACTCAATCTCACCCCCACATCCCCATAAACCTTCTTCAAACCCCACTTTACACACTGAAACTTGAAGCGAGGATCTAGAACTACAGCTACAGCCATAATAGTGCTAAAGCGATCCCAATACTTGGAAAATTTCTCAAACATTTTCTTAGCCATTCTTTGCATAAACATGTCAGCACTTCCCATTTCCTCTTTGAGAAGTAATCGGACCTTTACAACATTAGGGAAGTACATATTGGCAGTAGGATAATGTGTGCCCGAAAAAACATTTGTGACATCATAAAATACCCTAAAAAACCTGAAAATCTTCTCTATTTTTACCCACTCAAACATCAGTTGGACAATGTATGTAATTAGCATCCACCTTTTTCAAATGAATAAAAGCCTTTTTATAATACAATGTATTCTCTAACATCAAATATGTCGAGTTCCATCTTGTTGGGTCGACCTATTTTTTTTTTTCGGGTCGAAAATCTCAACCCAAACCCGGAATTTTCAGGTCAGTTTCAGGTCGGGTTATCAGGTTGGGTCAGTTTTTGCCAGCCCTATACCTTTTTTCATGTTTTTTTTACGGTTTTTTCACCATATATCCCTGATAATTTTTTTTTGCACCATATACCCTTTCAAGTTTCCAAATTCATCATATACCCTCCACTTTTCAAAAAATACATCCACTTGCCCTTAATGACTAACGGCGTTAACGTCCGTTAGTCATTAACCCCTAATCCCCTCTTAACCCTAATTAACTAACCTAAACCCTAATTCCCTCTAGCCTAATTAACCCTAAACCCTACCCTAATCCCCCCTCTAACCCTAATTAACCCTAAACCTACCCTAACCACCCACCCACCACCCCTCCCACCACCCCACCCCTTCCCCCCCACCACACCCGCAGCCCACCCTCCCCAACAACCCCCCCCTCGCAGCCCCCCTCCCCATCCTCTTTCCCTAAGACCCCCCCCCCCTCTCCCCCCCCCACGCGCCACCACACCCCGAACCCAACGCCACCACACCAACGAAACCCGACGCCAACACACCAACGAAACTCAAGAATCGTGACACCTCTACCACCATGCGATAGTCACTGCATCGAAACTCCTATCGCCGTCGCCGGAAGCGAGAGAAACTCTCTCCTCCTCCTCGTCGCCTTCAACATCTCTCTCTCCATCTCGAAATTTTCACAATCTTCGATTTGTCTCATAAATGTCCACGATCGAGCAAGCAAGTCGAAGGAGAATCGCTTGAATCCTCGAACTCGGGTGCGGATTAGAACGCAGCGGCGCTTGAATCCTCGAACTCAAGTGCGGATTAGAACTCGGCGGCGCTTGAATCCTCGAACTCATGTGCGGGGAAGGGGAGGGAGGATGGTGGGACTGCGGGAGAAGGGGAATGGGATGGGGGTCATGGACTGCGTGGGAAGGGGAGAGGGAGTGGTGGGGGGGTTGGGTGACGGCAGGTGGGGAGGGGGGTAGGTGACGGGGTGGTGGTGAGGAGTGGTGGGGCAAGTGGAGGAAAGGGATGGAGTGGGGGGAGGGGTGGGGGTTGGGTAGTTAGGGTTAGTGTTAGGATATTAGATTAGGGTTAGGATTAGGGTTAGATTTAGGTTAGTTAATTAGGGTTAGAGGGGGGATTAGGGGTTAATGACTAACGAAAGTCTAACACCGTTAGTCAAAAGGGTAGTTTGATGTATTTTTTGAAAAGTGGAGGGTATATGGTGAATTTCAAAAGTTGAAAGGGTATATGGTGCAAAAAAAAATTTGTCAGGGGTATATGGTGAAAAAACCGTTTTTTTATTTGCACTACCAATAGACGGTTTCTGTTAGTAATTCAGTTTGTGGGCCCTACTTACCCATTTCCCTCCATCTTAATTTCGTGGGTTTGTCTTCTTTCCCCCTTCATTGAATTAGAACTATCAACCTCATACTCCAATATTCAATGTCAGCCAAAATTTATTCTCTCTCTTTCCTTTTACTTGGTGAACTGCAGATTGCCCCCATCAGCTTTGATTCTTCTCTCACATCATCAGTACATTGAGCATCAACATCAGTAAAAGCACATAATAAAAAGCAAGCAAAGTGGCCCCGAGAGTAATTTGATGAATTTGCTTGATAAACTTCACAAAACCCCAATTTGAAAATCCTAATATCTTGCGAACTGGGGAATTTAACAACCATTAACATTAATGTCGTAAATTTGTGGAGAGTAGGAACTGTTTACCTGATCTTCAGATGCGAGATGAGCAATGCGAATCTTGTTGGCCTTCTTCAACTGATTTGAATGGTGGAAGAGATAAGAGAGAATGGCGTGATGTGAAGAGATGAGATGAGAGAGAATGGTGTTTGAAGGAACCGGGAAAGAGGTGTTTCAAATGAATTGGGAAAGTAGTTAAGGGAATGGTCAAGTGGGGCCCACAGACGGAATTTACTAACAGATACCATCTATTGGTAGTGCTAACAAAAAAAAACATGATAAAAGGTAGTTGTTTTAAAAATTAGACTTATTAGGTAGTTGTTTTCAAAAAGTTACAATTAATAGGTAGTTTTTTTTAATTTAAATTATATGTTTTTCTTACTTAGAGAGTATGTTTTTTTTTTAGTTTGAATTTTATTATTACCTATGGTATTTTTAGATATAGATTAGACAAGTCTTCGATTTTGAACTATATGTTCTTTTTTATGACCCCATGTTCTTTTATAATTGGAGATTATACATGTTTTTTGATTTTGAATTATATGTTCTTTCTCCCTAGAAAGAGTGGTTTAGTGTGAAAGAGTGGGAAAGAAGGTATATATAAGGGACAAAATGGAGAGAAATGAAACTCCAACTGAAATAAAAGAGAGGGAAAGAGTGTGTAAATAGGAAAAGGAGCAGTCAAGGCTGGAGAAAATAGGGTCAACACCGGAAAATAAACCGGAGGTTTCATCTCACAAGAAATTAGAGTTTAAAGGTTGTTTATCACAAAAAATATAAGGTTTCTTCTAATGAAATGACACTTTGAAAAGATTTTTTCTGACAAATTTTCCTATCTTAATTAATTAATTATGTCATATTTATCAATTTTATTGAATAAAGCTAAAAATAAATAGTTAAACACCTAAACCTATGCACTAGATGCAAAGGTTAGAAAAACCGTAATAGTAATTAGATAGATGATGTTGGTGGAAAAGTTTTGACCAATATAAAAATGTTACTTTTTTTTTCCAGTTATTTAGATGCTTTAAGTTCCAATTTTGACATAATTATATCTAATTTTGCTTAGTATGATTTATAGTTTACTCTATTTTGTACACTGTCTAAGTTTAGTCTATTTTGTTTGATGACCCATAATTCAAGATTCCAATCTATTCTTTATCAAATTTTTCGTTGAAGATAATATAGAAAATTTAAAATATATATAGCTTACTAAATAAAGAAAGGGATTTATTTTTTAGAACGACTTGTAAATTGTACATTTAGTATAAAATGCCATCTATTAGGGCTTATGAAGGTTTTTTCTTTTCTAATACTTCCTACCTGTATATCCTTTTCATAACCTGTCTTATTACCCCTTTATTATATATCTTGTCTCCAATGCTACAATTATTATTTGTCTTGTTACCTGTTTATCAAAAATCTTTTCACAAATGCTACAGTTAACTTTATGGATAAAAAAAAATGTCAAAAAGAAGAAAAGAACATAAACGTTTGTAATCGAATTTTGGTTGTATTTTCTTCGTCAGTTTGCACCTACTAGTAAGAGTAATAAATTGGCTACACTATCAAGTCAAAACAAACTTAGTAGAAAATAGGCCATATATGGCATGTTGTGTGATTAAATATAATAGGTAAATTAGGTCTCATTTTAGAGAGCGAGTCCCATGGTCTAAACCAAGGACTTTCCACTTCACTAGCCTATATTTATGCTTCTTGTGCCATATAATCACACATCCTAGAAATCTTTTCTTTCTTAACACTAATTAAATCTCCTCCTCAAATTTAACATTTAATGTTGAAACATAACAAGGGAACAAAATAATAGACATGGAAGATGAAAGCCATCAAATCAAACAAGAAAGTCTTGAAAGCCCTTGTTCTAAAAACAAAAACTACAACAACAACAATGCAAATAATAATAATGCAAGTAATAAAGAGCAAGATAGATTTCTCCCGATAGCGAATGTAGGGAGGATCATGAAAAAGGTTATCCCAAACACAGGGAAGATCTCTAAAGACGCAAAAGAAACTGTTCAAGAATGTGTATCCGAGTTTATAAGTTTTGTCACCGGAGAAGCCTCAGACAAATGTCAAAGAGAGAAGAGGAAGACGATAAATGGTGATGACATTATATGGGCTATTACTACCCTTGGTTTTGAGGATTATGTAAATCCTTTGAAATTGTACCTCAACAAATATAGGGAAATTGAAGGGGAGAAACTAAATGTTCCTAAACAACAAAGATCAGCTGACCAAATACATCAACTTCCACAACAACAACAGCAACAACATCCACAAAATCATCAAAGGTTACTACATCACCATCAACATGATCATCATCAATTTCATCAACAAGTTGATCAAGGTTTGTCACCTTATGCAACTAGCGTATATTCTTCTACCAATACATTGTTGCTTCCTCAACCATCTTTTCCAGGGCCGGAGCAGCCATTTCCTTTGCCCTTTTCACCTAATTCCATTCAAAAGAATTACCAACACCAAGAGCAAATTGATTCAGTTGGGCATTGGTGAATTAAGCTATGGATCGGAGGAAGAAACTTATGAATTCTTACAATTTTGATTCTAAACTTTGGAATTTTATTTTGTTCTTGTTCATTTTTTTTTACTATGAAATAATAGTGTGATACATAAGCATGTAAAACAGGAAAAATATAAATACTTATTTCAAAGATGTAACAACTTCAACATAGCTCTATATGATTTTTCCATGATTATGAACTATGTTGATAAAGACATATATAGAGGTAATGCTACAAGCACGCAAAGTAATAGAAGTATCTACATATGTTACGTTATTGGTTTATAGAATTCATAAAGGTCTTTGTAAAGATCAAGTCTTTTAACTGTCTGTTACTAGTTGATAGTAATATTGGTTTGTGCAATTGTTTTCGAAGTAAAACATGATGGAGTTTCCTTGGCTACTTTGTCATTTTTGGTTTGTTATAAATCAAAAGGACAAGAAGAAGGACATTGATCAAACTTCAACTCTCACAGTTTCTCGGTCCAGCATTACGTGTTAGGTGCTTGAGAGTAGGGGAAAAGGTAAAGAGATTCCCTTTCCCAAATTCCCTCACTTTGCAAGATTCGATCCCGAAACATTAAGGATCTAATGTAAGATCCTTGGCAAGTGAGCCAAGTCTTGGTTAGTGTCATTTTGGTATGTTTGTGTAAAGGTTGTGTTGTAAATATAGTATGCTTTCATCCGTTAAAGCTACCCAATTCTTTTTTTTCTTTTTTTTTTTACATTAGCAAAATGATTCAGAGTTCAAACACACTGAAAGAACAACAAACAAGCAATACACTTAGCATTACAAGATCTTACACACCAAAAACCAGAACTTAAACTTAAACTTGGAAGAAAGAACTTGAGTCGGAGGCCTTTACAGTTGGTGAACTTCATTTTAACTCTTCTTTTGGTGGTGGATGATCACCAGATCATAGGATTGGTAATGGAGGAGACTTGGTGGATTCCTTGAGCAAGATAACCTGTATGAAAAGGGTGGATGGAAGTAGTGAGAGGAGTGGACTTATTCAACAATCGGGACGACAACGAAAAAGCGAGGATTGGAACTCACAAAATGAGCAATCCCAGTGACCTCTTGTCACATGGAATTCTTGGCTCGGGATACCTAGAAGAGTCACATTCCTTTGTGACTCAATACCCTCTTGAGTGGGTATTTTGAGTTGCTCATTTTGGTAGGAGAACCTCTCCTAAATTGACGCGCTATGAACCCCCGAATTTTCCAACTCGTGAGCAGTCTTCAGATATATATTTCAAGACAATGATAGACAATATCATTACCAAGCAAAATTGAGATCTACACATTGGTAAATCTCAAACGAGCATCCGATTTGCAAATCGGAGAAAAGTAGTCCCAACCATGAACACCTTGCATCTCCTCTTCCACGCTCACTCACTATTAACCAAGCTATAAGGAGGATTCCTAACTACACTAGGGTCCCCTCTTTCAACTTTCATTCTTTTAGGTTCCAAGGTGGTACCTCCAATTTGGCTCGATACTTTAGAACCCTTCCCCCTACTCACCCTTAAAGCTGAGAATTTTCTTTGTCTCACAAGTAAGGTAGCCCACTCTAGAATATTTATAAGATCTCTCTCTAGAGATTGGGAGATGAAATCAACTATACCCAATAGAGGATTTTTGCCTCTTTGTTTTAATTTTTATGAAAGAGTGCAACTCAATGAAACCCACACCATCCATTCTTTTGCCCAACTGACAAGCAGTAATCAAACTCCCTAACCAACCACACAAAGCATTACCAACAATTTGAAACAAAAGGCTTCCTCCAACCATTAGCATGATCACTAAGTAGAATGATCAGTAAGAAAACATGTTACCCATAATACCAACCAAAGATAACTTAACTAAACCCACACTAGCAGAGAAAACTAAGGTGGAAGGATTGTACAAACCCATTTGCAATCAGAGTCGAGAAATGTAGCTAGAAGCTGAAATCGCGGTGCACACGAACTAATTTGCGTAAAAAGTACTTGGTCCTTTGTTCTACTTGAAAACGACAACCCTTGAAACTACCACAAGTGTTCGGCTGATTTTGAAAAAGACAAATGTTTCTGAAAATAAATTAAGCAAGTTGTATTTTTTTTTATCTCGTACCTAAATAATGATCCTTTGTTTTTGCCCCCTACATAAGATAGGTTATGATCTTTTGCAGTGAGAAGAAGAACAACTATAAAAGAAAATGTAGTGGAACTGTAAATACGTTCTTTTCGCTATGGAATGCGTGAAAAGACAAGGTTATCAAAACGCAATCATCTACTCTGACTGCAAAAATACAGTGGAGCTCATCTTAGGGGATAGAGCTGACATTTATTTGAATATTTTGACACCTTGCAGGCAGTGGCTCAGGGCGACTCCGAGGATTCTGATTAAGCATTGCAACCGCCAATTTAATCTTGTAGCGGATAGTATGGCTAAGGCATGTAGGACCATGGAAGCAGCTTGTATTGTAACTAGGTTTTTCACTCCCCCTAGTTATTGTAGTGAACAATTAACCCTGGATTGTAATAGCTTTAACATTATTAGTTAATGAATGAATGAATGTCTTTGTTTATCAAAAAAAAAAAAAAAACGTTCTTTTCATTTCATGTTCATAGTCGCGTTTTCAAATACTTGTGAAAAGGCTCTAAGAAAATACTCCATATGACCTATAAATACATGCTCCATTTACATTAAAATAAAGTAAAATAAATACTCCATTTTGATTTGTACATTTATCAAGGTACGATTTTGATCATTAATATCTCTAATTATTAATCACTAAAAAACTATACTTTTTTTTTTGATATCTTGTTAATGTATGTCGAGACATATTCAACAACATCTTGTTTGCTAACATTGTTTTTTTATAAATGAATGAGGAAAATATGGTCAAAGTAGAGTACTCAGTCTGATTTTTATTAGTTTACCCACTTCTTTTTTCTGTGTTAGGAATGATCCCACAAATCTATACAAATATATTAAAAGGCGTTCCCATCAGATGAACGGTGCCACATGGCACTCTTCTCAAGCTTCTAATACACATGTTTATGATCTCATTAAAAAATGTTAACAATGTGTAGTTACTAGGATTCGAACACAAGACCTTTGAAACGAAATGTGAGTGTTTAGCCACTAATCCACTATATTTTTAATGCTTAATCTTTCAAAGTAAAACATAATAAAGTCTTATAATTATATGTAATTATAAAGACGTAGACTACTTTTTGATCTCTAACACTTTTATAAAGAAATAACATTCTTTTACCCTAATTCCATTACAAGTGTTATTTTTATCCCCAACTCCTTAGAAGTTATTTTTAACAACTCATCATGCATAATGTCCATTTTCCAATTTCGCACTTAGACAAAATATTACGAAAAAGCTAATAAAATCAACTATGAAATTTATGTGTAACACTATATTTGATAAGTGTAACCAACTTGGGGCATCGCCCGGGCCAAAATACTAGTTGTTTGTTAATATCGTTACATTCTCACACTACTTTTCTTGGCCTACAACATTAACTTCAATACAATATGCCAATAAATTAATACTTTTTCTTTTTTTCTATGACCAACATACATATTTCTCCTAAAACTTTGTGCCCAAAGAGGTGGATAAACTAATAAAAATTGAAGGGAGAATTTGAATAGTCCAAAAATCAAAACGAGACATCTATATTTAAAAACAGAAAGCGTATCAAATTGTGATAACTCTTTTCAGATAGTCACTTTGATAATATGAAATGAACATTACCAAACATGATTTTTTTAAGCATATAAACTTGGGATCATATATTGAGATTAATTTGTTAAATTTTTCCTAATTTCAAAATCAATTTTAAAATATTCAGTCCTATCAGAGATGCATTAATTTAGGAATTTATAATAAAATTATAAATTGGTGCAAACAGCACTAACTATTGTTTTGGTGCACAAAACAACACGAACTAAACGAGGTGTGATGCACAACACAAACTTTATGGCATAGGTGCACGAATCAACATACATGACGATTTTGGCATGAGATTCGTTTACCCAAGCCTTAAAGTTTGTGCTGTGGAACCATGCCAAAATCGTTGTTTATGTTGATTCATGCACTCATGCCATAAAGTTGGTGTTGTGTATCACACCTTGTTTAGTTCGTGCTGTTTTGTGCACCAAACCAATAGTTGGTGCTATTTGCGCTAATTTTTCCTAAAATTATACTTCAATTGATGTTATTAATGTAGCTATTATTTTATATTTTCAAATTTATCTTCTTAAATGCAGCCTTGCGTAACTTTCAGGAAGTGTTACTCTTACAAAAGTTATGAAGTAAAAAAGATATCTATATACATATATTAAAAGGCGTTCCTAAACAAGGAACGGTATTCCCTGCAGGGAGTTTAGTTAAATGTAATCCATATACAATAAAAAAATAAAAATTGCATAAGTATAGGTTTCAACCCCGTGACCACAAGTTCAATATACTAAAGTTTTTAACCACTGTTGTATTTCAGATTTAGTGTTATCATTTTAAAATACAATATTGATAAATGAAAATTTTCCTTACCCGTGGCATAGCCCGGGCCTAAAAACTAGTTAAGAAATAATAAGAGCCCGCTGATTTTTAGGGATTCATCCCTGGATTTCTTGAACTTTGGGAATTTTGGCTGTCATTGTAGTGGTACAATTACAAACAATTGCAAGGGCCCATTTCATTTGTCCAGGTTCGCGTTTGTCCTATTGATCATGTATTAATTTGGTTAGATATCTGTCACCATTGCCCAAAACAACTTTTATGTTTGGATAAGAAAAACTCCACATACTAGGAGTATAAGTAGGTGAGACTGGATTGGACTTTTTGGTAAAACTAAATCCAGTTTAAATTTTTTTGGACTCGAGAAATAAAGTCCAAATTCGATCTAAATTTTTCTCGAGTCCAATTCAGTCTAAAACTTTTATCTTGTGTCCGAATCCAGTTTAGTTCAATCCGATTATTATGTAATATTTTTTTTCCCGATTAGGTTCACAATGTTTTCTTATGATTGAAATTTGAAAAACTGAATTCATTACATCCATTTTATAAAGTAAGTTACATACATCTTTGAAATCTATTACCTCTTTTTTTTAGTTGCAACAAATGCCTTTTTGCACAAATATTAAGGAAAGAGGACAACATTTCTGCCGGAACCTTCGGATTCATTAGATTTGATATGGATTACTAAAAAATATTTCCTCCTATTTCATTTTTTGTATCTTCTTTCATCTCTATCGGAAGTCTATTATATCAAAATAAAAGAAGAATCCAACTCTTATATTCTAATAATAGGATTTTATGTTGTTTGATTTGTTACAGTTAGGAATTTAGCAAGAAATCAAAACAAAGTTTTCTAATTGATTCCGAACATAAAAGCAAAGAGATCAGATGACAATACAAAAAAATCTTAGATAAAATACATTTCTAGACCAAATATTATCCATTTTTTGGATCCAAATTTTTTATCGCAAAAAAACGAAACGAATCCTTGAATAAAAAACCGATTTATTGGGCGGAAGACATAAATAAACGATTTAATTTTTTTCTTTATTTATTTTTACTTCAAAATTGAAGAGTAAAATTTGACCCAATTACCCATGTTTTTTGCATGTGGGGTAGGTTAAGTGGCGATAAAATGGTCAAATTGTCAGAAATTTTTTACCAAGAAAGGAAATGTTCCATCAAATTAAAATACCTAATATGGAAATTGTGGTAACAAAAAAAAGAGAGGAAGTATAATAAAATGCAAATTGCAAAGTACAAGACCCAACTCAAAATAATAATTAAAAAGCCTTATTAAAATCCTAAGTTTTTCACTTTTCACTTTGGATATATATCGAAAATTTAATTCCGGGTCCAGTCCAAATTTTTTTTTAGTCCAATCCAGTCCGACGAGTTTGGACTGGACTGGATATCCTTCGCAAGGGAGGGAGAGGGGGGAATTTAGGGACCCTACTTTGCAAGAGGCAAGAATCGAACCCCCGCCACAGGGCTGAAAGGAGGGTCTCCAACCAATTAGGCCAACTTCAATTCTTTTTTTGATAACAATTGGAAGAGATAAGGGTACCAATTTATATGATATATACATACTGATTACTGACTAAGTATTTCGCAGTGTAGATGCCTACTTGAGCTCATACTCCTAGTTACTAAATTCCAGTTGCTTGAATGTGAAATGGAGTTCTTGTGGATTGCACATCCAATGCATTTACATAGAAGTGTATGTCTAAATGTATTCAAAGACGCGAGCTTGTTATATTCCTTTCTACAGGGAGAAAAAGTTAGCTAACTAAAATATTAAATAATCGAGCTCCTTGGATAGCAGGAGAGTTAGGCTAGTATGCTTTATCTACTCACTCATTTTCTACTTGTAACACACAAAAGTATTTAAATTGTTGCAATATACTATTTTTTTTTATTTAAACAATTCTTTTTATTCTGTGTTCATCACATGAACACATTTTTCATCTTTTTGTATATCTCTCCTATCATATAAATCTTTTAAATATTGTACATCCCATCTATGTTGTAACAAAAAAAAGATTCTAACATTAATTTGCATACCATTTGTTGAATAGTACAAATATACATTTTATCTTTTAATCTATCTCAGGTGATAACCTAGTGGTGTTGGCATCCCCTCCGATCCCAGTGATCCTGGGATCGAGTCTCACCCCATGCAATCAGTAGAGATCCCCAATTTCCCCCTACTTGCATGGGATTTCATCTTACCTTATAAAAAAAAAGGTTAGATCAACTGACGAAACAACTTTGATCAGATTAACTTTCAAGCCTATCTCTTGAATATTTATATATATATATATATATATATATATATATATATATATATATATATATATATATATATATATATATATATATATATATATATATATATATATATATATATATAAACATAGGAATTTGAAGCATATATGGGTTTAAATATATAGAAACATACATATAAATTTAGACTATAAAAATATAAACCAAAATTTATTATGAAGAAGAGGACAAACAAAGGAAACACAAACACCCCATCAAGAAAACAAAAAAAACAAAAAGAAGACAAACAAAAGAGAAGGAAGTAGAGAAAATAGTACAAAAGAGAAATATTTTAGTATTTCTTTTTTCTTATTTTGTGTAATAATTATGGTGACTACTAGGTAGGAAGAGCTAAGGAAAAGGAAGAGCAAAAATAGAAAGGTGATGTTTAGGCCAAATTGGAAGAGGGAAGCCACTGAAAGAAGTTTTGGAGGGTAGTAACATCAGCTCTGTAATGTTTTTGTGTAAATTCCAACAAATGTGGCCATTTAAAATCAGGGTATCTCCTACTCTTTGTCCCTTCTTCTCTGTCAACAAGATCCTGTGGGGCCCTCACCACTTTGTCTTCTTTTGGACTCACAAAGAAAGCCAATGATCTTCTCTCTTTCTTCTTGTTTACCACTGCTCTATGCAAGCAACTCTTATATCTCCCATTTGACAATGCCTATACACATGCATGGATCGGAGGACAATATTAGTAATTGAGGAATATATGCCCATTTCATATTTTGTTCATAGCAAAAAAACGAGTATATAGTAGACTATTGAAATAAATTTTAATATTAGATTTCTAGTATATTATTTTCTTGATTATTCGATATAGTAATATTTTTATTTGTTGTTATAAATTTAAAATGCTCATAACCGTTATGAATTGTGCAACCCTCGTAATTGAAAAACGACAATCACTATGTTCTCTGAAAAAAATAAAAACTTTTATAAAAATAATTTAATTGGATTCTATCACCAAAAAGTTGAGAAACTAATAAGTAACCTATAACAAAAGACAAAATAACCAATCAAAAGTAGCATCAATGTTCAACTCTCCCATCCAAGGATTTGGTTATTTATTTGGTGCATGTATGAACTCTATAATTAATAATACAACTGTTTGTTTATCTTATCTTTGTTTTATTCTAACTTAGAAGTATTCCCATAAAAAAAGACAAAAAAAACTTGAAGCAGATATTAATAAGAAGAGGATTATATCTTGATTCTATATAACAATTGAATTTCGTAACAGTTTTTATAGATTTGTAAGTATTCTCAATAAAAGCAATAAAACGGTGTTTCTATTTAATTATTTACTTCGAACAAATTTGATTTGACCAGCAGTCAATTTGTGTATTTCTTAGCCGAGGTCTAAATACTAATACTAATTATATACTTTCTTTGTTTTTCTTCTACAGAAAAAGAGGAAGTATAACCTAACTGTAGTATTTTTTTTAATAAGAAGACTAGTAAAGAGGTGAAAATTAAATAGTATAAAATAAATTGTTATTCACTTTTTTTTGTTATACATTACACCCCCTCCATTTTTTAAATAGAAATATTTACTTTTTCACTCTGACTAAGTAAAAAGTGAAAAAGGTAAACAAAAAAAAGAAGAGGAAGTAAAAAAAAGTAGAAAGAGGTAAAATAAAGTAAGAGAGAATTGTATTAATTAAGTGGATTATTAGCCTATCATAAGCTAGTTTTCATCATCTCAAAACCATAAAAGAAAATCACCCATAAAATAAATTTGGAGTACTACGTTTTTTTTTTTGGATAAGAGCTTGAATCCGACATTGATTATTATTATTGATACAAAAACTTGATATATATGGCCTACCTATTTATCTCTTATAAATCTTTCTGATGTGAGTCCAAAATACCATGTCATAGTCCAAATTGCTTAATGATATCAAGACTTTTTTTGCAACAAAAATAGTTGAAGAATAATTTTCTAAAGTAGTACTACTATAAGAAAATCAAGATGTGCATTAATTTATATAAATTACCATGAAAGTGTCTCCTATGTTAATGACCAAAGCATCTTGTCTGGGACGTACAGCTTGCCATTTGTTGTTTGTAAAGACTTCAAGCCCACCAACTTGGTCTTGATGTAGAATGGTCAAAGAGGTTGGGTCACAATGAGGGCCTGTGCCAAAGGTTAGGCTTGGTTCTTTGCATGGTGGGTAAGAATTGCATCTCAAAAGCGCGTTTCCATCTTTGTAGAATTTCCTGAAGTGTTGTCTCTCAACTCCCAACCCTATACCCAAGAGCTCAAAGATCACTAGAGAGAGATCCTTCATCGCTTCACAATATCTTTGATACACCCACCTGAAAAGTACATATAGTGCAAAATTAAGTCGTGTTTTGGAGGTGCTTGACAATGGGTTGTTATATCATTTTACTTTGCTGGTTTAGCTGTAAAAGTCAACATAAAAAACTAGTAAAACTTACTTTTTACTTTTGCTTAAAACTTAAAAGTCGTTTACCAAATATTTTTTGGTTGTTTGATTATATGAAAAGCCAAAAGCCAGCAAAATAATACAATTTAAAGTTATTTAAAATGATTACGATAATCTGTATGCGATCTTACCTTTAATTAGTCTGAAAGTTTATAGACACTAAACAATTTACTTTAACAGGAATTACTCGTAGGTTTTTAAGTCATGATAATTTAATGAACTTACCCTGTGAATTCAAACTCCTCTCCCAAGGAAGATTTGATATAGTCTACCACAAGAGGCTTATAAGAGCTCATGCTCCCTTCACCATCAAGGTAGTTATACCCAAAAGAGAAGGTCTCTTTCCAAGGAAGTTGTTTAGAGAATCTATGAGCATGGGCACCAGAGTAGCCCCACATTTCTCCATTGCTCTTCTGAACCCTTAACTTCTTTTCCATAGGCAACTTAAAGAGCCCATCCATTTGGTCATGGGCTGCTCTGAGGAGGCTCGAGTCGATTCGATGGTTCGTGACTTGGAAGAACCCATGAGCCAAACATGCCTCATTGATCAACTCAGCAGCATGTTTGGTGGCCTCTTCATCACCCCTAAAGAAGCCCTCTAGGTCAACCAGTGGCTCATCGAGCACATCATGGTTTCCTTGTAGGTTCGGTTTTATTGAGTTGAACCCGGGATCTTTTGGCCAAATGAACTCTTTTGGTAAGTTGGGTTGGTTTTGCATTATTGATGGATCAAACACTATGCTCTCATTTGTGTTCATAATGCATGGTGAAGACATAATATATATGACCAAACTATGTAAGTCTTTATTTTTTGTGATAGGAAGTGCTAAAACTCTAGACTTTCAGTACAATGTTCAACTGCATTGCAATCAAATATGTGGGTGCTATATATATATATATATATATATATATAAGAGAAACTTTATAGAAATTTAATGAAGGGGGCCAAAGATAATGGTCCATTATTGGGAAGTACATTGATGAGAAGAAGTTAAGAAGATGAGGTCAGGATAGTATAGGGGGATGTTAGCAAACAAAACATACGTTTACTTGGTAACTCTTTTCTTCCACTAGGCAACAATGTCAGCCCTTTGCTATGCAGTGGTTATTATCCTTTTCCTGCTCTTCTTCTTCGTGTTTTTTTGTTCACTTGTTTGTCTTATTGCAATTTGAAAATCTTGCTGGTTCCCAAGGCCTATAGGCTCTATGTATGAGGAGTGATAAAGCCATAGCAGCTAGTGGCCAAAATGGTCACTAGCAAGGACCCTTTTGCAAAAAAAAAATTATTGGAGGGTTTAATATAAAATTTGTTATTTACTTTTTTTTTTCTTTAGAGATTACAATTGTACTTTTTGACAAAAAGTAAAAATTTAACATACATACACAAACATGGGTTGATTTATAAATAACAAGTGTTTCAAACACATAAACAAAGGTTGGTTTATAAATAAGTAATAACAAGTGTTTTGAACACAAAAACAGGGGTTTTTATAAATTGCACTTTTTTGGGTGAAAAAGCTGGCGAAATACACTAATCGATGCAACTTTTACTTTTTTCAGATTACAATTGTACTTTTTTGCCAAAAATAAAGATTTATCACACAATCATGGGTTGATTTACAAATAACAGTTGTCTCAGACGCATAAATATGGGTTGGTTTATACAAAACAAGTGTTTTAAATACACAAACTGAGGTTCTTATATATAACCAATTGCACTTTTTTGTGGAAAAAGACTGACTAAACACGCTAATCGATGCAACTTTTACTTTTTTAAGATTACATCTGTACTTTTTGTCAAAAAGTAAGATGTAACACACAAAGACATGTATTGATTTATAAATAACAAGTGTCTCAAACACATAAATAGGGGTTGGTTTATAAACAATAAGTGTCTTCAACACACAAATATGGGTTGATTTATAAACAATAAGTGTCTTCAACACACAAATAGGGGTTATCAATTCAAAGTCACTTTTGTTTATTTCACAATTTTTTTTATTGATTTCCATACAGATTTGACAACTTTCCTTTTATTAGACAATTACCTTTTATTTTATACATACACCCTTACTTATATTTTTTTACACTTAAGCCCTTGCTAGTGGTCAAATGGCCCAAAACTGCTACTGCTTTATCACTTCTCCTCTATGTATATATTCACTCCATCTACTTTTACTTACCATATTTTACATAACTACTTCATATCTACAACTCCCAAAGTTTGTCATTTTTCCATGAACAATGTAGCCAATAATTAAAGACAAAAAGAGTATCTTTCTATGATTCTCTCTTTTAATTTCGATTGCACGGACGCTGTTATATGTTCGACCCACCCTAGTGGAGTTATTGAATTAAGACACAACGAAAATAAATTTGCCACTTTTTATAGATACTTATGTAACATGTTTTGTAAAGACATTATTTTTCCGGTAAACGATATGGTGAATCAAGGAAAAGAGAAGTGAAAAATATATATGAAGTATATGAGGATATCTTTATGAGTAAAAATGCATATCTACCGAGATCATAATAATTATGGCTTGAATTTACTCGGTAACAATTTATCTAGTCTATTGAATTTTAGTACTCAACTAGTTGTTGGCCGAGGCGATGCCCCGATCATTTATCAATGTGAATTTGAAGTCTTAAATCAAATACTTGAGAGAAGTGGAAAAAAAGAGTTATACACACTGGATTGTGCTTAAGAAATAATCTTCCAGTTCCTTTTTAATTTTCTACATCATAATATGAATTATTCATCAATATTATAACCTTCGGCTTCAAGAGAGTACACACACACACACACACACACACACACACACACACACACACACACACACACACACACACACACACACACACACACACACACACACACACACACATATATATATATATATATATATATATATATATATATATATATATATATATATATATAAAATATGGTACAATCTTGTTTTCTTAGATTTAGGTTAGTAGTGTTAATTATGGAGGTTATAAAAATTTGAAGAGTTTTTTTTCATTATAAGAGCACTGAAAGGTAGGACATGCTATCATTAGCATTAGCATTAGCTTAACGAGTATTAATATGTACATTTATATTTAATTGTTTTAAAGTAGAAATATTATATTGTCTTTAAATAAATTTTTTCCTACAAAGGCTGACATGAGATTGTAGAGTAGTTGGTTAGTGCATTTATATCTCAAATAAGAGGTTATGGGTTCGAGTCTAAGAACACACATTTTTATTGTTTAACTAGTATTTCAGCCCAAGCGATGCCCTAGGTCAGTTGCAAATATCAAATGTATTATTATTCATAAAGTTCATAATTGATTTTATTAGTTTTTCGTAATTTTCTGTCTAGTGCAAAATTGAAAAATGGGCGTTACGACATGATAAGTTGTTTTAAAAAAACTTCTAAGGATTTGGGGATAAAAATAACAATTTCAATGGAATTGAGGTAAAAGGATGTTATTCCCTTAATAAAAGTGTTAGAGATAAAAAGATTTGCTTAATTATAAGACTTTATTATGTTTTACTTTGAAACATTGGATTGTTTACTTTTAAACATTGAAATTGTAGTGGATTGGTGGTTAAACTCTCACATTTTATTTCAAAGGTTATGTGTTCGAAACCTAATAGCTACAAATTGTTAATATTTTTAAATGAGTTCATAAACATGTGTATTAGAAGCTTGAGAAGAGTGTCATGTGGCACATACATTGGAGAGTGTCATGCGGCACTGATTTTTTGATAGGAATGCCTTTTAATATATTTGTAGAGATATGTCTCATTTGATTGTTTGGGGGAGTAAGGAGTACATATGGCAACATGGCATGTTTTTGCCTTGGGTGATATATATATAGATTATCTCAAAAAAATACTTATTAATAAAAATTATTAAATTGCATGAGAAAATGACACATGTCGTTTAGCCCATACAATCCACGAGCTTTATAAGATTTTAGCTTCTTATTTTTGAGGATTAAAATCTACTTCTATCTTCAGCAATTTAACTGTTTAAGTTTATTGTTAATCTTATGTAGTGTGTGCTAAATTTCAAGTTTATATGAATATATTCCCACCATTTCTTTTTAATCTATACAATTTCATTTTTGGTCCATTTCTTTTTAAACTACACATTGTTGCTTTTTCTATTCTTGGTAACATGTCATCTACTTTCTCCTATTTTTCCACCCATATCATCCACCTTTCAATATTTTAACCCACTTTTTAGTTCATCTATCTCACTTTTCACTTTCTCTCTTATACTTTTGGACTTCCTCCTAGATTCTCCCCCAAATGAAGTGAGTAATTTTAAAAAAAAAACTAATGAAGTAAATAATTGGGTTAAAAAGAACCAAGAGATCAAATTACCAATTGCACGAACTACAATAATAGATGTTTCTACTAAGAAATTAAGGGTTGTAATAGGTTAAGAGATTTGATGTGGGCCCCAAGAACGTTCACCTAAGCTCCGTTATCCGTACGCCGAAATCCTGAAAAAGAAGGTTAGACTACCCCGGGGGTGTTTCCGGGATCGCCCCTCCGACACTCAAGTCAGTAAATGATTGAGGTAGAGAGAGAAAGTCTAGAGAGAGATGCTCTAGTTTGTTAGGTGAGAATTGAATACCTTTTGATTGATGAGACAACCGCTATTTATAGAGGATGGGACCTCCAATAAATGAGGGTATTTTAGTTAGCTCCAGCTAGGGATGGCAATGGATCCTGGACCCGGCCCGAATCCGTGGACCCGGATCTGTTTTTGCGGATTTGGATCCTAAAATTTCAGACCCGTTGGATCCGGATCCTATTGTCAAATTGCGGATCCAGGTCCGGATCTGACCACGGACCCGGACCCGGACCCGAATCCGCATACCCCCTTTTTTTTTGGAAAACTAGTTGGGCTGGGCTTCTAAGCCTCTGCCTCTCTCATTCTAATTCTAACGTTTCATTGTAATGGTTCACTGAATCACTGACTTCATAGTTCACTCCCTAAACCCTAGCTCCCACCGGCCACCACGCATCACCTTCACTCCCTCTCTAATATTTGTTTTGTTTTGATTTTGCTATTGTTTAGTTTTTGTTTTGATTTTGTTCTTCTTTCGATTTTGTTGCTGCAATTGTGTAGCATAATTTGAGATAATTTGTTGATTTCAATATTTTGGTAATTTGTTGATTTAATATTTGTTTTGATTTTGTTGGTGCAATTGTGTTTGTGGAGTAGAATTTGTGAGATATTGTTAATTAGAATTTTGTGATAAAGTTCGTAAATTGTTAAAAACCAAGTAGAATAGTACGGATCTGTTTTGGACCCGTATTTGACCCGGATCAGTAGGATCTGTCGGGTCTGGATTCGGGTCCAACATTTTCAGACCCTCTGGATCCGGGGCGAATCTGGATCCAGCGTCTGAAAACGGATCTGGATCCGGGTCCACCTGGGCCCGGTCCAGATCCGACTTGTTGCCATCCCTAACTCCAGCTGGTGGAGGATTGTCTTCTATAGAGGTAGGGGTATTTTAGTAACTTCGCCATATGTGGGCTGATCCAAGAAATGGCCCAAACAATTAGCCTCACGCCAAGTAATCAGAGTGAAAATCGCCATTTTTAGTGCGGTTGATAGGCGGAAAAAAGTGATTGCATTTTTGCCGATGTTGAGCGGGACCCACGAATTTCCATGCCAGATCGCGGTGGAGAAAATCATATGTCGCTAGGATAAACCAAGCACGGGGGTCTCGCTGACCGGTCAGCGAGTCGGGGTCAAGGGGTGAAATGTGACCGGAGGGGGGCCTTATAGTGACCGAGTGACTCACACGAGCTGATATATGTATCAGGTCGAGGGGTTGTATGCGCCGAGCGTGGTCTATGCGCCGAGCGCGGTTCTGTGCGCCGAGCGCGGTTCTGTGCGCCGAGGGCGAATAGTGTGATGCACCGAGGCCTCAAGGCCGAGGGGTTCGTTGGCAAGCCGAGGGGGTCAAATCCCTGACTGAGGCACGCGTCGAGCACAACAAATAGACGCCGAGCGCAATCATGGCACCGAGCGCGTTTTCAAGAGGGCCGAAGGGGTCTAACCCCAACTAACGAGTGCGCCGAGCGCAAGTTAACGTGTCAACCGCAGTCTATGCGCCAAGTGACTTACAAGAGGTCTCAGTGGGCCTAAACCCAACTAAAGAGTGCGCGGAGCGCAGTCAACGCGCCGAGCGCAGTTCCAGAAGGTCGAGAGGGTTAGACCCAGGCTGAATCGAGCGCGACGAGATGTGCCGAGCACGGTTTTTCATCTTACCTCCCGAGCTGAGGGAGTCATGCACTGAGCGCGGCATTGTGCTGACCGACTGGGTGCCAATGCGGTACTTAGCTTGATTTTGGCCAAGTATTTGAAACGATTCGGCGAAGGACTAAGAAGTCTCATTTTGGCCGAGTGGGTAGGACGCCGTTCGATCGAGGGCTAATGAGCCCCATGCTGACCGAGTGGGTGCTAATGAGGAACTTAGCTTGAATTTAGCTAAGTATGAGAAGCAATTCGGCTAAGAACTAAGAAGTCCCATGTTAGCCGAGTGGGTAGGACGCCGTTCGGCCAAGGGCTAATGAGCCCCATGTTGATCGAGTGGGTGCCTATGGGGTACTTAGCTTATATTTGGCTAAGTATTTGAGCAATGCTCCACAAAATGCTGAGGGGGGGGGTCATGTGACGTTCCTCGAGATCCCGAGGGAGGTCATGGGACACTCCTCGTCACGTTGGGGGCTTATGAGCCTCAAGTGACCGAGGGAGGTCCTTTGCCTTATTTTGGCTAAGTATTGGAGTGACGCTTCTCAAAATGCTGAGGGAGGTCATACGACGCTCCTCGAGATTCCGAGGGAGGTCATGGGACGCTCCTCGGCACGTTGGGGGTTTGTGAGCCTCAAATGGCTGAGGGAGGTCCTTAGCCTTATTTTGGCTAAGTATTTGAGTGACGCTCCTCAAAATGCTGAGGGAGGTCATGCGACGCTTCTCGAGATTCCGAGGGAGGTCATGGGACGCTCCTCGGCACGTTGGGGGCTTATGAGCCTCAAGTCGGGGTCCAAGGGTTAAACGCCCAGGTGGGGGGGGGTTAGGGGGCAACGCCCCCGAACTTTTTCGAGGCATAGGGCCCTACAACAGAGTGACCGAGTGACTCACATGAGCTGAGGGGGGGACTTTGTATGTTGTCCGAGAGGGGGGCCTCATAGTGACCGAGTGACACACACGAGCTAATATATGTACCAGGGCAAGGGGCTTTATGCGCCGAGCGTGGTCTATGCGCCGAGCGCGACAAGTGTCATGCACCGAGGCCTCCAGTCCGAGGGGTTCATTGGCAAGCTGAGGAGTCAAATCCCTGACCGAGGCACGCGTTGAGTGCAACAAATAGATGCGGAGTGCAGTCATGGCGCCGAGCGCGTATTCTGGAGGGACGAGGGGGTCTAACCCCAACTAGCGAGTGCGCCGAGCGCAAGTTAACGTGTCGACCACAGTCTATGCGCCGAGTGACTTACAAGAGGTCTGAGTGGGTCTAAACCCAACTAAAGAGTGCGCCAAGCGCAAGCTTATGTGCCGAGCGCAGTCAACGCGTCGAGCGCATTTCTAGAAGGTCGAGGGGTTCTGACCCAGGCTGAACCGAGCGCGACGAGATGTGCCGAGCGCGGTTTTTCATCTTACCTCCCGAGCTGAGGGAGTCATGCACTGAGCGCGGCATTGTGCTGACCGACTGGGTGCCAATGCGGTACTTAGCTTGATTTTGGCTAAGTATTTGAAGCGATTCGGCGAAGGACTAAAAAGTCTCATTTTGACCGAGTGGGTAGGACTAGGGGTGTTCATGGGTGGTTAACCGTCCCGAAATGATATTTCGGTTCGGTAACCGAAAATATCGGTTCACCATTTTTTGTGAACCGCAACTGTAACCGTTCAAACCGGTAGCCGCCTAAGCGGTTAACCGGTTTTTCGGTACGGTTTTCCGGTTAACCATTAACCGTTACTCATGTTTTATTAATTTAATTTACTTAATTTACATATTATATTTTCACTTTTTCTCAACATAAATAATATAACATTATTACCATACTACATTACTACTCCACAAAGCTCAATGCCAACATAAAAAAAATGTATTACTAATACACACTGAGTGTTGGAGGGAGTAGAGAGTTAAGAGTTTAGTAGTTGAACCATCTTACAATAATTATTATTGGTTGTTCAGGCTTCAAACTTATTACATTAGACTTATTAAGGCCTTAAATTATCATCCATTAGCTAGCAAAGTCGTAGGCAGTATAGCAAGCTACTGGCAATATGTTACATGTAGTTTGCTAGATGCCAAGAATCTTCAAATTAGTCTAACTTTCCATGAGACAGTGATTAATATGTCATTTTTTATAATTGTTTTTTTTTATAGAAATGTCAAATTACTTAATAATTTACTGCATTTTGTAAAAAACTACTATTTAATTTAAATAATTATTATAAAAAATTGAATAATAATAAAATAAATAAAAATATCCGGTTTTTTAGTTAATCGTTTTATACAAAATCGTAATCGTAACCGAACCGTTTAACCGTAATTTTTACCGGTTCGATAATCAAACCGTTGAACCTCAATTTCTTCGGTACGGTTACCGCCCATTTTGACCGGTTTTCCGGTTTTTAGGTACGGTTTTTGGGTTTGTTTTTTTGTGAACACCCCTAGGTAGGACGCTGTTCGTTCGAGGGCTAATGAGCCCCATGCTGACCGAGTGGGTGCCAATGACGAACTTAGCTTGAATTTGGCTAACTATGAGAAGCAATTCGGCTAAGGACTATGAAGTCACATGTTAGCCGAGTGGGTAGGACGTCGTTCGGCCAAGGGCAAATGAGCCCATGTTGACCGAGTGGGTGCCTATGGGGTACTTAGCTTATATTTGGCTAAGTATTTGAGTGACGCTCTTAAAAATGCTGAGGGGGGTCATGTGACGTTCATCGAGATCCCGAGGGAAGTCATGGGACGCTCCTCGGCACGTTGGGGGCTTATGAGCCTCAAGTGACCGAGGGAGGTCCTTTGCCTTATCTTGGCTAAGTATTTGAGTGACGCTCTTCAAAATGCTGAGGGAGGTCATGCGACGCTCCTCGAGATTCCAAGGGAGGTCATGGGACGCTCCTCGGCACGTTGGGGGCTTGTGAGCCTCAAGTGGCCGAGGAAGGTCCTTAGCCTTATTTTGGCTAAGTATTCGAGTGACGCTCCTCAAAATGCTAAGGGAGGTCATGCGACGCTCCTCGAGATTCCGAGGGAGGTCATGGGATGGTCCTCGGCACGTTGGGGGTTTGTGAGCCTCAAGTGACCGAGGGAGATCCTTAGCCTTATTTTGGCTAAGTATTCGAGTGACGGTCCCCAAAATGCTGAGGGAGGTCATGCGACGCTCCTCGAGATTCCAAGGGAGGTCATGGGACGCTCCTCGACACGTTGGGGGCTTGTGAGCCTCAAGTGGCCGAGGAAGGTCCTTAGCCTTATTTTGGCTAAGTATTCGAGTGACGCTCCTCAAAATGCTAAGGGAGGTCATGCGACGCTCGTCGAGATTCTAAGGGAGGTCATGGGATGCTCCTCGGCACGTTGGGGGTTTGTGAGCCTCAAGTGATCGAGGGAGATCCTTAGCCTTATTTTGGCTAAGTATTCGAGTGACGCTCTTCAAAATGCTGAGGGAGGTCATGCGACACTCCTCGAGATTCCGAGGAAGGTCATGGGACGCTCCTCAGCACGTTGGGGGCTTTTGAGCCTCAAGTGGCCAAGGGAGGTCCTTAGCCTTATTTTGGCCAAGTATTTGAGTGACGTTCCTCAAAATGTTGAGGGAGGTCATGCGACGTTCCTCGAGATTCTGAGGGAGGTCATGGGACGCTCCTCGGCACGTTGGGGGCTTATGAGCCTCAAGTCGAGGTCCAGGGGTGAAACGCCCTGGTGGGGGTTATGAGGCAACGCCCCCGAACTTTTTCGAGGCATAGGGCCCTACAACTGAGTGACCGAGTGACTCACACGAGCTGAGGTGGCCTTTGTATGTTGTCCGAGAGGGGGGGCCTCATTGTGACCGAGTGACTCACACGAGCTGAAATATGTACCAAGCCGAGGGGTTGTATGCGCCGAGCGTGGTCTATGCGCCGAGCGCGACTAGTGTCATGCACCGAGGCCTCCAGGCCGAGGGGTTCACTGGCAAGCTGAGGAGGTCAAATCCCTGATAGAGGCACGCGTCGAGTGCAACAAATAGACGCGGAGTGCAGTCATGGCGCCGAGCGCGTTTTCAGGAGGGACGAGGGGTTCTAACCCCAACTAACGATTGCACCGAGCGCAAGTTAACGTGTCGACCGCAGTCTATGCGCCGAGTGACTTACAAGAGGTCTGAGTGGGTCTAAACCCAACTAAAGAGTGCGCCAAGCGCAAGCTTATGTGCCGAGCGCAGTCAACGCGCCGTGCGCATTTCTAGAAGGTCGAGGGGTTCTGACCCAGTCTGAACCGAGCGCGACGAGATGTGCCGAGCGCGGTTTTTCATCTTACCTCCCGAGCTGAGGGAGTCATGCACTGAGCGCGGCATTGTGCTGACCGACTGGGTGCCAATGCGGTACTTAACTTGATTTTGGCTAAGTATTTGAAGCGATTCGGCGAAGGACTAAGAAGTCTCGTTTTGGCCGAGTGGGTAGGACTAGGGGTGTTCATGGGTTTGTGAAACCGAAACGTAACCGTTTAAACCGGTAACCGCCTAAGCGGTTAACCGGTTTTTCGGTACGGTTTTCCGGTTAACCATTAAATGTTACTCAAGTTTTATTAATTTAATTTACTTAATTTACATATTATATTTTCACTTTTTCTCAACATAAATAATATAACATTATTACCATACTACATTACTACTCCACAAAGCTCAATGCCAACATAAAAAAAAAATATTACTAATACACACTAAGTGTTGGAGGGAGTAGAGAGTTAAGAGTTTAGTAGTTGAACCATCTTACAATAATTATTATTGGTTGTTCAGGCTTCAAACTTATTACATTTGACTTATTAAGGCCTTATATTATCATCCATTAGCTATCAAAGTCGTAGGCAGTATAGCATGCTACTGGCAATATGTTACATGTAGTTTGCTAGATGCCAAGAATCTTCAAATTAGTCTAACTTTCCATGAGATAGTGATTAATATGTCATTTTTTATAATTGTTTTTTTTATAGAAATGTCAAATTACTTAATAACTTACTGCATTTTGTAAAAAACTACTAATTAATTTAAAAAATTATTATAAAAAATTGAATAATAATAAAATAAATAAAAATATCCGGTTTTTCAGTTAACCGTTTTATACAAAACCGTAACCGTAACCGTACCGTTTAACCGTTATTTTTACCGGTTCGATAACCGAACCGTTGAACCTCAATTTCTTCGGTACAATTACCGCCCATTTTGACCGGTTTTCCGGTTTTTCGGTACGGATTTTCGGTTTCGATTTTTTGTGAACACCCCTAGGTAGGACGCCGTTCGATCAAAGGCTAATGAGCCCCATGCTGACCGAGTGGGTGCCAATGAGGAACTTAGCTTGAATTTGGCTAACTATGAGAAGCAATTCGGCTAAGGACTAAGAAGTCACATGCCAGCCGAGTGGGTAGGACGTCGTTCGGCCAAGGGCTAATGAGGCCATGTTGACCGAGTGGGTGCCTATGGGGTACTTAGCTTATATTTGGCAAAGTATTTGAGTGACGATCCTAAAACTGCTGAGGGGGGTCATGTGACGCTCCTCGAGATCCCGAGGGAAGTCATGGGACGCTCCTCGGCACGTTGGGGGCTTATGAGCCTCAAGTGACCGAGGGAGGTCCTTAGCCTTATTTGTGCTAAGTATTTGAGTGACACTCTTCAAAATGCTGAGGGAGGTCATGCGACGCTCCTCGAGATTCCACGGGAGGTCATCGGACCCTCCTCGGCACGTTGGGGGCTTGTGAGCCTCAAGTGGCCGAGGAAGGTCCTTAGCCTTATTTTGGCTAAGTATTCGAGTGACGCTCCTCAAAATGCTAAGGGAGGTCATGCGACGCTCCTCGAGATTCCAAGGGAGGTCATGGGATGCTCCTCAGCATGTTGGGGGTTTGTGAGCCTCAAGTGACCGAGGGAGATCCTTAGCCTTATTTTGGCTAAGTATTCGAGTGACGCTCCTCAAAATGCTGAGGGAGGTCTTGCGAGGCTCCTCGAGATTCCGAGGGAGGTCATGGGACGCTCCTCAGCACTTTGGGGGCTTATGAGCCTCAAGTGGCCGAGGGGAGGTCCTTAGCCTTATTTTGGCTAAGTATTTGAGTGACGCTCCTCAAAATGCTAAGGGAGGTCATGCGACGTTTCTCGAGATTCCGAGGGAGGTCATGGGACGCTCCTCGGCCCGTTGGGGGCTTATGAGCCTCAAGTCGGGGTCTAGGGGTGAAACGCCCTGGTGGGGGTTAGGGGGCAGCGCCCCCGAACTTTTTCGAGGCATAGGGCCCTACAACTGAGTGACCGAGTGACTCACACGAGCTGAGGGGGCCTTTGTATGTTGTCCGAGAGGGGGGGCCTCATAGTGACCGAGTGACTCACACGAGCTGATATATGTACCAGGCCGAGGGGTTGTATGCGCCGAGCGTGGTCTATGCGCCGAGCGCGGCTCTGAGCGCCAAGCGCAGCTAGTGTCATGAATCGAGGACTCTAGGCCGAGGGGTTCATTGGCAAGTCGAAGGGGTCAAATCCCTAACTGAGGCACGCGTCGAGCGCCACAAATAGACGTCGAGCGCAGTCAGTGCACCGAGCGCGTTTTCAAGAAGGTCGAGGGAGTCTAACCCCAACTAACGAGTGCGCCGAGCGCAAGTTAACGTGCTGAATGCAATCAATGCGCCGAGTGACTTACAAGATGTCCGAGTGGGTCTAAACCCAACTAAAGAGTGCGCCGAGCGCAAGCTTATGTGCCGAGCGCAGTCAACGCGCCGAGCGCAGTTCCAGAAGGTCGAGGGGGTCTGACCCAAGTTGAACCGAGCGCGACAAGATGTGCCGAGCGCGGTTTTTCAGCTTACCTCCTGAGCTGAGGGAGTCATGCACCGAGCGCGGCATTGTGCTCACCGACTGGGTGCCAATGCGGAACTTAGCTTGATTTTGGCTAAATTTTTGAAGCGATTCGACGAAGGACTAAGAAGTCTTATTTTGGCCGAGTGGGTAGGACGCCGTTCGGTTCAGGGCTAGTGAGCCCCATGCTGACCGAGTGGGTGCCAATGAGGAACTTAGCTTGGATTTGGCTAAGTATGAGAAGCAATTCGGCTAAGGACTAAGAAGTCCCAAGTTAGCCGAGTGGGTAGGACGTCGTTCGACCAAGGGCTAATGTGCCCATGTTGATCGAGTGGGTGCCTCTGGGGTACTTAGCTTATATTTGGCTAAGTATTTGAGTGACGCTCCTCAAAATGCTGAGGGAGGTCATGTGACGCTCCTCGAGATCCCTAGGGAGGTCCTTAGCCTCATTTTGGCTAAGTAATCGAGTGACGCTCCTCAAAATGCCGAGGGAGGTCATGCGACGCTCCTCGAGATTCCGAGGGAGGTCATGGGACTTTCCTCGGCACGTTGGGGGCATATGAGCCTCAAGTGGCCGAGGGAGGTCTTTAGCCTTATTTTGGCTAAGTATTTGAGTGACGCTCCTTAAAATGCTGAGTGATGTCATGCGACGCTCCTCGAGATTTCGAGGGAGGTCCTTAGCCTCATTTTGGCTAAGTAGTCGAGTGACGCTCCTCAAAATACTGAGGGAGGCCATGCGACGCTACTCGAGATTCCGAGGGAGGTCATGGGACGCTCCTCGGCACGTTGGGGGCTTATGAGCCTCAAGTGGCTGAGGGAGGTCCTTAGCCTTATTTTGGCTAAGTATTTGAGTGACGCTCCTCAAAATGCTGGGGGAGGTCATGCGACGCACCTCGAGATTTCGAGGGAGGTCCTTAGCCTCATTTGCTAAGTTAGTGGGACGCTCCTCTTATGACTAAGTAGGTGCCAATTCAATGAATAAGTTTCTCGAGCCGGGGGAGTTAATGAGCTCCATGTTTCCCGAGGAGATCTCAGGACGCTACTTGGGTGCCGAGTAGGTACCGGTTAACGGGTACCATGAGTACTTAGTCGTATTTGACTGAGTATGTAGGAGCTTCATGGTCACCGAAGGAGCTCCATGGTCACCGAAGGAGTAGGGCGCCGCTCGGATGAGGAATAATGAGCCCCATGCTATATGAGCGGGTGCCATAAGTACTTAGCCATACTTGACTAAGTGTAAAGTGGCTCGACAGAGGAGTAAGAGGACTCCCTGCTGACCGAGGGAGTAGGACGTCGTACGGAGGAGGACTAATACACCCCATGCTGTCAGAGTGGGTACCATGAGGTACTTAGTCAAAATGACTAAGTACTGTACTTGGTGGATGGTCTCCTTTCAGTTCGAGCGGATGGAGGTACCAATGAATAAGTTTCTCGACTCGGGAGGCTTACGATCCCGATCCTTCCTCCTTTGAGCGTATTTATTTGTCCAGCTAAGGGGTTCCAAGTAATTAGCCCCACGCAAGATGAACGGATAGGGTAGCATCATTCCTTCCCGGGGCGATCGTCCAGCGGAAACCGAGAGAGACCCATGTTGTGGGGTACCCTGCCAGTCCCGAGACGGGAGGGGGAGGACTCGGGATTATGCCTCGCTTCAACATAGGTGCCCTGATGTGCGGTTCATTTTTTTGTCCGAGTTGGCTCTTTAGACCGAGGGGGGTCGTGCTTGGACGGAGGTAGCTTGCGCACGCCAAGTTGGCCGAGAGGGTCACGCCCGATACGGGGGGGTTCAGATATGGCCTAGAGGGGTGACTTTGAGCGTCGCCACTTTGACGTCATGAATGGGTCAATAAATTGTACTTAGCCATTTTCGGCTATGTTAGTGGGACACCCCCTCTCATGACCGAGGAGTGTCCATGGAGAAATTCTCGACTCAGCGGACTAATGAGCCCTATGCTTCCCGAGGAGCTGTCAACGAAGTTCTCGACTCGGGAGGCTAATGAGCCTCAAGCTTCCCGAGGAGGTCATTTGTCGCAACGACGCTACTCAGATGTCGAGTAGGTCCTAATAAGCGGTACTTAGCCAGCTTTGGCTACGTTGGTTGGGGCACTCCTCTCATGATCGGGGGGTGCCATTGGAGAAGTTCTCGACTCTTGAGTTTCCTTTTGCTCGCCTTTGTTGATCCGAGAGTCTTCGAGGTACCTATTGAGTTCTCCTTGACCAATATGGGTGACGCAAGACTTTTTTAGGCTGAGACAAATTTCTCCCTGGATGACTGGCACCTAAGGCCGAGTAGATGCCTTTAGCTGAGTGAGCAACCAAGGATGAGTGAGTACCTTGAATGAGTAGGTACTGTTGATGAGTAGGTGCCTTTGATGAGTAGGCTCCTATGGTCGAGCATATTCCTTGGCCAAGTGGGCACCCAAGGATGAGTGGGTACCTTGAATGAGTAGGTACAGTTGATAAGTAGGTGCCTTTGATGAGTATGCACCTATGACCGAGTATATATCCTTGGCCGAGTGGGCACCCAAGGATGAGTGAGTATGTTGAATGAATAGGTACCGTTGATGAGTAGGTGCCTTTGATGAGTAGGCACCTATGGCCGAGTATATTCCTTGGCCGAGTGGGCACCAAGGATGAGTGGGTACCTTGAATGAGTAGGTACTGTTGATAAGTAGGTTAGGCTGAACCGGACCATAAACTTGAGGGTGCCACTGTTTATTCTAGAGGGGTTTTGCAATTCTGAGTCACCACGCCCCTCTTTCCGATCGGGTATTCATGAGTTGTGTTATTCGAGACCAATTCTTCCAATTGATGACATGTCTGGCATCACAGCCCTCCATCAGGCGCTTTCATTTGTCATCTGACGGGCAACCCGGGGTTGCTGACAACCATTACTTCTGGGGGAACCTTGAAGAGGTGTGAGTAGCTTGCTTTTCCCTGGCTGAGTTGCCCCTTGAAGTCTGATGCAATCCTTCCCTCTGATTAGGTCCTAGCCGGTTAGGCTGAGCGTCTCGGGAGGGACGAATGATCTCTTCGTGATGAGAGTGACAACATATCCATCTGACTTTGCTGGAGAGTTTGTTGAATCTGAGCTGCAATCAAGGTGATGACTGTTGCAGTTATGGGTGGAGGGTCAGCTACTTGTATCCGATGCGAGGCCGCGGGCTGACCGACGTCGTGATGCTGATGGGTTTCCCCATCGGGGTGGAATCATCATCATTGAGATAGAGGGATAGCACTGTAGGTGTATGATGATGGGGTGCTTGAGCTCTCCCGGAACGGTTGGCTTGGGAGCTTGTCTTCTTGGATGAGGCCATAGTGCTGAGTGGTGGCGAAGTAACTTTGTTTGTAACTTCCCCACAGGCGGCGCCAAACAGTTTATGCTAAGAAATTAAGGGTTTTAATAGGTTGAGAGATTTAATGTGGGCCGTTATCCGTACGCCGGAATCCTGAAAAAGAAGGTTAGACTACCCCAGGGGTGTTTCCGGGATCGCCCCTCCGACGCTCAAGTCAGTAAATGATTGAGGTAGAGAGAGAAAGTCTAGAGAGAGATGCTCTAGTTTGTTAGGTGAGAATTGAATACCTTTTAATTGATGAGACAACCGCTATTTATAGAGGATGGGACCTCCAATAAATGAGGGTATTTTAGTCAGCTCCAGCTGGTGGAGGATTGTCTTCCCTAGAGGTAGGGGTATTTTAGTAACTTCGCCATAGGTGGGCTGGTCCAAGAAATGGGCCCAAACAATAGATTTCCATAGTGGGGAAAGACACATTCCTATTCTTAAAGTTCTTAGATTTTTGGTTGATAGGTTTACTTGTTTGTCATGTTGTTGATTAAAAGTATGTTTTTTGAGAATTTAGATGAAATCTTTTGCGATTTTGATTATTTGATTTTCAAATCTGATTACAAATTCAGTATTACACTAAGAATCTCTCCATCCTTAATTTCCAAAAAAAAGAATATTTTCTGATTCTATAGATGTAAGAACCAAGGAAAGGAGACTACAATTGAAAGTGAGTCCTTTATTTGACTTGTAAATAAGGGGTTTAATCTCCCAAGTGGACCCATGTGGACTATGGTGGGATAAGTGAAGGGGAAAGATAGAAAAGAGTTTGCCAAAATTAAAACAAAGTAAATTGAAAAAAACTATATGAAATAGACTAAAACGGAATGAAAAAAAGCATTTGTGGAGCGGATGGCATATGGTTAAAACATCACAGTTTACAAAGGCAGAGGACGGGAAGGGGAAAGGCGGAAATGGAAGGAAAAAAATAATTTTTTTATAAGGAAAGATAATTGGCCCAAACACCAACTCCTGCTACGCTACTAGCCTGCGGGGTACACCAGTTCAGAGGTTGGATACAAGGGTAAACAGCCCAGAAGACATCAGGCATGAAGGCCCACTGCCACCACAAGATTAATCCCCAACATATTCTTGGGATGAGGATTCGAACACTAGGCAATGCCCTGGAATTCGGGGTGGTACTCCATTGAGCTACCATCTCTCCCTCGAAGGGAAAAACACGATGATGAAGAAGGGAAGGGGAATTGATCAATAGTAATATTTAAGGGGAAAAGACAAGAAGGAGATAAAAAAGGACCTAAAAGCTAAGGAATAACAAAGAGTGTGGAATTATTATTTAAAAAAAAAATTGAAAAATGAAAACCAGTGACTTGCATTAATGGACGACATGCCCTTTGGTTTTTTTTTATGTAGTATAGATTTATAAATAAATATTTATCCTTTTTATCTTTGTTTAGATCGTGTTTTCATATCTTATGAATCGCAGTATTTCTTTAGTTTCAAAATACATGCAATCAAGTCTTAGTTCAAGAGGATGGTAGATAATGTAAACATATTAAATAAATAAAAAAACATATATACTTAATAGTTCAATTACTACTCTTATTAATATTACAATTAGTTTATTTGATTTGTTCATTTACTTTACGTATCATCTCTCTAAAAGCATGTGCCTTCGAACTTTTTGGTTACGAGTATTTGGAAACAAAACAACTAAATATTGTACGTACATTCATTCGCTTCAGTGCAACCTCAAAGATTGGTGTTATCGTTTGTGAGCATATTATTATTTTGTCATTTAGACGAAAGGCGTGTCCATATTAAGTTCATTTCGAGGCTTATTGTTTTTAATTTGTATTGAAAATTGAAAGGAATTCATGTCAGTCATTTGTGGATAAGATAAGAATATAAATTTAGTAATTGGAAGAGTTTCATATTATTGAACTCATTCTAGGATTATGTACTTCCTTCGTCTCAGATATCTGAACATTTGTTGTAACATGGGATATATAGTTTAAAAAGATAAGTTGTATTGCGACATAGAGTGTGGCCAATTAATTGTAGCTTACTTGGATTACAAAATACAAGTTTGCATTGTCTTTTAAAATAGGACAAACATATTTATTTTCATATTGTACTTGATGTGATTAAATCTTTGTATCTTTCCCAAAAAACAAAAACAAAACACATAGTATATATATTTCCATATCTAGTCGATGCTTTTTCTTCGGTTAAGTTGTTTTCTATTCTAAGTTATGGCTTCTGACTTTGTTGTCCATATGCCTAAGTTTAAAATCATATCCTCAATTTCCAAACACCATTATATGTCCTATATAAATGTGAAATTTAATCCTCTAAAAGAATAAAATAAAAGTTTTTAATCGTTTAATTTTTATTTTTATCTTTTTTTGAAAGAGAAATTTCATTAATTGAAGGTCAAACGGCATCTACAATAGGTATTAAAGAAAACAAGATACAATCAAACAAGGATAAATCAAATTCGTCTTCGAAGAAACTACAATGAACCAGATCGAGCACTACAACGCAGTCCCCTTGTATTTGCTGAATCACGCATCTATTGTTGAGGAAGTCTATCATTCTGACATAGTTTGGGAAGAGCATTCTTGATCAAGCCATGTTGACCGCATATGATATTCCAATACCTTCATGTTGAGTCTCGAACTTCAACCAATAAGAACAATTTCTCATACCTAAAGACAAAAAAACCATACTCACAACTCCCATAGGGGAGAAGGAGATCTCCACAACAGAGACTAAAATTCACATAACAGGATTTGAAAAAATCTCATAAAGAAAGACTAATTTATTCAACAAAATAAGAAAATGAACTAAAAACTGAAAATAAAAGGGGAAAACGGGGGCTTACCATGGATGAAATCATCCATGGCAGCCCCTAACTGATGAAGAAGGGGTAGGAGAGGCTAGGGTTTGAGAGATAATCGTTTCATCCATGGCAGCCCCTAACTGATGAAGAAGGGGTAGGAGAGGCTAGGGTTTGAGAGATAATCGTTTAATTTTTATCCTCTAAAAGATCAGGTTGTACATAGACCGGGTACTCATATCTAGTGGCGAATCCATGATTTCTAATTTTCTATATTGGGTGAGCCTTAAGTCCTTAACTAAAAATGTTGTTTTCCCTGACTAATAAGAGTTCTTAAAATCATACATAGTTATGCTCATGTATATATATTATGCTCCCATCAAATTTTTTGTTTTCCCCGTTTGATTTCAACACATACCAAGGAACAATGCAAATAAACGGAGTCAGGGTCACATGAACATTGTTGTGAGAAGAAAATGAAAGCGGGAAGAACACTACAAGAAAACCAAAAAAAACAAAGAGGAGAAAACATTAGGAAAAATAATGAAAGTACTAATTTCCACTATTTTATAATCTTAAAAAGTATATACAAGGTGACTTTTTTTCACCTTTTTTTTTTGAACTTATCGATTAAAACTTATATAAATTTGTCCAGATGTGTATGGGTAAGAGAAATTAGGGTCTTAAGATCTAATTCTAATATCATTCAATATCAATCACCAACACTTACATTACCACATAGTCATAAATATATATTATCATTTACTAAATGAGAGTGTCTTGGGTGTAACATGTTACACAATAACTTATTGTGTAACATGCATAATGACATAGACTCCAACAAAAACGACATGGACTATACACATAATGACATGAATCTCATGTCATTCGGTCATTTTTTTCATTTCATTTGATTTTTTTTTTATAAAAGAAGCGGTGGTTTGTGAGTTGTTACACCATAAATTATGATGTAACAGTTACACCTAAGAATTTGTTTTTCCATACAATGACCATATTTAACCTATAGTTACTCATCTTATAAATGCTATTTTCTAACATAGTGATTTTTTTTCTAATAAAGTCATCTTTTCTTATACTTCCTCCGTAACAAAATAAACGCAACAAATGAATATTTTATACCTCACAAATAATACCCATTTGTTGCAGTCTTTATGTTACGAAGGAAGTACATACTATTTTCTAACTTGGTAACCGTTTTTTAACATGTAAAACTAGCATTTTTTGCACGCGATGCGTGCTTGGTTTTTTTCGAGACAGAAACTCGGTTTTTTTTTTTGCATATGAGTCAAATTTGAACATTAGACATACAAAGTATAATTTTTATTAGTTGTAAAATTTGATTGGTTTAGTCTATGTCACTTAAGTGGATACTTTATTTGAATGAAAGTGGATAGTACTTCATAGATTGTGAAGAAAGTGGATACTTTGATTTCAAGTCAAGAATTGGGAGTTGTGTTATTTTTTATTTGAATGTTTGTTTAGCAAAAGGTTTGTCATGTCTGCATTTACATAATATGTCATATTTGTATTTATATAATATTTGTTAATGAAACTATTTTACTTTGTTAATTGATTAAATTTTATAGTTTTAATGTAATACGGAATACTTAATTGTGTATTAATTGATAAAATATTTGGCTAATATAATTTTCATATCTACTTTGTTTGTATGAATGCATTAATACTTGTAGACAATTGTCATCATTTATGGTGGCTCGGTTATTATATAATGTTTTCAACATTTTTGTTAACTTTTTTATGCTATATTTGAGTTTGATTTTTTTTTTTGGGCAAAATAGTTAATTTATTCATGAGGGTAGTAAAATAATGTCCTGGGGGGACACCATAGCTCCCCCCTTCCTTTATATAATAGAGATTTGCTTAATGTGCACGCTATGCGTGCGGCAATATTTTAGTAATAATATTGATATTCAAGCGTTAAAAAAATTGGTTGAATGGCAGTTTAAGGATGCAGACATTTTTTAATTTAATAAAAAATTAATTGATGTACTAACAATTACTATTTAAATACATAGTAATTGACAAATCAATAGGCAAAAAAAAATTGTTTCATAACTCTTAGTATTTAATTCAACGACAAATTTTCAACTTGAAATACTATTTATTAACTCTTAGTATTTCAAGTTTTATTAATTCAAGTCGGATTCATCAAGTGGATTTAATTCAACGACAGATTTTCAACTTCTAGACTCAATCATAACCCCATTAGATAATGCAGAACTATGTTCACAAGTCTCAGATCAAGAAATATATGAAGCGGTTTTTCAATTAGACCCAGACAAGTCTCCGGGACCCGATGGTTACCCCCCTCTGTTCTACCAGAAATATTGGGGGATTGTGGGGAAATCAGTAATAAGATCCGTAAAAGCCTTTTTCCATTCTGGTAAGTTATTGAAAGAAGTAAATCACACATTCATAGCTTTAATCCCAAAAAATGAAAATCCAACAGCAGCAAACCATTTTCGACCAATAAGCCCTGTGCTCGACAATGTATAAAATAATATCAAAAATACTAGTAAATAGATTCAAAAAAGTACTAGGGAAAATTGTCCACCCCCTTCAGGGAGCTTTTGTTCCAGAAAGACTAATACAAGACAATATTCTAATGGCACATGAAGTTTTTCATGCGTTCAAAAAAAAGACAGGCTCTTCAGGTTGGATCGCAATAAAATTGGACATGGAAAAAGCATATGATAGACTAGAATGGGGATATATCTTTACTACATTAGAAAAACTAGGCTTCTGTCAAAAATGGATTACTTGGATCCGAGAATGTATCTCCACTGTTTCTTTCTCAGTGCTAGTAAATGGTATCCCCTCAGATCAATTTTTTCCTTCCCGAGGCATAAGACAGGGAGACCCGCTATCCCCATATTTATTTATTTTGTGCGCGGAGCTTCTAGCTAGACAACTCCAGTTTGTGGGACCCGGTAGAAATCAAGCATTAGGAGTAAGTCCGGGGCATTCCAGAATGAGAATCCCTTTTCTTACGTTTGCAGATGACACAATGATTTTTGCGAAAGCAAATACCCAGGCTTGTCAAATTATAAAAAATGTATTGAATAACTATTGTTCCATGTCAGGCCAATTGGTCAATTATCATAAATCAGCCTTCCAGTGTACAAGTAATGTGTCGATCCAGGAAATATCTGACTTTAAAGCAATATTGGCGATGGAAAATGTTTCATCATTAGATTCATACTTGGGTTTCCCTATAATTGACAAACGAGTTAACTCTAACACGTTTGGGAAAATTATCTCAAACACGAATAACCAACTTTCTAAATGGAAGGCAAACTCAATTTCTCAAGCAGGTAGGACAACCCTTATAAAGTCTTGTCTTGCCACAAAACCAAATCATCAAATGCAAAGCTTCACACTCCCAACTAGTACTCTTTCGAATTTAGATAAGATATGTCGAAATTTCTTTTGGCATCGGGAACCAGAAGCAAAAACGCCCAACCTAATTGGGTGGGATAAGATCTGCAAACCAAAATTTTTAGGGGGTCTAGGCCTCCGTAAAGCCGAAGTTAATAATAAAGCAATGCAAATGAAGCTTCTTTGGAGGATTCTAACTGAACCCAACAATCAATGGGTTCAATTAGTTCAGAAAAAATATCTCAAAACCAAGTCTTTATTTGACTATTCCCCTTCACAGTCAGGATCATGGCAATGGAATAATCTAATGAAGTTGAGACCAATATTTGTGAAAGGTCTTCAATGGAAAATAGGGAATGGAAAATCCATTCTTTTCTGGAAAGATAATTGGATCCTCCCCTATCCATTACTAGACATAATTCCTACTCATTCGAGCACTAATCCAAGCATTGAAGAACTGTCTTCCAGAGCAAATTGTCCAAAACATTAGTACCCTTCCTATTCCGTCAAATGATATCCAAGACACTAGATACTGGAGACTCACCCAAAATGGTGAGTTCTCTACTAAATCGGCTGCTCTCCTAATTCAAGGGATAACACCTGAAAACATTCAGAAATGCTCTTTCCGATGGATTTGGAGGCTCAACATTCCCCCCCAAAGTTAGCAATTTCCTTTGGAAAATATGCAATGATGGTCTCCCAACGAAGGAGAGACTATTCCGTAGCCATGTTGCAGTCCCATTAGCTTGTGTGTTTTGTAATCATCATACTGAATCGACTTGTCATTTGCTTCTGGATTGCCCTTTCACAAAAGACCTATTTAACTTGATCTCACAAGTCTACTCTTGGCCGCAAATCCTTGAAACCGACGTCAATGAAGGGGAAGTGGTGGAAGTCTTGAATAAAATGCGTAAGTCTCTTAGCATAGTTGATATCCAAAAAGTGATTATTGGATGGTGGTTTGTATGGTTCTTGCGAAACAAAATTTGCTTTAATGAGGAAACCATTAACATTAAAAATGCAGCCATGATTGTCAAAAATTATTGCGAGGCATGGTTTAGCTCTTGTGAAGACAATATAGAAGGACACGACATTTCGACCAAGAAGCACCCACAACAAAATTCTTCCTCCCCCCAATCAGACCATTGGTCTCCCCCTCCTGAAGGCTGGTTCAAGCTAAATTTTGACGGGTCCAAGTCGAATGCTCAACATTGTTCATTTGGCTTTATTATCAGAAATAGCAATGGGAAACCAATTATGATGGGAGCCAAGGCTCTCCCTCCGCACTGGTCTATCTTGATGGCAGAAACTATGGGCTTGTATACTGGTCTTAAGACTGCTATTTCCCTTGGAATCAGTAAACTCATGGTAGAAGGAGATAACTTAGTGGTAATTAATTCGATTAGGAGGGTGTGGCGTGTTCCCTGAGAAATTGCTAACCTTATTGATGATGCAGAGCAGGATATTAAGAAGATGGATGCATTTTCGGCTCACCATTGCTATAGGGAAGCTAATCAGGCGGCGGATTTGCTAGCGAACTGGGGCAAAAATCTTCAACATTTGTGGCTCTCCTCTTCCGATCTCCCCCCGGGTCTCCCTCTTGTCATCCGAAAGGATGAGATAGGTTATCCTAGTATTAGGGTGTAACGTAACCTAGTTTTCTTTCCTTCTCAAAAAAAAAAAAAACCACGCACACTTGTCAATCCAAACAACTTAAAATAAGTATATACATATATATCAACAATAATTTTTTTAGATCTAGTAGGGAAAAGCATTAAGTTTGTATTTTTAATAACAGCTTTATCTAATGTAATATCCTAAATAGTTTTTTAATGTGTCTTTGTTAATTTATGGTAAATTTCAATTTTTTTTGTCAAACGTAATTTATGATTTGCATTGATTGTGTTATAAATTTTATTTGATTAGGCCTTGATATGCAATGTATTTGTTTCCTTATTTTGTTTCATATGTATTTGAATAAGAAATGTTCACAGTTGTATAAAATTGATTGTTTTTTTAAATTTGGAAAAGTTTCCTTATTATGGTATATGCTTTATTTGAATTTGCACAATATATATGTAATTGCTAAGGTAACGTGAGGGATATTTTGGACTTTTTCAAGGGGAACACCATAGCTCCCCCATTGGCTTATATAATAGAGATTTACCATTTTTAACATAGAAATATTTTTTCTCAAACAATAGCTCAATAAAATCTATAGTTACTCCTTTTATATCTACTATTTTCTAACTTGGTAACCGTTTTTTTCCATAGTGATTTTTTTTACTACGGTTATTCTTCTTTTATATCTACTGTTTTATAACATCGTGAACTAATTTTTTTTCATAATAGTCACCATTTTCCACCTATAGTTACACGTGTTAGTATTAGATTACGCCAAATTTAGTGTGGACCAAGGTCCAGTTAAGATTTTTTTTTTAAATTTTTTAATCTCTTTTTATTTTTGAAAGACTAAAAGCATTTCCTTTAGCTGTTCAGAATATAGTCTAGACTAAACCTAAAGTGCCAATCAAACTATTTTTTTGTGTGGTTTGGTTTGGTTAACAACAATTTTAAAATTGTGGTTGGTTTGTTATATTGATCAATTTGCAATTTGCAGATTAGGTATAGTTAGGAAATTTATTCAAGCAAATCGCGTTACAAATCACAAGATTAATGCAGTTTATAGTTTAAACCGCAAAACCTAAAATAATTTGAATCAGAAACCATTCCAAAATGAAAAGTATCATAGAGTTATATATATATATATATATATATATATATATATATATATATATATATATATATATATATATATATATATATATATATATATATATATATATATATATATATATATATATATATATATATATATATATATATATATATATATATATAGGGGCAAGATCACATGAGAATGCTCCTTACATGAGAAATGAGAATGAATCTCAACCACACGATTGAATTAGAGTTACAACACTTCTTCATTAGAGTTATGCCTCCAAAAAAAATTTAGCCCAAAAAAAATTTTTTTTTTATGAATTTTTTTTTCTAATATTCTTTTTATGGAGTTACATCACTTTTTCATTAGAGTTACATCACTTGTTCATTAGAGTTATAGCACGTAAAATTCATTCTCATTTCTCATGTAAGTATGCATTCTCATATGAACTCACTTCTATATATATATATATATATATATATATATATATATATATATATATATATATATATATATATATATATATATATATATATATATATATATACGGGGTTGGGTTCTAATGAGAACCCTCTTATGGTGAGAACCGTGAGAACCACTAAAAATGATAAAAAAAAATGAGCAAAAGCATAAAATGAGTAGAAAACATTAAATGACCAAAAATGTAAAATGAAAAAATCGTAAAATAAGCATAAAAAAGTTAAATGAGCAAAAACGTAAAATGAACAAAATGTAAAATGAGAAAAAACTTTGTGAAATGAGCATAAAAATGTTAAATGAGCAATAACATAAAATAAGCAAAACATAAAATGAGCAAAGACATTGTGAAATGAGAAAAATCTTCGTAAAATGAGGAAAAATGAGTGGTTCTCACGGTTCTCACCATAAGGGTGGTTCTCATATGAACTTAAACCTATATATATATATATATATATATATATATATATATATATATATATATATATATATATATATATATATATATATATATATATATATATATATATATATATATATATATAGTTGATTTTTTGTCATGTTACTCTCTTAGACTTTTTTTCAACAAAAGGAAACACTTATAGTAGATTGTTATAAAATCATTAAACTGCAATTCATTCTGCACCAAACCATTTTATACGATGCAGTTTGGTATGAAAAAAATGTAAAACCATATTCTTATTGTTTTGTCCGCTTGTCCAACAAGTAAGCTGTAGATGGTGCTTTCTTGTCGAGCAAGTAAACTAGTATCCCTTAGATGTTCTTCTTTGGAGACTTGTGCAACAATGTATGAATCAATCCAGTCCAAGCCTGAGCTTTACTTCCGAACCTGCAAAAAGGGACCCACCCTGGAGGTTTGGGTGGTGGTTCCCCCTCCGAAGCTTAAGTCAGGTATCAGGAGTTGTAAGAGAAAAATAGAGATAGAGAGAGAAAGTGAGAGAGTAGTTTTACAGAGTAACTTTACACTGTTTGCATTGAATGATGTTTCTCCTGATTTCAGGGGTATTTATAGTGATAGCAAGTTGACAGCTATCCTTAAAACCTGCCCTAGAAAAGTGGCTTCTGATTGGGTGAGAAATCAAATCATGACACGTGGCAGATCATGACTAGTGGATATCTATTAACCAATCTCCTTCACCACCTTACATTCTTCGGGCTCATCGTCGGGCGAATTTAGACCTTTTAACTCGCCGAGGGTAGCCCAAAGATGCAAGACATTTCTTCTCTTTAACTAAGGTGACACGTGTACGGCTCTGATAAGCCCAAGTGTCTCAGAAAGAGCCGTAGATGTTAGACTACAACATTTGCCCCTAAAAGGGCTTTTACTGTTGGCCCATCTAACGGTCAAGGCCCTTTTACCCTCAAGGTAGTTCAAATCCAGGTAAAGTGGTGCGCCTTCTTCTGGGTTCTACCGGTCATATTCGACCATTGTATTATTTTTTCGGTCATTCTTGACCGGTTCCACAAGTTTCTTATTCCTCTATAAATACCCTTGGAGCAAAGACATTGAATCATTTAGCACTTCGAACAAATTTGTCTAGAGAGAGAAACTCTGAGAATTTTCTAGAGAGAGAGAGAGATAGATCGTCCAGCTTCCAAGCATTCTTCACCGAATCGCCCGGACGTTCTTAGCGGTATCGTTTCTTTGAACTCTTCATTCTTTATTCTTTATTTTTTCTTAGAAAATCAATAAAATGGAATCATCTTCGTTAAATAATCTTAGCCAACCAAGAGCTTGTCTTGACCCTAGAACCGATACTTCTTCTTCGGCACATTCTAGAGTTGGGCCTCTTCTGGCCGAGTATATATATTTTCATAGTTTTAGCTGAGAAAGTCAGACGACCCAGTCTTTACCTGTGCAGGGTAATCTGGCGCGCGTCAAGCAAACGGCCCGTCTAAGACGAAAAGCAATAATCCCGTCAAATAGCTCGGATATGGAGGAATCCACCTGGACGGGTGCCCGATGAGGCAAGAGAGGTCCAAAGTGCTCGGTCTTTGGACAGGCATCCTTTGACCATGAGGCGTAAAACTCCGAAATAAATCCCGAAACCAGTACTTACGGTAGGGACGCCGAAATGGTAGAGATCGGCGAAGGCAATAACGGTAGCACTCGAAGTCGCCGAAGAATCGACGAGGCCTCTACTACCTCGTCGGAGATTAGAAGACGTTTAGGTCCCCTTTTCGATCCAGGTTTCATTTTGGTCAACCGTAAGTGGTTAGAGAAACTAGGACCGGACCCTAATTACTTATCGTCTTTCATGCCCATGCGGGCTTTTCCTTTGTCATTCCTAACAAGGACGCGACGATCTTGAGCGCTCCTAAGAACCATTTCATTGTCTATAAACTAGCCTTAGACGCTGGATTGAGGTTCCCCTCCATGACTTCATAGAACAAGTGCTACAAAGACTACCACATCGGCCATAATCAGCGGCTCCCAACGCTTGGCACAACGTCCCGACGTTTATTGCCGTCTGCGAGCTACGCGGCCTAGCCCTTTCTCTTCGGGCCTTTACCCACATCCACTATGCGGCCAAGGTACCGGGGCCGTGGACCGGGACATGGCTCAAGTATCCGCAACCGCCCGGCTTCCCGACGGCTTGGGGGAAACCTTCGAAAATGCATGAATGGAAAGCCGACTTCATCTTTTTAAAAGCGGCCAATGATTCGGTTACTGAGGGCTATAGATTCCATAACCGGTCCGTCACGAATACGGGACGGAAGCAGTCCTGGCTGGAATTGGAGGACAATTTCGATGAAGAAGTTGTGGAGTACTTCAGGACAAAAGAGTACTCCAGGCCCGGCCGACGTTCTATTAAATGGCCATCCAACTGGATACCTTTTAAGGAAATGTTTTACCAAGACGACTTCTTGGTTTGCCGCGCTCGAGGTTGGCCGATGATAAAGGTATATATTTAAAATCATCCAACTAAAACTCTTCGTCTATAGTCCATTTGATGAACACATTTTTGTCCTTTGCGGACTCGGCCGGACAACGCCTCGAAGCATCTTGGACGGGGAGATTAGCATGTCCCAATTTACCGCCAACCTTTGGAAGGAGTTTGCAAAAGAGCAAGTCCGAGAAGAGGGCAGAAACATTGGTAATAATAATTTTTTTTTTTTTTTTTTTTTTTTTTTTTTCCCGAGGATCATATGAGCTCGTCCGAAACTGGCATCCAATTTTTGGACGAGGGTCACCCAAAGAAGGAGAACGTCCAGACTTGGATGGTCACCTTCTTGGTGCCAAACTCGTCCGAAGTTGGCATACAATTTCCGGACGAGGGTCGCCCAAGGAAGGAGAGCGTCCAGACTTGGACGGTCACCTTCATGGCGCCATACTCGTCCGAAATTGGCATCCAATTTTCGGACGAGGGTCACCCAAAGAAGGAGATCGTCCAGACTTGGACGGTCACCTTCTTGGCGCCATACTCGTCCGAAGTTGGCATCCAATTTTTTCGGACGAGGGTCGCCCAAAGAAGGAGATCGTCCAGACTTGGACGGTCACCTTCTTGGCGCCATACTCGTCCGAAGTTGGCATCCAATTTTTCGGACGAGGGTCGCCCAAGGAAGGAGAGCGTCCAGACTTGGACGGTCACCCTCTTGGCGCCATACTCGTCCGAAATTGGCATCCAATTTTCGGACGAAGGTCACCCAAAGAAGGAGGTCGTCCAGACTTGGACGGTCACCTTCTTGGCGCCATACTCGTCCGAAATTGGCACCCAATTTTCGGACGAGGGTCACCCAAAGAAGGAGATCGTCCAGACTTGGACGGTCACCTTCTTGGCGCCCTACTCGTCCGAAATTGGCATCGAATTTTTGGACGAGGGCCACCAAAAGTATGAGAACGTCCAGACTTAGACGTGCACCTTCTTGGTGCCCTACTCGTCTGGAGTTGCACAATTTTTTGGACGAGGGCCACCAAAAGTATGCGAACGTCCAGACTTGGACGGGCACCTTCTTGGCGCCCTTCTCGTCTGGAGTTGCACAATTTTTTGGACGAGAGTCTTCCATAGAACTTCTATATTTGAACGGTCACCTTCTTGGGGACATACTCGTCTGCATATTTGCAAATCATCTTTCATTTCTTCTTTCAGACGAAGTCTTTGTAATAGCAGTTATAACTTTTGTTCCTAGGTCGACTAATTTGACGACTGGTTTACTCTTTTCAGAAAAATGCTCCTACCAACAAACTTCCACCCGGGAAATCGTCCTCGTCCAAAAAGAGGCCAACTTCGCCGCCGACCGCCTTTCGGCGAAGAAGCCTAAGGGCTTCACAAGGAAGAAGGCAGATAAGACGACTCCACTTGGCGAGGTTGGGGAGAGAAGTATGCCTCCCCCCTCAGCCAAGGTTCCTAAAAAGGAGCCTTCGGCTGTTGCCCCGGCTGAGGAGGGAGAGGGTGCTCATGCGGCTGTTCCGCCTCGTGTTGCCTGCGCCGACTCTACCGAGGTCAAACCGGAGTCCGCCTTGGCTCTAGTTGCACCGAATCTGAGCCGCGGCCGAGAACTATCCAGGGGTTCGGCGGCTCGGTGGCTAAGCCGGTGCCACGGATGCCCTAAGTCGTTAGGGACGGCATCTATTTCGTCCGGTGAGTCGTATTACCTCAATATAGTTAGGACGGTGCGGGTCGGTGGACTGTCCATGAGTCCGTCCAATAGACAATCCATCGTCATTCCTATCAAGATAACTGACTCTCCCCCTCTTTCAGATAAGGGCAAAGGCCCTGCTATTCCCCCAACTCCTCCCCTCGCTGATTCGGACGAGGAGTCTTCTCCTGCTTTCGCCAAAATGTCGAAGCTGGAGAAGGAGCGACTTAAGCAGGAGCTCTTCAAGTGCTACCCTGAATCCTACATTAAGGGATTAAGGGGGGCGTCTGCTGGGCATGTGGGCTACATGTCTCAGCTTGCTGCCGAGGTATTGCTTTTAGCCTGCTTTATTTTATACTTGATACAAATTTTGGTTCTTTCACTCGTCTAATAACTTGGTTTGTTTTCATTGTTCCAGCCTTTCGGCTCGCAAAGATGCTAATCGAAGAATGGGCGAGGGAGCTCGTAAAAGAGAACAAGAACCTCGTCCATCTTGCTACAACGGCCGGCGACAAGGCCATTCACGACATTGAGATGGCGAATACTCTCCATCGTCAGTCACTCGATGCATTGGAGAAAAGGTCGGCAGAACTTGAATCTAAGAACAAGAAATATCTTGTTACCATCAATGATCGGTACAAGGAGAGAGACCATCTCGAAGATGATCATCAACACTCTCTCTCGATCTTAAGGGTGAGAGAGACGCCGCCCTTCTTGCCGCTGCTCAGCTGAGAAGGGAGAATATTCTTCTAAGGGCGAGAAACGCTCGTCTGGAAAAGACGGTTTTCCAAACCTTTGACGATGCCAAAAAGGGCCTTGAACATGTTGTAGAAACGTCCAAAGGTTGGGCCGTCAAGGCCTTCGAAATGCTGGCTGAAGCCGAGGAGGTCCCGAGCTTTGTCCGTCGCCTGGAATACCAACTGAGTGCCCATAGGGCCATGGTCTCTGGCCGAGGATTCTCCGGAGTTTATAGAGTCGGGCGACGAGGCTTCAGCCGAAGATGAGGAGCCCGAGGACAACCAAGAAACTCATGTTGAAGACGAAGCCTAGTTTTAGGTTTATTTTTCTAGTTTCTTTAGTTATCTGCCGTTGTAGCTTTCAAGTAATCACATTTTGTAAATTTACTCATGATATATATGAAAGACTTTTGCCACTTGCTTGCCTCTTATTTTCATCAATTCCCATTTGACTATCACATTAACTTTGAATTGTTTCTAAGTACAAAAGTTGACTCGTCTTGAACATCGTAGACGATCTCGCATAATATGATTGAAACACTTGTTTTGGACGACCTTGTTCTCCCGAGCTCGTCTTTTAGGCTTCTATCATTCCCCCCTTCTTGGGCTTAGTTCAACCGTACATGGTGGGCGAGCCAAAGACCAAGAAGGAAAGCGGCCTACTTTAGCCCGAGCTCGCTGAAACTATCGGACGGGCTTGTTATATATGCTCGAACGCATGCTTTAGCTAGGCTTCCTTGAGGGAGCAACACTCGTCATTAAGTAGTGATCCCTTACTAGGGTCTAGGCTACTTAGCCGGCCGTGCTTGTGAAGATAAGTATCCTTTACTAAGGACTTATTTCGAGCCAGCTTTCTCTCAGAGACTTTGACGTTACTCTTACTAGAGGTTTTGTCGGATTGACGGCCTTGTATGTGCTATACTTTGGCCGGTCTCTTCGATGGAGTGATGTTCGGCATAAAAATGAGTAATTGTGACGCTTTTCTTTTTTATCCAAGTTCTTGTCACTTTTAGACGAGTAACTGATTTAATGCCCCAAAGTGAGTTAACTTGGTAAAAATAAACAAGGAAATAAGAAAGTAGGAATTGTATAATATGGATTTTGCTTGACGGAATGCCAAGATGCATGTATACAATTCTTTTTTCTAACATGTGCCGCGGCACTTTGGATTAACTACAAACTACCTCATAGACATTCGACTGTGGATTGAATTAGACGTGATACTTTTTCAAATTCGGAATTCCAAGTACGGCGCTGATCGGTCGTCCATCCGGATCCCGAAGACGAAAAGTACCACTGCGCAGTTCTTGGATAATCATGTAAGGTCCTTCCCAATTAGTTGTTAGCTTCCCTAACTCTTTTGCTCGTCCAACCGCTTCCATCTTTCTAAGGACAAGCTCCCCTACTTTGAGTGGTCGTCTAACAACTCTTTTGTTAAACTCCCGAGCCATACGCAGTTTGTACAATTGCATTCTTAGCAAGGCATTGCCCCTGACTTCTGGCACTTGGTCCAAAGCCGTGCGTAATGCGGCCAGTTGGCATCTTCTCGAGTACAAGCATAACTCGCGGGGTGGGTTCTTCAATCTCAATGGGCAAGACGGCTTACGTGCCGTAGACTAACATGAAGGGCGTCTCCCAAGAGAGTTCTTGGCGGTTGTTCCGATGGACCATAACACCAACCGCAGCCTCTTCAACCCATTGTCCCTTGGCGTTTTCTAGCTTCTTTTTGATTCCATTTGATAGAATCTTGTTGAAGGACTCTACCGCCCATTTGCTTGTGGGTGGGCAACGCAGCCGAAGTGTGCTTTTATTTCTCTTTCGCCAACCACTCCTTCGGTTTAGGTGTTTCAAATTGGGGGCCATTATCAAAGACGATGGACTGTGGTATGCCAAAACGGGTTATAATGCTTTTCCGGATGAAGCCCTCGACGTCGTTTGTCGTAATTCCTCGCATGGCCTCTCGCCTCTATCCATTTAGTGAAGTAATCAACGGCCACGATCACAAACTTCTTTTGTCCGGCGGCCACCGGGAAAGGTCCTAGGATATCCATGCCCCATTTGGCAAAGGGTAAAGGGAACAAGATGGGGGTTAAGTAGTTGGACGGCTTCGATGCACATTTCCATGCTTCGACAAGCTGTCACACTTCTTTGCATAGACTAGAGCGTCTTCCTTTAAGGTTGGCCGAGTAGTACCCCGTCCTTAAAGCCTTCTCCCCTAAAGCTCTTCCCCCAATGTGAGAAGCACAAGCTCCTTCATGGAGTTCTTTCGAGACCTCCGGACCATCTTCTCTGGTGACGCACTTGAGCAGAGGCCGGTTGAATGATTTCTTGTAAAGTGTCTCGTCCCATAGCTCAAACCACTTGTCCCTAGCCTTCACATACTTGGCCTCTACGGGATCTGAAGGCAATCGTCCCGTCTTCTTGTATTCTATGATCGGCTCCATCCGCAGGCAGTCCCGCGGCCGAGAAACATAATCTGCTCTTGATCGATGCTCTTTTTGGGTTTGACTTCCCAAAATACTTGTTCTTGGCACATCACCTTCGCCCGAGCCGGCCAACTTCGAGAGAGCATCTGCTTGATGATTTTCTGACCTTGGTACTTGGTCGAGGACAAATCGTTTTAATGTCTCTATCTCATCTTTGATGAGTTGCATGTAATTGCTCAATGATGCTTCTTAGCATTCAAAATCTCCATTAACCTGGCTGACCACTAAGAGGGAGTCCGATTTGGCCTCGATCTCAAGCGCAGGCCGCTTTGCACATTTTGATTCCCGCCAAGAGTGCCTCATATTCAGCCTTCGTTATTGGACGCTCCGAACCGGAATCTTAATGCATATTCAAACTTGTCCCCTTCGGAGATTGGCAAATGATTCCGCTCCACATCCATTGATTGTGGACGAGCCATCAACCATGAGCGTCCAATGCCTTCTTCCTCTTCTTTGGATCGAGATATCGGCTCTATGGTCGGCCGAGTAAGTTCGACTATAAAGTCCGCCAAGGCTTGCCCTTTAATGGCTGTCCTTGGTTCAAAGGATATATCAAACATGTTAAGCTCCACCGCCCATTTTAACATTCGTCCAGGCAGCCTTCCATCTTCGAGTAGAACTTGCTTCAAAGGCCGATCGGTGTAGACGATTATATCGTGCGCCAAGAAATAGGGCCTTAACTTTCTACTCGGCCATGACGAGGGCCAATCCAAACTTCTCAACGGGAGTGTACCTATTTTCCCCGTCTTTGAGTACGTGACTCACGAAGTATATTGGGACTAGGACGGATTCTCTTTCAGCCAGCAGAACAACACTCACAGCTTGAGCGGACACTGCCAAATATACAAACAGCTTTCTCCCCCTTAGCCGGGCTGACCAACCTAGGCAGCTGCCGAAGGTGGTCCTTGACCTTCTGTAGTGCTTGCTCCGCCTCATTTGTCCACTCAAACATAGCTTTTTTCTTAATGGTAGCGTGAATAAACGCTTCAGCTTCCCTTAAGGCTTCGGCAAGAGTGGAGATTTTCTTTTTAACAAGATCAAACTTAAAGCTTCCCGGCCTTAGACCCCTAATGAAGGCGTCAAAGGCCACTCCAAAGATTAAGATCTTGGATCCGAAGGGCTTCAAGGTTGAATCTCTTAACGAAACTTCTAAGAGCCTCCTTAGGTCCCCCGGACGACCTTGCCTAGGTGCATGCTTTGTTTTTGCTCTTGCTTGTTGGCAACAAAGTGACTAGTGAATAAGAAACCGAGTTCCGTGAAATTATTGATCGAATTGGGTGGAAGATTGTTAAACCACTTCCGAGCTACTCCCTTCGAGGTCGTTGGGAAGTTCTTACACCGAGTAGCATCATCTACTCCTTGGACGTACATCCGATGTTTGTAAGCGGATAAGTGATCATCGGGATCCGTTGTTCCATCAAAAGGTTCTATAGTAGGGAGTTTAACCTTTGGGAAGGGGGAGCCTCCATTATCCCTGGCCGAGAATGGAGTGGGCCGGTTAATCCGGGAGGGCTCCCATCTCGTCCCTCAATGGGTATGTACTCCTTACGATATTCCTTTAACACCTGGATCGAACGACATGTTTGCGAGCAATGGACGCCTATAGACCATGGGTTGAGCCATTGTCTTCTCTCCGTCGTGGATGAACAAGAGAGTGACTTAAACTTCGCCCCTCCCCTCGGGACGACAACCTCAAAGGAGGGTCTCTCGGTGTATGATGTAGAACCCGTCGCTAATCGTTGTATTCTTCTTGCTCTCTTTGCTTCTAGATATTCTCTCGGCATCTGTTTCCATTCGGTGCCCGCTTGGACGAACATGGTCCCGGGTCCTTACCACCGAGTTCCAGTCCATCTTCCTTCACCGATCATTATCCTCGGGCCGCTTTCCTCTTGCCGTTCTCCTAGAGGGTTCCCCGACGAACAGTCGACTAGGACCCGGACGATCGTCTTGGGAACGTCCCCTAGGGGGAGGTGGATTGTTAGCGGTGCTCGGTGGTTAAGCGGAAAAACAACATATTGCTCTTGATCCGCTTCTCGGACGATCAGCAGCCATCTTTGCCCGGAAATCGTTCAAGGCGTTCTCTAGATGGGCTAGCAGTCACCGGACGTTCAAGATTCTCTTGAATGACAAGGTTCTGGGCTTGGTCCAAGAACCCGGACGATAGACGGGGTCTATCCCTTCCTCGAGGTGGTCTCTCGTGTTCTACTGTGTCTTCGACATTATCCTGAAGACTTCGGTTTCTGGCAAGGTTGGACGACTGACAATCAGTCATCGTTGCGTCTCCCCACAGACGGCGCCAAATGTTTTGTCCGCTTGTCCAACAAGTAAGCTGTAGATGGTGCTTTCTTGTCGAGCAAGTAAACTAGTATCCCTTAGATGTTCTTCTTTGGAGACTTGTGCAACAATGTCTCGAATCAATCCGACCCAAGCTCGAGCTTTACTTCCGAACCCGCAAAAAGGGACCCACCCTGGAGGTTTGGGTGGTGGTTCCCCCTCCGAAGCTTAAGTCAGGTATCAGGAGTTGTAAGAGAAAAATAGAGATAGAGAGAGAAAGTGAGAGAGTAGTTTTACAGAGTAACTTTACACTGTTTGCATTGAATGATGTTTCTCCTGATTTCAGGGGTATTTATAGTGATAGCAAGTTGACAGCTATCCTTAAAACCTGCCCTAGAAAAGTGGCTTCTGATTGGGTGAGAAATCAAATCATGACACGTGGCAGATCATGACTAGTGGATATCTATTAACCAATCTCCTTCGACCACCTTACATTCTTCGGGCTCGACTTGGGCCGAATTTAGACCTTTTAACTCTGCTGAGGGTAGCCCAAAGATGCAAGACATTTCTTCTCTTTAACTAAGGTGACACGTGTACGGCTCTGATAAAGCCAAGTGTCTCAGAAAGAGCCGTAGATGTTAGACTACAACACTTATGGTTTGGCTGAGTTATGTCCCAACCCGTGAGCACCCCTAGTTATTATAGGGTTAACACAGGCCAAAGAAAGAAAGGTAATGGTTTGATCATTTAGCCTCGCTCAAAATTAAGCTTTATCTTCTATTGGCAACAATTTGATTAATAAATTTGAGTTAATGAAGGATTGTGAGACAATTCTTACCACCACCAAAAAAAAGATTTGTAACACATCAAGGTGTATTCTCTTCACCTTAAAAAATAAGTTTCAAGTCCAATAAGTTCAAATAAGGTCTGATCAGGTTTTATCAGGTCTGACACAACACGCAAAAATAAGTTTCAATAAGGGTCAATCAGGTCTAATAAGTTCAATTCACGTAAGTTCATGTTTTTTTCAGGTGAACATAACGCACCCTCAAAGACCATCTACCATTAGAAAAACCGTAAAAAAAATCACCTAAGCAATTAAGCAAGCATCTGCATCACTCTAGTATGCCATAAAATATAAAATAAGACTTTTCTCCAAATCATTGAAGATATCAGCAGAGTAATTGAGTGGCATTTTACAATGAGTGAATGACATTACTTTCCGAGTTGCATGGCCCGCTGAGTTGGGTTGGTCACTCGACTCTCCCAAGATAGAAGGCATTGCGGGGCACTGTTTGCTTTACCCATTTTGAACACTCCGATAGTAGTAGTACACATACTTTCTTTAGAAACATCCCCTCTGTCATTTCAATGTTTAATGACTTTCCAACTCACTATATTTAGCTATTTTTTCCAATTTCTATTAGTGACAATACTTTGACTATATATACATTTCTGGTACTCCCTCCGTTTTTTTTAAATATAACATATTGACTTTGGGCACTATTCATCCAATACACTTTGACCACTAATTGTTATTTATACATAAGAAAAAATATAGTCATGTGGGATCTTGTTTGATTCGTCACGATATACACTTTCCAAATATATAATTTTTATAATTTTTACTTTTATACAATTAGAGATATTATCGGTCAAAGTTGTGTCTCGGCAAATGTGAAAAGTCCAATGTTACATCTAAAAAAACGGAGGGAGTATTTCTTTTTAATATACTTGTATCATGTGAATTGGAGACACTGTTTAAAAATAAAAAAAAGTCTCGGGACCAGACGGTTGTGTCCTTTATTTTTTCAGATATAATAGCATATTGTTGGTTGGTCTGAGTCTGTGATTGCTATCCTGAATGGTGTTGTTATGCCTCCGGAGTTGAATAAAACTTTCATTGCTCTCATCCCGAAAAAAGGCAAACCTGATTGTATGAGTGAGTTTAGGCCGATTTCGTTGTGTAATATTGTCTATAAGCTTGTTTCGAAAGTACTAGCTAGCTAATAGACTCAAAAAATTCCTCTCTGATATTATTGTTGTGAATCAGAGTGCTTTTGTCCGGGGGCCGATTAATTACTGACAATGTTGTGGTTGCTTTTGAGATGTTTCATTACATGAAGAATTTGAAGCAGGTGGAGGGGTGTATGGCTTTAAAGTTAGATATGTCGAAGGCTTATGATAGGGTGGAGTGGTGCTTCTTAGAGGCTACTATGCTGAAATTTGGGTTGGATGCAGGATGGTGTTCGAGAGTGATGGAATGTATGAGATCGGTTTCATTTTCAGTGTTAATTAATGGAAATCCTACTAATGAGTTTACTCCGGCACGTGGAATTAGACAAGGTAACCCTCTGTCTCCTTATTTTTTATTTTATGTGCTAAGGTTTTCTCTAGTATGTTGAAGAGGGCGAAGGAGTCTAGGGGTTTACGTGGTGTCAGGGTGGCAGCGGGGACCCCGGTAGTCGCACATCTTTTATTTGCAGATGATTGTATAATCTTCTCTGGAGCTACTTAGCTTGAGGTTGATGTTGTGAAAGATGTTTTGCTGACTCAAGAGATGGCTTCCGGGCAGAAAATAAATTTTGCAAAAACAAATGTCTCTTTTAGTTCTGGAGTTCAGGATAGGAAGCGCAGAATGCTTGTGGAGAGGTAGGGGTATCTGGGTTTGCCCATGGTTGTAGGAAGGTCGAAGAAGGTTATTACTAAAAGTGTGAAGGAGAAAATATGGAAAAAACTTCAAGGGTGGAAGGGGATGATACTATCTAAGGCAGGTAGGGAAGTACTGATAAAAGCCATTGCCCAATCAACCCCTACTTATGAAATGAGTGTGTTTAAGTTATCATCTTCTTTTTGTGATAAAATTCGCTCCCTTGTTGCTCAGTTTTGGTGGGGTTTGGTGAATGTAAGATTCATTGGGTTGTGTGGAAGAAATTGTGTTGTTCCAAAATGGAGGATGGCTTAGGTTTTAAGGACTTTAAGTTGTTCAATTGGGCTCTACTTGGTAAACAAGCTTGGCGTTTGTTGACTCTTGGTGATTCCCTCTTGTTTTTTATCCTCAAAGCTCGGTATTTCCCGCATTCTTCATTTATGGAGTCTTCTCTTGGGAATATGCCTAGCTATACTTGGAGCAGAATATGGGGAGCTAAGTGGGTTGTGAGAAGAGAAATGTGTTGGAGGATTGGTGATGGTGAGGAGGTTAAAGTTTGGAAAGATCCCTGGATCCTGGGAACTCATACACGAAAGATTATTTCCCTAATAGGTGATTTTAATGAAGATTTAGAAGTGACTGCACTCATTGATCCCATAACTCGTAATTGGGACCCCAATATTGTTGCAAGCATGTTCCTTCCATTTGAGCAGAACCAAATCCTAAGCATTCTGTTGAGTAAGCAGGGTCCTCCTGACTCAGTGATCTGGGCTTTGGAACCTAATGGTTGCTACTCTGTGAGGTCTGCTTATTGTGCTATTTTTTATGATGAGAATGAAGGGCAGGTGGCCTCGACCTCGAGCAACCGTAAATTATGGAAGTATGTGTGGTATGCTACTTTTCTTCCCCGTGTTAAACTTTTTGTTTGGAGGATCGGACTTGTAGTAATGCGTTGTCGACAAGGAGGGGTCTTAGTGGTAGAATTCAGGGGATGGGTGCGACGTGTGGTGTTTGTGGGCAGGAGGAGGAGTCTGTACTCCATGCTCTTAAAGACTGCACGTTAGCTCGTGCGATTTGGCAAAAGAGTGGGCTGGAGGAGGATGTCACTCGTCCGTTTGCCTCGGTGTTGGACTGGTGGGAGTGGGCTCGAGACACGCTAGGGGAGGAGCAATGGGCTCTAATGCTTACACAAGCATGGGCTATTTGGGGGGCTAGAAATAAGTGGGTGATGACAATTGACAGGAGAAGCCGAGGTTGTGGAGGAAGTGTGTGGGTATGCACATAAGGTGTGAAGGGAAGCTTTTGAGGTGGATGAGCAGCCCCCGAATCTAGGTGCTGGGCGTAGTCAAGCTAGATTGACTACTGTTCAGTGGAAAACTTATAGTGAGGGTTGGGTGAAACTTAATGTTGATGTTGGCGTCAAGGAGGGCTGGGGTACGGGTTGAGGAGTGGTGTCGTGATGAGTAGGGGGAGGTGTTGTGGTGCTTGTCGTCCATGTCTGAAGGTGTTGGTGCGGTGTGTGACGCGGAAGCAAGTGCAGCGAGATGGGGTGTGTCTCTCGCCAAGTCTAGAGGAGTACGTCGTCTGGTGGTGGAGAGTGACAATTATGCCACTATTATTTCTGCTCTCAAACAATGTAGTGTTGGAGCAAGTATTTTATTTTTGCTTTTAGATGATATTTTTCATATAATTAGTTCTTGTTTTGAGGAGGTTGTTTGGTCTTTTGTTAAGTGTAATAGTAATAAGTTATCCCATGCTTTAGCTCATCCTCAACCTATAGAGGTGGATGAGCGTGTTTGGGATAGTGTTTTTCCTTTGTTTGTAGTTGATTGTGCTCGTTCTGATTTAATGAATTAGTCTCCCTTTGGGGTTTTACATAAAAAAAAAGTAAATAAAGTGAATGAATAAATTAAGGGTGCGCTCTTCACCTGAATTTGCATGAACTTCTTTGAACTTATTAAAACTTATTTATGTTCATTTTATAAGGTATTAAAACTTATATGAACTTATCTTAATTAAATTGAACTAATTTGTACTTATTAAACTTGAAACTTATTTTTAAAGTTGAAGAGAACGCACCCAAATTAAAATAACTTTAACACCAATAAGAAGGAATGATTAGTTCAGTTAATTAAATTATTGTAATTAATTTATGTATTTACCTATTCTAATATCTTGAACAAATCGGGTGCCCAACCAGTATGAAGCAAGTATGAAGAAAATAAGGATGCATTACTTTTGACCACTAATACTTAACTTCAGTGTTTCAGATTTTGGATTCACCTCAAAGTATTCCAAAACAAAAGTTGAAGGGCATTACTATTTGCCGCCCGTATTTACTAAAAATCGCCCGTATTTTTTTCAAGATATCCCTAAACTACCCCTACATATACTCACTCTCACTCACTCACTCTCTCTCCTACTCTCACTTTCTCTCACCTCACCCCAACCACCACCACCGGAACCACCACCACAGCGGCGACCACCACCACCGCGTCATCCACCACGACTGAGGCAACACCAACACCACCGCGAGACCCACGAGCGTGACTCCCACCGCCACCACCACAACACGCCGGAAAAAGCATGGGCCCAAGGAAGAAGGTGAAAGATGTCGGAGAATCATCAACCCAGGTAAGTTTTTGTTATGTTTTCGCCGGAAAAACCCACCACCCCCTTTGTAGTACGTAACACGCCGGAAAAATTTGCTTGGTTTTCTCCACCGAATTTATGTTTCGTTGCCTCCACCGAGGAAACGAAGATCTGTTTCGTTTCCTCCGCAGAGGAAACGAAAAAAATTTGGTTCCATTGTTTGTTTTTTTTTTTAATTTCCGAATTATGTAGCATGTTTCTTTTTTAATTGTAGTGAATGAATTTATATAATATCAGTAATTATAAATTATACTCCCTCCGTCCCAGAATACTCTTTACACTTTCCTTTTTAATCTGTCCTAGAATACTCTTTACACTTATATTTTTGGATATGACCCACTATTATTTTAATCCTTCTACCTTTAAGCATTGGCCCACACTCTCTCTCCTCCAAATAAAATAATACCACTCCTACTACCCACCAACTCTAACCATGGCCCACACTCTCTCTCCTTAAAATAAAATAATACTACTTTTACTAAATACTAACTCCTATCACATCTACTTTTCAATAAAATAACAATTGATAACCAAACAACAACTTATAATCTAAAACTACGTGCATTGATAAGTGTCAAGAGTATTCTTGGACGGAGGGAGTATAAATTTGTTTGATCATGTTAGTAGTGATATTATCATGTTAATATGTTATAATAATAATATTATTTCGTGATATTAACATGTTATAATTCGTAATTATATTCTCTAATGTTGATAGCATGTTATAATTTGTAATTATATTCAATAATGTAGCATGTTAATATGTTATAATATTTAGTGAAATTAGCATGTTATGCGACAATTTAGTTAAATTAATTACAATATAATAACGATGAACGTGCCTAGATATTGAATTATATAGTTTAAATTGATTAAATAGTGACTAATAAACAAAATTGATAATTAGGCTCAGTCGAGGGTTGTAGGCGGCGAGAGTGTGGGTCTTGAGGGATTTGGGCCACGACACACTCGATCTCGTGGTGTCGATGCATCGAGTAGGAGGGCGAGGGTAGAAGAGCGGGCTAGGCCGACTCCTATTCCTGAGGATGCGCCTCATAATCCGGGTTGTGATACCGAGGACGAGGAGGATTTTGAAAATGCTTTGAGTGGTGGTGCAGAGGAAGCCACTTCTCGTGTGACTGTGAGGAAGGGTAGAGGAGGGAGGCTTGTTTCGGAATCGTCGAGTTTCGTACGTAATCGGACTTCGAGCAGGACCAGAGCTGCTAGTGATACTTCCTGGTTAGTTACGAGTCTATGCCTGGGGGACCTCTTGACGGTAGCGTGATTCCTAGTTGGCCGGCTCACATCAGCGCCACTATCTACGATGATCCGCAGACTCATCCAGTTATGATGTGTCATAATCATTCTAGTGTGATTGATGGTTTGATGATTTGGGATTTCGATCAGCATTCGCAGCTGCGTGTACATGCCTCATGTATTAGTCATCTGTCGTTCATTATGTATTCGCACCTTGACTTCCCATTGATTTCAGCGTTTGTAGAACGTTGGCAGCCCGACACGAACACGTTTCACTTGCCTTTCGGGGAGATGACGATCATGTTGCATGATGTTTGGCAGATTATACGAGTTCCTATTGAGGGTCGCACAGTGAGTGGTGCTTTGTTATCTTCTGATTTGTATGTTCGGTTAGAGGAGCTACTCTAGTGTACTCGGGATGATCTATTTCGGGAGGTCGCACCTATTTGGAAGAACGGTGGCGTTAGTGTTAGCGAGATTTTTGACAGATGCAAGCGTGTTGATCGTCTTGCTGATGTGAAGATTTGTGCTTATCTGCTCATCACACTTGGATGTACGTTATTCACTGATAAGAGTGGTACCCGGCTCTTGCCCCAGAACATTATTGAGTTGGATGACCTTGATTCAATACATAGGTATTCATGGGGATCAGCGACTTTGGCTTTTCTATATCGTCAGCTAGGGTGGCGACTAGGCAGTCGGCTAGACAGATTGCTGGGTGTCTCAAGCTTTTACAGGCTTGGATAATCACCCCAAAATCCAACAAATAAACCTAAAACATTTTAACATTTACTATTTAGATAACATATAATCACTATTGATATGCAATAATCACTAATATTGACTAATTAAATCAATAATCACTAATATTGACTAATTAAATCAATCACTTACTAACTGTAACTACTAATTACTTAATTAATCACAACTATTAATATTAACTAAATATTCAATAAATATCCATTAACAAAATTAGCAAATTTTTTCACGACTATTATTTGCTAACAAAAAAATAACAACTAATTATCAGAATAATTACAATAATACGCAAATATATTCAGAAAAAATTAAACTTAATATTTACTAAATATATAATTACACAACCTAATAACAAATGTTCATTAATAACATTAATAGATTTTCACAACGACTATGCTAATCAGAAAATTACTACTACTAATTATCAATATATTTCCAATAATGTGCGAATTAACAGCGGTACCGATTTTTTTTTTTCCGATTCCTCCACCGAGGAAACGAAACGAAACAGATCATCGTTTTGGAGGAAACGAAATTTCGTATCGTTACCGTGGTAACGAAGGGGAATTTCGTTTCGTTTCCTCGGTGGAGGAAACGAAGATATGTTTCATTTCCTCGGTGGAGGAAATGAAAAAAAATTCGGTACCATGCGTTGGTGGCGGAAAAAAAAATTTAAAGACTAACCACGTTCCGTTTCGGTGATGCTGGCGGCGTTGACGGTTCTTCGCCGGACATTGTGGTGTTCAGGTGGTGCTGTGACAGTGGTGGTCCGCGACACTGAGGTGGTGCTCCGGTGGTGGTGGTGGTCCGCGTTGGTGGTGGTGGTATGCGGTGGTGGTGGTGGTACGCGAGTGTACCTCCGGTGGTGGTGGTGGGCGAGTGTGGCTCTGGTGGTGATGGTCCGTCGGTGGAGGTGGTCCGCCGGTGGTGGTGCGAGAGGTGAGAAAGGGGTGAGAAAGTAGGAGTGGGGTGAAGTTGGATGAGAGGTGAGAGAGTAAGAGTGGGGTGAAAGGGGAGGGGTATGGGGGCATTTAAAGGAAAAAAATACGGGCGATTTTTAGTAAATACAGGCTACAATTTTTTTTTAAGGTAAAATGAATGTGACTCACTTGAGGGGGGATAAGGGGAAATCCTCAAATGAGTTCCATGAGATTTGATCCCTAAACCTCAGGAATATGAGGTGGGAAGCGATACTACTACTCCACCACCTCAACCTCATACGGGCTGCAAATAGAGATGGGGAAGTTGAATGCAAAATATTATACGAGGAGATTAGATTACTGTTGAGTTTTCATAACTTACAAGAATTCTAGAAAGTGAATTGCAACAACTATAATATCAAAGTGATTCTCATGTCTCATGTCCCACGGCCCACGCCCACGGCCCACGGGTAGCTATTCCATCATTAATATTTATTGTCTTACTATTCTTATATGTGGCCCCATGATTATTTCATTATATATAATGTACATAATTGATTTTATCACCAACTTTCAATTATGACAACATGTAAATGCAATTACTCCCTCCGTCTTTTTTTAGTTGCTACATTTTACCATTTTTTAGTGTTTTAATTTACTTGCTACATTTTCTGAACATTTCTACTTTTAGTATGCGGTACCCACATATTATTTGCCTGTATACCCTTATTTTTGTCTTCATTGAACAGAAAGACAACTACTTTATACTTAATTTCTCTACTTTTCAATGTTCCTCACATGTTTCCTTGACAATTGTGCAAAAATAAATGTAGCAACTAAACAAAGACTTTATGATATAATTGTTTGTGTTGACAATATAATTGACATTCTATCACAAGTAAAAATTGTAGTTTGATGGTTGGGTAATGACTTGCACATCAAGTAATAAGGAGTTTGAGACCTCTTACATACATTTTGGGAGGAATGGGGATGACATGTGCTGATACGTCGATTTTTTCTTTTTCTAATTGTATTACCAAAAAAAAGAATAATTTATTTTATTCATATTATATATGCATATAAAACATCATACTCCCTCCGTCCCAAAATAATCTGAACACTTGTTGGGACACGTAGTTTAAGATGATAAGTTGAGTGATTATCAAATGTTATTTTATTAAAAAAAGTAGATGTGATAGGAGTTGGTGGGGTATTTTTTATTGGAGGAGAGAGAAAGATGGGTAACTTTTAATTGATAAAGGTAAAGTGTGGGCCAAATGAGTGTAAAAGAAATAATATAGTAATAGTGGGACCATGCTAAAAATGGAAGTGTTCAAACTAATTTGGGACAAACATAAAAGGAAAGTGTTCAGACTATTCTGGGACGGAGGGAGTAGTTTATTTTAATGGTTTTTTTAACTAAGTATCCCAGAAGTTTTACAAAATGCACCAGGTGTCTCTTGTTTCATAAATACATCAAATGCCCATAAGATTTTATGAATATGCATCAAATGTCATTTATGAGTAACAACATCAGTTTGATGTTACTGGTGCAAGTAGCTTTATGCACCAAATACCCCTAAGGTTTAACTATAATGTACGAAAGACTTGTTACGTCTGGTTTCTTTAATTTTTTTTCTAAAAGTAGCCGTTGGAACATTATTTGGGCTAGTATTTAAACACCTTTAGTAGTATAATTTGCAACATCCTTATACCTATTTTGCCTCTTATACCATAATCTTTTGCCACTACTGTTTTTGGTTAAATGCTAGAATTGAAATACTATTTCTAACAGTTCTGGTGCTTCAGTACAGTAAATTTGAGTTCTTCATTACAAATAAAGGCATAACAAACATGACAATATCTATTTTAATAGTCGCTTGCAAACACTTCAGTTGTTGTTTGAGTTTATTCTTCAGTTGCTTCATTTCCTTCTCTAAGTTGGCATTTTTTGCCATTTCTTCTTATTCTTCAATAATGTCATCCCTATCCATTTGCCTAACAATATAGTGTTGCTCAACAATACTAGAATACCACCTAAATTTCTTGCAGTCATCACACTCATAATACAATCCTGATTATGGAGTCAATGATGATTATGGGCTCCTAATTGCGAATATTTTCCAACATTAGATGTATGATTTGGGATTAATGTATGAGATTGTGAGTTCATTAGCTTCTACTTTGAAATATTATGGTATGAGAGGCAAAAGAGGTAAGGAATCTCCAAATTATACTGGTGGAGGTGTTTAGATAGCAGCCCAAATGATGCCCCAACGACTACTTTTTGAAAAATTTGAAAAAAACTAGCCACTACAAGTCTTTCGTACATTATTGTTAAATCTCAGGGATATTTGGTGCGTAAAGTTCGCACCCCCTAACGTCAAACAGACACCGTTACTCAGTAATGACATTTATGGTGCATATCCATAAAATCTCAGGGGCATTGGGTGCATTTCTGAAACAAGGGAGGTATCTGGTGCATTTGGTTAAATCTCAAGGTTACTTGGTGAAAAAACCGTTATTTTAATCTTATTGTCAATCAAGCTATACTCATTCTTTCTTTTATTTTGTAATATAAAAATTAGTGATGAATGCTTTAATGAGTATCATGGATAGGTAGAAGCTCCATATTTTCTTTACAAGGTTGTTGGTTCAATTCCTATTAGAATGAAATTTGTTTTCGAATGTAAGGTAAAAGCTTTTGCATGAGAAAAAAGTGTCATGTGGCGGACATATTTGTCACGTCACATATGACATGCTGGCGCCATGTCAGGGCTTGAATAAAGGGTGACGACACATGGATTATCTGAACTTACTAAACCTTATTTTGTGAGAGTGTCAAAGTTATCTTAATTTATTCACTTTTATTTTTGATTATTTTTGTTGAATCAAACTTATCCGAACTTATTTTTTCTAATAAGGAATGCCTTAAATCTCATTTAATTTGGTTGCGCTGGCTTGGCGCTGGAAAGTATATTCATGTCTTTGTAACTTCAAACTAAAAAGCTACCGAGACCATCACTATAGAATTGCGCCAACCACATGTTTACAGTTTGTATCACAGCTGCTGCGCCTGCAATCAATGCCAACAGCGAAAGTAGCCCAGGTTGTTTTGCACAGCCATGCGGAGCATTTGATTCCAGTTTCAGAAATGCCCCGATTGGAACTAGCAATTCTGATAAATGGGTCATATTCATGTTTCGTCTTATGTTGATTTTAAGTGGCTATTAGTTTTTTAAAGACAAGTAGAAATTTCTATCAATTCTCTAGAAAGTAGGTTCCATACATTCATGAGAATTTGCTAGATTTATTTGGCAAATTGGCAAACAATGGAGGTGTGGGAACTTTTGCTTATTTAATGCACGTATGTTGAGAAATAGTGGAATGGTAAATTCCATTGCTCACATGTAAAATCCACATTTTCCTACATGCATTTAATGCATGTTAGGTAAATTTTCTTCCCACCGCAAATTTCTTCCGCCGCGCTGAAATTGTTGAATTTACAATTGTGCAAAGTAGAAAATTTTTGCTTATAAATATCATCGATGTAAAAAATCAGTTTTACATCAATACGAATACAATATACACTCTCTGATATATTTCTATCTATAGCTTCTCTCTCTACATATTTCTCACAACACGTTATCAGCACGAGTTTGCTACCGAAAAAATAAAGGTATACATCCATTCTGTTTCAAGTTCTAAATTTTTTTTCTCCAAGCCCAAACCTTTACTACCCAAACATGGATCAACAAAGTAACGGGATTAACATTGTTTTACACAATGTCTCTGTCTCGGGTATTTACTTTTGGATAGAGCGAAACAATGTGTCATTCACTACCAACCCAGCGAGGGGAACTGTAATACAACCCTTACCCAGTAACTTTAACGACGGTACAAATACCCATACCAGAGAAAACCCACAAACCCCTGTTCCCAACACCAATAATAACCCTCCTATACAACTAACTGAAAATCAACCTCCACCAAGTAATAAAAGAGATAGGGATGAACAGGAAGGGACTAGTAGTAAACGTCAACATACCACTAACCCAGAAAATAAATAATTTGATAATAAAGCCACCTTCATGGAGGGCAAGGACATTTATTTTATGTTATTTCTTTTGCTCTTGAACCGCCTATATGGACGGGTTAATTTTTTTGAACTTGCCGCCTATATGGACGGCCTAGTGAAGTGATAAAATTATTATCTCTTATATATGCAAAAATGTTATATGTATGCAGGAAACAAGCATTCAGAATACTATTATATATTATTGTCTCTAATCTTCTATTTTTTTTGCATTTGTAGTAGTTACATATATTATATTGCCATTTTACCAACATGCTCTAATATATATTTGCCAATTTTAAAATTTTATTGCATTGTATATTTTTAACTGTAGATGAACTGCACAATTAGGGACAACCTTCTATAAAAGCGGATTACCCGCCCCATTTTTCACCACATATCCCTTATCTTCTTCCAACTTTTTCCTCTACACTCACAAAAATTTTGTCTTCTTCCTCAACCTTCCGGCCACCATGTTCCACGGCGACGACAACCGTCCTCCACCTTCATCTTCTTCTTTTTAGGAGGATTTTAGGATAATAAGGCTATACTTATTCCTTATAGCCAGTTTCTTTTTCCTTCTTATGGCATTAATGATATATCTCCTCATACACAAGTAGGAGGCAAATTTTTTTTTTATCTCCCCGGAAGAATGACGAAAAAAATGCACATGAATATCATTTTCTTTTGTATCTTTAAGTGCATTTTAGGAAGTTTTTTTTCTTTCACTCGTTTTTTTCCTATTTTTGGCATATTTTTTTTTGCTTCATTATTATTGTACGCTATTTTAGTATTTTTTTGCTTTTTTTGTTTGTACTGTTTATGTATAATTATAATGATATAAATCAGGGGGAGATAATATATATGATTTATTATCATTTACTAATTTCAAATATTTACATGTTTGTAGTAAAAAATGGGAGATCTAGTGAAAAGACAATTTAACATACTAGATCTATCCGGACAAAAGTTTTTAGAATGGACGGTGGACGCCCAAATGAATTTAAAAGCCCAAGCACTGGAACATACAATTAAGGGTGTGACAACCCAACAAGGTGATGCAACTAAATCAGCCGCATCAGTTAAAAAAGCGACTGAATAAGAAAAGGCAAAAACCTTAGTCCTTCTCAGGCATCATTTACATGAAAGTTTAAAAACTGAATATCTCCTTGTGGAGGATCCCAAAGAACTATGGGATAGCCTGAGTGAAAGATATGGGCATCACAAAAATGTGCTCCTCCCAAAGGCACAATTTGACTGGCTCAATTTGAGATTCCAGGACTTTAAAGCAGTCAGTGATTACAATTTAACGTTGTTTAGAATTGTATCATTGTTGAAATATTGTGATCATCCCATCACAGAAGAGCAGATGATAGAAAAAACGCTCTCCAACTTCCACGCTTCTAATCTAATATTGGCAGAACAATACAGGTTCAGAGCTTTCAAAAAGTACTCTGAGCTAATATCAGTACTACTTGTGGCTGAACAAAATAATGACATTCTGCTGAAAAATCATAGTCTTAGACCTACGGGGTCTTTAGCCACACATGAAATAAATGCAATAGAAAGCTCTGATCCACCTGAAGCAAATGCTATACATAGAGGTGGACGCGGTAATTACAACAGTCGTGGGAGAGGACGTGGTAATTACCGTGGCCGAGGGCGTGGACGTGGCAGAGGTCGATTTTCCCCAAGAAATAACAATTTTAAAAATTCTGATAAAAATTGGGGACAATCATCTGGAAATCAGAGGCAGTCTTCCTATAAAGGAAATGACACTTGCCACAGATGTGGCATGACTGGGCATTGGGGCCGCACATGTCGTACTGCCAAACATTTGGTAGACCTATACCAGGCTTCAATTAAGAACAAAGGAAAAAATGTTGAAGCAAATTTTGTTAATGAAGCTAATACATCCATGTCCAGCCTTGATGTTTCAGATTTTTTTATGGATAATGCTGAAGCCGAAAACAACTTTGCAATGCATTAATATGCTTAGTTTATTTTAATTACTTCAATAATCATTTTCATGTATTCCCTCTTTTGATTATTAATAAAATATGCATTTTCTTATACTAATCTTCATATTTATTATTTATGAAGATATGGATTTGCCAGAAGTTGGATCCAAAGAACAATGTCTCCTCGACAGTGGGACAACACACACCATATTGAAAAATAAAGAGTATTTTTCAAAACTTACAATATTCCAGGCAAATGTTAGCACAATATCTGGGACAACCAAGTTAATTGAAGGCTCTGGGAAGGCCTGTATTATATTTCCAAATGGGACAAAATTGATAATCAATGACGCATTATATTCGAGTAAATCTCGAAGAAACCTTATAAGTTTCAAAGATGTACGTCAAAATGGTTACCATTTGGAAACCATGACAGTGAATCAAGAGGAATTTATATGCCTCACGGCAGAAAAATACGGCAAGAAATACATCTATGAAAAATTGCCAGCAATTTCCTCGGGACTATATCGCATAGATATACGTCCGATTGAAGTTAATATGATATCTAACCAGAAGTTAGATAATAGAGAATTATTTACTCTATGGCATGACCGATTTGGCCATCCTGGCACAGGAATGATGCATAGAATCATTGAAAATTGAATTGGACACTCTATAAAGAATGTCAAAATTCCTCGGTCAAATGAATTATCATGCTCTGCATGCTCACTTGGCAAATTGATAATTAGACCATCTGTAAATAAGATTGCCATTGAATCTCCAATGTTTTTAGAAAGAATACAGGGAGATATTTGTGGGCCTATTCACCCCGCATGCGGACCATTCCGCTATTTCATGGTATTAATTAATGCATCTACTCAATGGTCACATGTGAGCCTTTTGTCAAGTAGAAATGTTGCATTTGCAAAACTTCCGGCTCAAATAATTCGATTAAGAACTCAATTCCCAGATCATACAATGAAGAGGATAAGATTAGACAATGCTGGGGAATTCACATCCCAAACTTTTAATGATTATTGCATGTCTATTGGGATTGTTGTTGAGCACCCTGTGCCTCATGTACATACACAAAATGGTCTTGCCGAATCATTAATCAAGAAACTGCAATTAATTGCGAGACCATTAATAATGAGATCAAAATTGCCCTCTTCTGCTTGGTGGTGGGGTG